>VWZY01008686.1:212689-246276 GCA_013399075.1 Chloroceryle aenea | reverse complement strand
GGGCAGGAGCGGGCTCGGTGCCGAGCTACGTGCCCGTGTTTCAGATTTGGCTCTGACAGAGGGGGAGGGAGGGGCAGAGGGAGGGCTTCCCTGCCCGGCGCTGTCTCTCGCAAGGAGCAGCGGGAGGCGGGCTGTCTGCGCCCGCGGCTTGCGGCAGCCTGGAATCGCCGGTTCCGTCAAGGGAGACTTTCTGAAATGCGGCGCTGAGGGAAGAAATAACACACCAGTGCGTGAGTTATCCGGGGTCCCTTTCCCGGTCTAGAGCAGCTGTAGGGATGTTCTGTTTGCCGGACGTGGTTTGGGTGGTTTCGTTTTGGGTTTTGGCGTTTGTCGATGGCAACCCCGGGACTTGTGCTGTGTAAGAAGCCATTGAAATACAGAGCAGGGAGGGATAATCGGAACTTTTCTTTTTCCAGTAGAAACAGGAAGTCTGCCTTCCGGCAAAGTAATACGTCAGGCAGACGGGTACGTCGGATAGTAAGCCCCCCTTTGGAATCACTTGATGTGGAGAGGTTTTCCAGTAACATCCCGGAGTGGTGTAGGGATGGTAGATGCAGGTGCTGTTGCCGTGTCTCTGGAAGAATTGCGTGGAAGGGGGGCTTGCTTCAGCCGTGCCAAACTCGGCATTTCTGCAATCCTTGGGCAGGAACGATTGTCGTGCTGATGGAGAAGATGCAGAGGGAGACTTGTCAATAAACCCTGTATCCTCTGTAAAGAGCTGTCCAAAAGAATTTTCCCCTCAACGTGATGGGAAGGGATTGCTAGAGGAGATAGTCAGGGTTTCCGATTCTTCTGCTTATGTGAAATTAGGCTCAAGGGAAGCAAAATGCCCACAGTTCCTGAGGTTTTCTTCCCTTTCTTTCTCCCCGAGGAGCCTGAATAGTAGACAAGCATGTTAAGCCCCTTGCTTGCCATTTATTTTCCCTCATAATATGATCAAGCAACACTCGTTAGCATTTTTGCTGTTGTATAGCTGAACATACAGGCTGTTCATGTGAGGTGCTTTACCAAACAGTTTATAGGCTCGGGGTTTCGTTGGCAGCAGCGCACAGATTCTGACTGTGCAGAAGCCGAGGATGGAGCATTGAGTTAAGGCCCTTGGGCGTGTCAGCTGTGCCAAACACAGAGTGCTTTTGCTCCTGCCTTCCTAGTCTTCTGTATGGGGGGAAGGAATTACTGGTCAGCTTTCCTCACTTAGTCTTGGTTAACTTCGTTGAGTGTTGAAGAGGGAAAACACGTTCTAAGAACATGCTTGAACTGCCATGAATGACTTAATACGGGGTTGTGTCTGTGAAATATTCCTGTTGATGTTTGTTTCCCTCATTTTTTCTGCAAAATGGGCAGGGGGGATGTTACTGGAAGCAAAGCAGCATGTAGTAGCAGTTGGAAAATGGTTTTGTCAGTCTGCGTAGCACTTTTGGCTCAGAAAACTCCACTATGGTGGAGTGATTTGTGTAGAAAAGAAAAAAAATGCATTTTAATAAGCTCTTTTGCCTTTCTATATTCCATGCTACTTTGGTTTTGCATTGTATATCGTTCTTATTTCCACGCGTATGTGCTTTTAAAAGGGCAGAGCCACTAAGGGTTGGTCCCTGTTGTAAGTATTGCGTGAGTTTAAAGAATAAGCCAGCACTAGTCAGACCAGCACTGGTATTCTAAAGCTTGATCTGAAGGCTGCTACAATTGGTGAAAACCACTCTGTTGGCCTGGATAGATTTTTGGATCAGCTCCCTGTCTGCCCATCTGGGCAATTAGTGACTCCGGGTTCCGGCAGAGTGGCTTGGTAATGATTCCTCAATTTGTCTCTAAGTGTTTAAGAGTTAAAAAAAAGAAAGAAAAAATTATACCTTACCTTTATACCTCGTATTTCACTAAAAAAACCAGTAGGAATATTTTTTTATTGTAAGTCTTGCCTATGATTTTGTGAGATTACTTCACTGACATGGAGCAATCTGCTTACCCTGGCAAGCTGTGGTAGTTCAGTGGTCTGGATACAATCCCTGACTTGTCTTTTCAGACTGTGCTTTAATCTACACCGATATGGTCAATAAATTATCACTTTCAATGCTGCTTGGGTGTTCTGAGTGTAATTAGACCCCTCCTAGGCCTGCTACATTTGTAACTCCAAAGAAGTAAGAAAAGACTCTTGTTACTGAATGACATCCTCTCCTACCGAGTGATTTACTCTACTACCTATATGGCTGTGTGGACTCTCTAATGGGTTTAAGCAGCCAAAATAGCAGCATTTGCAGTGATTTTCCTGTCTTGCTCTCCAGCATCTTAAATCAAGGGTGGCTTTGCTGTAATCTGTAATCATACAGACACAAGACTGGAGTTGTTGGGAGTGAACCCAGTTTCTAACGCTTCCTGAAACACTTCTTTTTTGCGAAGGTTTTAAATGTAAATCCTGACAAGTACACGGCTAGAAATGAAATAAGTGATTGTCAGAGCGTAATGCTTTGGAGGAATAAATACCAGATACCCACTAATACAAAATTTAGTAAACTGTATCCTTGGTCTCATGCTGTGAACTGTTTTGTAAGCACTGTCTTTGGGTGTCTTTAATTGGTCTCACTTAGGCACAGAGCAGCAGCAGATACCTCGTATAGTAAACAAAGCAGCAGATTTAAGTTAATGCTAATGTGTTTGCAGTCTGAGCCAAAAGCTTTTCAGGGTTATTATAACATGCTGGGCATACAGCCCATCTATCTAAGTGTCTGAAGGAGACAAAAGTTATGGATTGACTCATTGTACAGATCAGCTCATCTGAAAGTCAGATTCTGCTATTTGTTGCCATCAGTAATTTAGTTGTATTAAGTACTGCTGAGGATGAGTGTGGCCGGAATATTGAGATGGGATTTCTGAGATCCCAGGAGCTTTCCCTGCGTCAGCACAGGTTTCCTCTGTGACCTGGGGCAAGTCATGAAATATTTGAGTAAACTAAGGTTGCTGATACTTCCTTCTTTTTCACAGATTAGTGTGTTAACCGTTTATGAGGGGATCATAGAAATACAATATCAGGCAAAACATTTGAAGGCTGCTTGCCCCATACCTTAGTAGATAACACAGGCTTTGGAAAACTGTCCTGTAAATGGGCTTCGTGCTGTAACATGTTTACACATAAACAGTGACAGCCAAAGGGAATAAGTTTTAATTGTGACAATAAATCCTGAATAGAGATTTGGGGCAATTATGAGAAGAGCCTTTGTTCACTGTAAATTTGGAACTAGTATTCAGAGACCATTCCAGTTGTTAAATGTGACAGCAAATTTGTTTTGTCTTAACAATTACAAGATAATACTGACTCTGACAAGGACTTGCATATGTAATTCCTCTGCATTGGAGATAATGGAATGCAACCTTCTCCCCATGTGACTGCTGCTATTGTCATATAAAATTACTTAGGCATTTAAGTTTTGGAGGACTTAACTACCCAAAGTAGTTCAGTCCCATTCATTGGGAGTGCTCCACCAAGTGAGAAGAGTTTGGTTGTCTTGAACTATATAAACCCTGATATTAAAATTAATATATTTGTATGAAGTTACACTTTAAGCTTCATAAGGAGACTGAACTGACAGGATAGTGTAGATCTGTGGGACATCTGTCTGCTTGGAAGCAAAATATGTGTGTTTCCCTAGAACAACTTCATCAAGGCTGGTTAATTACACAGAGTGGAAAGTTCCTAAACTCTTTGCAGCAGCTTTAATTATAAGTTAGGCCTCCTGAATGGATCATGCCGCACAGCAATTAGTCATAGACCATTACAGATAGATTTTTTTAATCTGTGTCTAACTTATTATTGTAAAGGGTGTTAGGGTTTTATGATCATACAAAATACAGAGTGATGTAAATGTGATTCTGTTGCTTTTTTTGTCCACTGCTTTTCAGCATATATTCCCATGTTTGTTGCAAAGCTCAGCAATGTTGGCCTCAGCCCAGGTTTGAGGCTGTGGTAGTTCTATAGTCCTAGATCTTGAGCTTCATGGATGGCAGTGTAATTTTTGTGTGCTTAAGGAACATCTCCACTAGGTATTTGATGTTCTGGAGACAGAACCTAATGTGGGTTGCTTTTTTTCTTTCTCCCTCTTTGGGAAAAGGCATAGGGTAGTGGTGAGATTTTAACATGTGCAGGTTACTTAAATAAGAGCTCCTATATCTATTTATTTCTTGAAGAGAAAATTGATGACTAGAAATAAGTATTTATAAATTTTTCAAAAGAAGAATTGATTCAAGAGTTGGCTTGTAAAGAAGAGAGATCAATGTTATTATTTGAGCTGAAGTAAACGTGGCATTATGGGCTCTTTTCATTTCTCAGTCTTTTAAAATGGTGACAGCGACTTAAAACCTTAATTGCCTGCAGTTAGAGAGAGCTCTTATTTATACATCTGCTCTCTGACCTGTGGAACAGCGGGGCTGACTTCGTACCACAGTTTGCTTTGTGCTTCTGATCTGATGAACATGAAGACAAAAAGCTACAATCGCTCCTATGGTATGAACCTTGGTACTCCACAGCTGAGTGCTGCCTCTCGTGTGTGTTGCAGTTCTCTTGCTGTGTGAAGCTCAGGTGCCACTGGGTGTTCTGTGTCCTTCCGTGCTGTTGCCCGTGGGAGCGAAGGGTGCTGAATGAAACTGCTGAGGACAATGCTGCAGGGCCTGGTGTAGTTTGCATGCCTGGAAAGGAAGATGTCAGTTAGATGCTCTTCAGCTTTTATAGGCATGCTGCTTTGATTCACAGTAACAGCAGAATCTTTATAATACAATTAATTCCATTAATCAAAGTTCATCTTGCATTAGTGAGACTCGTTTCTGTAAGTCCTCTTCACTGGCTCCCTCCTTTGCTCTTTCGTTGCCCTGAGCATTCATGATTCCTGGGCATTTGCCCACTTGTCGGCTTCCCATGGTGGGCACATTAGGTTCTTTGCTATATTCTCTACCATACATTGTCTAGGAAGATAAAGCATTTCATCTGTCTTTTTTTTTTTTCTCCATAAAATGTATTTTCAATGACTGATTGAAAGGCAATAACTGGAGTGCATACACAGATGAAACAATCACGTACTATGGAAGAAATCATCAGTTTACTTTTGAGAAAGAGTTGTTTTTATGGGAGGTGATGCCTAATAGTATTGAGTAATGGTGTACAAGCACTTAAAAGAAAAGGGTTTCTATTTCTGGTCTTTGAAATGACTCACTAATAATGTAGAGCAACTGGAATTCCTATGGCATAGCATATGCCACTGCAGGAGATATCTCCGTTTGTCCCGAGGGGTATGAAAATATCCAGTCTTTCTGTGCTGTGATTTCTATACAGCTCTGTATCTTGAGGGACTATATAATGAGCGATATCAGGTTTTAGGTGGCTTTCTGGCTGTTCAGTGTAACTCAAATGGCAAAGTGTTTCTGAAGCAGTTCTGATATATTTCTGCTACAATTCAGTTCCTCCAGTTTGAAATCAAGAATAAACCTATAAAAAGTGAGCACCCTTTTGGTGGGCCTGGGCTCCGAGGCTGAGCAGTCTGCAGGTGCAGTGAGGTTCCAATGCTGTATCAAGACTTTAATACATTTTCAAGTGCAGGTTTTCTGTGAGTCACTTTAGAGGAGTTGCTCTGGCTATTGTGTTTCGCCTTTGTGTACTTGAAGACTCATAGCTGCAAAAGTTAAGGCTCCAGCAAACTGCACTTTCACCAGCTCCTGTAGCTGTTGCATCTCTGGGATTAGGGGCTAGATTAAGTCTAGGTTGTCTGTAGGTGGGCAAGTCAGGTAAAGTTGGTAGATCTTATCTAACTTAAATCCATACTGTCCTGCTTACAACCTGCTTCTCAGAGGTAAGGGTTATCTTTTGTGTGGATCAAAATAGCCCGTACCTCTCTGATTTAGCAGAACTGGAGGGCACACTGCACCTTTCAGAAGGCTGTGCTTTGTCCCAGTGGCTCTCTAATTAGCGGAAAAAAGGCAAATGGGAAATTCCTTTAGCACAGTGGGAGTGAATGTTGAAACACTTCATGCAGGGCTGAACTCCAATTCATTAATGTACTGTAGGCAGCTTTCGATACAGTAATGCCAAAAACCGGTCTGTGTCGTGCCAAAGAACCAGCTATATGAGCACACTCTAAAAGAAAATCCAGGCGCCTCTTTCTCTGACCCTTGGCCACCAGTTAATTAAACCTGGCAGAGATTTAAACTGTCACTGTAAAATAATGCAAGAGTGTATCAATACATCAAGGCAACACTGTCACTGTCCGCTCGCTGCAAGCTGAAAACGTCCTGTGTCCCTTTCTCTCTCTGGTGCGGAACTAAACCGCTGGATCTTCACCTGAAATGATGATGTAATCTTTATGTAGAATTTTCTCTTATTTGAGTGCCTTGTTTTTCAGGTTATGGCACACGGTCTAATTTTAAGAGAAGTTGTGTTTCTAGTCCTTCCATCCCAATTTGTGGCAGGTTAGAACGACAGCTTGGCTTTCTAAATAGTCTTAGTTGTGGGGCTCCTTCCTCTTGCACAAGCATCCTCTTTTCATGGTGGAACTTCATTAAGAGACTGTATTAGGATGGTGTAAATCAGCAAAGCTCCTAAGTTGGAGTTGTGGGTTTTTTTCACTCATCGCTGGGGGTTTGAAATGCTGCAACCCTCTCAGCTGAATTTGGCATCTATGGGTTTATTATTTCTCTTCTGAACATCAGTTACCTGTGTAAATCCTTTGCTACCATCCAAAAGAATACAGAGACTATGAAATATTATATTGGTGGCTCTACAAAATAATGAAGACCTCCTTTCTTTTAGTGGTGTGGTGGTTTGTTGGGGTTTTATTTATTTATTTTTAATGTAGTCTCTGACATACTATTTAGAAGAGGTACAGTATGTTTTGTTAGGATTTCTAAGGAATTTGGAGCTCTAATAGAGTATTTTGAGGATTGTCTCTGCAGTTTGGAGATTCCCATCCATTCTGATTAATTTTTTGCAGCTTTACTGTGGAATGTGACCAAATACCAGTTGATGGTGGTTATTCCAGAAAGAGAAAGGCATAGCAGTAGAGCACGGGAGGTATCCTCCTCTGCCTTAGTAACATTTCAAAGAGGGGTATGGAGGTTCACTTTATGTTGTCAACATTCTGACAACGGTGCTGTCAGCTGGCAGAAACATCCTGCTGGTCACCTACGAACAGTTATTTTCTGTCTTGACTGTAATGAAAATATTCTCTGGCATTTATTTTCTTCTTTTCTTAAAATTGCCCCTCGTGCATTCACAAAGATACACTGCTGCTCCCTGCCCAGACTCCCAGGGAGATAAATCCAGCTTTTGTTCTACCAAATTCTTTCAGCCTGGCACTGACAACGCGAGTGGCCTCATCTGATTAAATCTACTTCACTGCCATGCAACATGACAAATGTTTTTGGTTCGAGTTGAATGGTAAAGCTTCTGCAAACAGGAAAAACAGTTGTCAGCTGTCACTGTTGTGGTACCAAACATGCATTGTGTTGAACAAGCAGACAAAAAGGCCTGTGAGGCGTACAGCAGATCAAATGGAAAACCCACTTAGGGTACATCCAGTTCTATTAAGACTTGAGTGTATTTTTATCAAGACTTGTTTAACAACAGAGGGGAGAACATCTGTCAGCAATTCTTAATGTGGGAAAAATACTGTCTTTTGCTCTTAAGAAAGCCTGAAAATTGCAAAATTACATGATACTGTTATCATTTTCAAGATGGGAGGTTTTGAAATCCCAATTTGTTTTGCATACAAATACAGCTTTTGACATAATATTTGGTAAACCAAAATGTTTTAAGAGAAAGAGGCTAATTTGAGGAGCTCTGGAGAAAGCTATTTGGCTGCAAAGTGGTGGCTCTGCTGCAGAAATTAGGGTATGAAAGCAGAATGCAACACCTGAGTGTTTGGCACTACCCTGGTTATTGAGTTTCTTGTGCGAATGCACACAAATATCTTTAAGAGAATAGACTTGTCTAAGCAGATATGTTTTTCTGGATAATGCAAAATATTTATTTGTTCAGTGTAACTAGTGCTTAGTCATGCGTTACCACAAGCTTCTGAAGCTCTGGGGTAGTTAGTTGTACCATTGTCAAATCAAAGGGCTCTGGAAATATTTGTTACTGTTCCAGAACTCTGGACTAGATCTTTCCAGCTTCTCTGTGTTCTTATCCCATGTTCTTTCTCATTATTGAAGGAACTAAGAGCTAATTGTGTCCTTTGGAGACCCCTTGTTTTTCTAGCTTATGTTATAACAATGAAAAGATATTGAAAGAAAAATGACTGTGATGAGGATGGTTAAAAATAATAATTGTACTCTCTTCAGCAAGGAAATGGTCACCTGAAGGTCAGATTACTAGAGCTACCAGCTGAGAGCAATCCTGTAAGTTCCATGAAATAGTAATTCCTGCCATTGCCCCCTTTGATTCACGAGGTGCCATCCCTCTCTGCTCCCCACTAATCTCTCATCATAGAGCAGGCAGTAACTTGCAAGTCTAGCAAGACTTAATAAGGAAGGTTATTTTTTTTCCTAAGATAACATTTATGTTCTGCTTCCTTTTTAAAGAATTAGATCAGCATTTTAATTTTAATTAAATAAAAGACTGCTAGCTAGAGCCTCTTGAGCGTGTGGCATAAAAAAATAGGAAGGAAGCCAAACAGAAATGACTGCTGAGATAATTTCATCTCACAAGTAGAGGCCCCAACTGTATGTCCTTCAGCTTAGTTTCCTAAACCATATATTGAAGTCCGAAGCCACTTGGCACCCAGTGAATGTCACAGTAAGCTGTGCTGTCACCCTGGCGCTCTGGAGTCCCATGAGCACGGTCACCAGAGGACACTTGTCCTGAGAGAGCCAGTAAGGTGATCTTCTTGGGTCACACAGCAAGAAAGCTAGAGAGGTGTTGCAGAAAATGTGTCGAAATCTGTGCTCTCGGTGAAAGCAGTGTTGTATATTTACAGTGGACAATTATGTAATTACTGGCCATTAATGAGTATCTGTAGTCCCTGCCCTACTGAGAGACATGAGGAATGTCAGCTTGATTGTTCCATCTGTTCTTTAGCTCTCCTTTCTCCCTGTTCAATGTTACAGGCCAAATCCTGCTCTCTGTGTTATAGGCAAGGGAAAAACCTGGTTCCACTCTCTGTTGCTGAAGATAGGGAGCGACTTTGGCAGAATCCTCCCAGTGTTGGATTTGTTTTGTGGTGTGATTGCTCAGGTGCTGAAGCTGGCCTTCTGCTGGCTGCTGCTCCTCTGTCAGTCACGGGTGAGAGTCGGTGTATGATTGTCAGCTAGGCTGGATAACAGGTCACTAATGAAGGGTTAAGATGAGGTGGGACTGCATCATGCAATTATCCTGCTTTAACACTTGCATAAAAATAACAGGAGTGTTAAAACAGACATCTCGTAATGGTTGACATCGGTGTAGCACTTAGTAAATGATTCCTAGGTTTTCCCATGAAATCTCTCTTGATCAACAGGGAGATTCCATTAAGCAGCTCTGGAGTTAAGTACTGTTCTATGTGAGGAGCAGAAGTTTCAAATTTTTTTTATATATCCATTGCAAAAAGATGGTGTGACAGGAGAATTTGGAGAGCTGCTCTAGAAAGAAGGATGCCATGAGCTCTTCTCTCTTTCTTGTTCTTTTTTACGTTAGAAGAGCAGAAATATCCTATCTCCCTTCCTGTAAAGGATTAGATAGATTACTTTGCTACTAATGCCTAGATTTACTTCAGCAGGTACTTGGATCCCGATATTAGACTCTTGCACTTTAGTGCTTTTAAGAAGATTGATGTAATCACAGTAACTCAAACCACATACAAGATCCTGTATTACAGCGCTGTATGTATAAAGCATGTATATAAAAGTATTTGGGGTTGCCACCCCCCCTCGAGGTTTGACAGATTTTCAAGACCATTAGTTTGCTGTTTATGTAAAACTTAGTCATTCTCGAAGGTAGACAGCTGTAAGTACACAGTGGATTTAAACTCTTCAAGATCTATGAAAATATGTTCTGGTGATGCTTGGGGTTTGGAGGAAGAGAGAGGAAATGACTATTTTGACACTGCTGCTGTTCTTATAAATACCACTGTGGCTTTAGTGAGTTTGCAGAGTTGGGCTCTGTCATGTCAAAGCTCCAGTTAGACACAACAACATGTTGATTTTTATTGTTTTGAGGATTTTTTAAAACTTAAAATCGTAAGAAGAGCTTTGGACATTGAAAGCCTGTGTCAAAGTGAAGGATTTTGTGCTATCAGTGCTTTGAATATCGAGCTCACTGTAGAATTGACACTGTCCTGACAGCACTGTAGCTGGGAGCCAAGCTCTCTCTGCCTTCTAAGGAACCTGCACAAAGGCAGCGTTTGTTCTCCTCCTCCGTGACCCTGGTGACTCGGTGCCCTGCCAGGGTGCTGAAACTGCTTGCTGCAGAATAAAAGAAGCTGGCTGTAGAGCTCTTGAAGAGGAGGGTGCAGAGGCAGTTGGTTTGAAAGCAAACCACAGTGTTTGCTTCTTGCATAAGGTGCTCCAAGCAGGTGCGAGGACCTGACGCAGAAACCAAAGCACGTGATTCTTTGGTGGGCGTAGGGTGACCTGAAGCTGTTAACAGAGGGATCTCTCCAAGACAGTAGTGCTTTACCAGCCACTGCTGGCTCTTGGAATGAGTACTTCAAAGGTAAGGCAGCTTCCTACTCCTCTGATTTGGTGGACCCAGGCCCTGAAGGAAGGACATTTGTCAGTATTTCACAGTGTGGATGGCAGTGTACAGATTTGTACTAAGGTATTTTAATTTCAAGTCCTCTGCAGGAGTAGGAAAAATATGATTTCAGTCTCATGGCTATTTATGTCTGTAATTGCTGGTTAATACAATTCCAGTCAGAGTTTCTTCAGGAGCACTTCTAATTATCAGACAGACAAGAGACAGATTCATCCATTACCACTAATACTATTTCACAAGAAGCTCAGCACTTAAGATGTTACGCTGCTTCCATCCCCGACTCAGAGAAACTAGTACATCTTTCTCCTCTAAAATTGGAGAAAGGTGTGGCTTAGAGTCTCATGGATAAAGGTGCTATTATGACACCTCATTTTTAATGGCTCGCCAATTACTGTGATCACTGCTTTCTGACACACTTTCTACGCATCCTCTTTCCCCAGACCAATAAATATTTAACTATATAAAGTGGAGCGGCTCTGCAGAAGAAGCTGAGGTGCCTGTCCTTGGAGCTTGGTGATCATAAAGGGTTCTTGCATGGTGTCTTGGCACCAAGAAGTAGAACTAGCAATGAGAGTGCCTGTGATAAACAGGATTAATTTGTTTTCTTGCCAACCTTGAGAAATATGCTTCCTCTTGAAGTAAGGGGGGGAAATGAACCAAATCTAAAACCCAGGACATTTCATCAGACAGCTCAAGTCGGATGGCAATAATACATTGAGCTGTCATTTTTAAGGACAAAAATATATAGTAGTACATTTTCAATCTAGCTAAGCACATCTTGTTGTTGAAGTACAACAGCGTTATAAACTCTGAAATGGGCATATACCCTGAAGAAGAAAGAATTAATTGTAGCTGGCAGTTACATTTCTCTTGATAACAACTAAATATGTGGGTGCATATGGACTAGAGCACCAAAATTTTCTGCTTTGAAGGAGGATGGTAATATGAGTTCTGCTGGAATAAAAAGAAGTGTTCGTTCAGAGGCATCACAGAGTAGGCTGACAGGAGGTGGAAGCAGCAGAACTTGTGCAGTAGATGTCTGAATTTGGCAGAGATTTAAAATTCAGTCTAAAATAAAGTTAGTTGAGTACAGACAGAATTTATGTTGAGCCTGTACACTCTGTTCAGTGTGAGTTCATTATGTGAAAAAGAGAAATTGCCATCTGAAATGTTTCAAAGCTCAGGCAAGCATAATGCTGGAATGTATGGGATTATGATTTAGAGAGTGTTTGATGGAATTGAAAGCTATTTATTTCTTATGAGTTTCACCTATGTGTCTTATTTTCAACGTGTGGTATGGGTTCAGAAAACATCTGAAAGGCTGGCATGTGTCAGAGGTGGTGGTATGGACGCAATAATGCAATTGCAACTGCGAGTATGACTGTTTTTTTCCAAAGTAAGCACACAGATTGTGGAAATCAAATTATTGAGATCATCAAGTATGTTTTATTTAGAAATCATTTACTGTGGAGGAAAAATGCAATAAGAAAAAAATTCTTAAACTCATTTACTGGATGTTCAGCTGAAGCCGAAGTGGAAACATGTCATCTAAACTAAGTATATAAGCCAGCCCGTTACCCTAATGGTCTTACCTAATGTGTTACTGAAACTTTACTGGGGAGGAATGCAGAGCAAGGTATGTATTCATGGCCCATTTGAGAAGGGAAAATTAATGTGATTTTTCTTTTCTTTAATTTTAGGTAAGTAACTGAAGGGGACATGAAGAATTGACAGTTAAATGGCCAGCATGTTGCAAAAGGTATTTCGCTTTAGATTGCAGAGGAATGCATAAGTAATTCGAGTGCACATTCAATGAATATTTGCCTCCTTAAAAAAAACACAAAACAAAAAACCAGTAACAACACAACACCACAACAAGAGTGTGTGATTAAACCTTTTGTTCAGTGAACAACTGAAAGTAGTAAACATCAGCAAGGTCATGCTATACTTGTGACAACAAATGAAACTGGCTATTATTATTCTCTTAACTTTTTATCGCTGTAACCCTTGCCAGTCAGGCAAACACCAGCCTGTTTTAGTCCTTGCACCTCTGGTTTGCGGTGACACCGCTGAGCGTGCAGGTGGAGTGTCTGCAGTGCCACTAGCAGGTCTCTGCACCATTCAGCACTGGGAAGCAGCTGTGGGCAGGGAGTCTGCAACTCTGCTTGCTGTCCCTGTATGGGGGTTTAAGCCTTCAAGTGACATCTCACTGCGTCAGTGCAGAAAAGACAAAAGAATCTGGTTTTAGCTGGCTGGCTACAAGTATTTTATTTACTATAAAAACAGTAGGAATAATAATGTGATGAATGGAATATTCAAGTGTCATGCTTGAAATCTTTTTGTGCCCCAGAGACTTAGCCTGAGGTCAGATGAGGTATTGCTAATTTTGCTGTTGGTCACTGGAAAGTCTATTTTAGGTGCTGATCATAAAGCTGATAAATGTGTTACGTCTGATTTCTAAAAGATGATATCACTAAGTAACTCTGAGAAAGCTAAACCAGTATGTGATCTCTAACCAGCCACTTCCTTGGCAGTCAGATGGCTGTGGAGGTATGCAAGGGCTTACCACATGTTTGGAAGCGGCATCTGTAAATATTCTGCAAACACGATTCCTGAGCTTCTGCTGCTGACACCCACGCATCAGCCTCAAAGCACACTCTGCTGTGTTTTGTATGCAACAGTTGTCCTACCAGTTATTTCTCAAAAATGACTGATAATCGATGATAATTTTGTAGAATGGTTGTTGTCAAACGTGATAGTCTGTGAAATCCATCAGAAGAGTGTAGGTTACTGATAGAGTAACAGCTTAATAGAGTAATTCCAGTTAATAAATATTAGGGATGGTAAAACAAAGTTACTGGAAAGTGACTTCAGAAAGGCTGGTGCAATTGCATGGAAAATACAGTAGAGTACAGTTTTTGCTGGAATTTTCCTTAAGCAGTTATTTGGAATTGGTAACAAGCTGTTTATAACCAGCACTGATTACCCGTGCGCTAGTTTTATATACCAAGCAAAAATCCTAGATCTGAGACAACGCTTCCTGAATACCTCCTGTATTTGGTATGTGTAAAACTAACAGAAATTCTGTGCCCTACAGATTGGTGTCTGGTGCGCCACATTGGGATCCATTGTGGGGGAATGGATATAATGATATAAAAAGATGAAGTTAGAGTGATTTGTTTCAGGCAATTTAGTTTATTACACTTGACATGCTATAAGGTCTCCGAAACATAGCTAGAAGCTTCCTCTCGGAACCATGTCGTGTCCTGTCTGTCTTAATGATCATCTGCAGTGCCTTGTTATTCCTTCGCTGTAACTATGTGCTCTCTATCCAGAGTCAGCAGATTCTGTCTTTATGCACAGTGATTGTAAGTTGTGACTGTTATCTGCCCGTTTGAATTTTCCAAGGAACAGCAAAGCCATCCGAGCATTTCCTATTAAATGGTGCTTTTGTTGGCAGCTTCGGGGGACATGAAAGTTTAAACAGACCTAAGGAATAAATTACCCTTTGGCTTTAGACTGTTCCTTCAAAACAAGAATGAAGTGGTGTACAGTGAGTTTGCACTGCTCTTTGCCGCCTTGTGTTTCTTTGTAGGTACGCAAGAGGCTCGTTCTCTTTGTGATTAATCCATTATGATACTGCCCATGTTACAGAATGCGAGAAAAGCATTTCTGTTGTAACCAAAATGAGCACAGAGAAGTCACAGTTATTTCTTTTGATCTTCTTCGGATCTGCGGCTACAAAATGGGAGAAAGTCCAAAGTCTCCATGAAGACTTAAAAGTATTTCATTCTTGCTATTGATTTTTCTGTGGAGTGCTTTCAGATACTGGTGCAATTAGCAGATAACTAAATACAACCAAAGAGCAACTGCGCCATCAGAGACTGAAGCTAATGGGCCGTGAAGGCACACAGGATCAGTCAAGTGTCTAGCACTAAGTCTGGACCTAGACTGCCACCCGAAGGAGTGGGAAGCTGGGTATGGTGGCCAAGGGCTGAACGATGCACTACGAATGAGGGTTAGCTGCTTTAAGATGTTGTGTAGCCATGCTTGAAAGTAGCTTTCAGTTCAGGAGCTGGGAAGCATCTCTCACTTGAGGCAGTCACTGTTTAAGCAGCAGATTGTATATGGCCTTTTTGTCACTTGTTCTCTTCTTACATGGGTTTTGTGGGGTTGGTTGGTGGGTTTTTTTTATTCCTCTTCTTAAAAATAGAAGGAAGGCATAAAAATAGAAGGAAGAAACTACTTCAGGTTGTCTAAGACCTCCTAAAGTGACTGTGCTTTATTTAAAAAAGAGACCAAAGTAGAAATACTGGGGAAGTGTCTGATGCAGTCGAAGGCTTTCCACAGCTCATTTTCCAGACCTAAACTAAAATTTGATGTTTGAAGCACTGAATATAAAGAGCAACGGGTTGGCTGCCAATTATATATATTTTTTAATCTGTGTTGGCCTTTTTGCCAAAGTCTTATCTCCCTTACTTACAAGGCAGTCAGAAGGGCACTGTGTTTTCCCAGTGAGAGGATGGGTAGGTAGTTCCTAGCAGCTGGACAAATTTCTTACATTCAACTCAGAAACATATGTTGAGAAAACACTTTGTTCTCATGCAGTTTTTGCAGTTTCCTTTTTGTGCCAGAAGAGATGAAAACATAGGTCTGGCCACTTTGCAGAGCTACTTTTAAAGATATTCTCCTTGTTTTAATGTTTCAAATAATTACTGGTTGCCTCAACCCCCATTTTGCAAGTGTTTTCATGTATGCCAGTGTGTGTCAGGGAGCTATATTTAAAGAATGTTTGTAAATGGGTGGGTTTGGATGTGGCTTTGTATTAAGAGGTGAATAAGAATGAGAAGCTAAAGTAATTGGATACCAGTAATTTTTGGCATTCCCTGTTTCCTTTGCATTTAAACAACAGAGGAGAGCTACCTTGCCAGCCAGTCCTGCCATCAGATTGTAATCCTTATCCAGCAGCATTACAATTTTTATATACCTGTAGCCCTAAAGAGATAAGGTCAGTAAACTGAGCAGGTGTCTTCCTGGTGTCTCTTGGAATTTGCCATTCAACTATTTTCTGTTCTTGTTTCTAATTAGTCTCCTCTCCAGCTAGAGAAAACCTTCTGGGAGGCAATGCTATGTCTTCTGCCCACTGTACTGACTATTGGCTGGGAGTAAAAGCTGGAACACAGTAACAACCTTAGATGAAATATAAATATCTGCATTTATTTTCATAGAATCATCAAGCTTGGAAAAGACCTTAAAGATCATTGAGTCCAGCCATTAACCTACTCTACCAAGTTCACCCCTAAGCCATATCCCCAAGCACCACGTCTATACTGTGGCTTTTAAACACATCCAGGGATGGTGACTCAGCCACCTCCCTGGGCAGCCTGTTCCAAAGCCTGACAAACCCCTTCAGTGAAATTTTTTTTTTCCTACTGTCCAGTTTACACCTCCCCTGGTGCAGCCTGAGGCCATTCCCTCTTGTTCTGTCAGTAGTTACTTGTGAGAAGAGACCAGCACCTACCTCTCTACAAGGTTCTCTCAGGTAGTATATTTCTGTACAACATGGACAAAAGCAGAGGCAATGGTACATCCGTGTTCTGGTGCTATTTCTGGCACAGGTAGAGAGGCCAAGGTATGCAACTTTCTCAGGGTTTCAAACACTGCCAAATCTTTGGGGGTGTCCAAAGTCATGCTTTCAAGCCTCTGCCTACCTTTAAGGGTGTGTTTATACTGCAGAAATTTCACTCTTCAGTCTTTTAGTGCCACTTATAAATGCACATCTATTCTTGTGTTAGCCTGAGTGCCTCATGTATCTTCTCTCTTCTCTCTGAAGATTGTTGTTTCGCTGGCTGTATTTCAACAGTCAATGGAAAATCAATTGGAAGTGAGGTTTGTGTTTGTGTTGGATTTAAGTGTTAATGGTTGAGAGGCTTCCGTTGACACGTTTGAGGGTGCACCAGGTCACTCTCATCACTCTTTCTGCTGTAGTGGATAGGGTAGGGTTTGTCCTTCCTAAAGCATCGCTGGCACGTACTTAATGTCTCTGTTTTTATAAGTCATTGGCTTCCCTAGACTACTTTACAATGGCCTGAAATGCTAATTAAAAAAACTTACAATAAACCCAAATTTTTAATCTGGCAGAAAGGAGAAAGCTGAGGTAACAAAATATTGCCCCTAACAGATACTTCTGGTTAGGAACACAAAGCTTTTAATGGACTGGTATATAAGCGGTTTGTTTACTCCCTCACAAAATCCATTCTCCAGATTTTCATGGGCAGGGGAAGGAGGGAAAGGCTGACATAAGTTGTGTATATTCTGAAGTGACTGTGAAGCTGCTCTATCATTTACAGCAGCCTGTGGCCGTAATGTCCATGGTTCGGAGGCCTGCATTGCTGCAGAGGTGGGGATGCAAAGGTAGAGGCAGTAATTTTTTTTTTCTTTATGTGCTCAGAGCCTTTTAGCTAAAGAAGCTGATGAAAGCTGGGCTGCCTCACTGTCTGCTCTTGTTTTGCTCAGACTGTAATGTCACAGCAATTTGTCTCATTAGTTTGTAGCCATGAGAACAAATTATGATCTGCTGTAGCGGTAATTACATTAACTAAGAAGGCCATAAAAATGATAGGGAGGAAGTTAGGAAGTTGTGTGTTCAGAATGTCAAAGCTGTGCAATTAGTGTTTTTCCCAAACATCTTTAATTTAAGAAAATGCACGGAAGAGTGTGTGTGTATTCGTGCATATATATGCGTGTGGGTGGGTCCGGAGTGTATGCTAAATGAAACAAAGAGCATATTCATGGTTTGAGATTAGCAAACATTAATGAATCTCTATAAATTCTCAGAGGGGAGTCAGCTGATGCAGTTGAGTTAAAACCTCAAAGCACTTGGATAAAATCTTGCACAGTAGTAGATAAGACACTTGCTGGTACATTTTAGCTCTTGTCTTTAGCACTTAGCCACAAACAGCCAGTTTTTAGATGGGACCTGGGTACTTTGCAGAGTCTGATTACAGTTTGCTGTGGAAGAGAGTAAGTGAATGCAAATAGTTCAATTAAAAAACCCCACAACTAAGCCGTGCCTTTTGAGTGATGCAGAAGGTAGGTTGGTGGTTACTGAGAACCTACAGCCGTGCCCAATGACGGGAGAAACTGTTGGGTGAATGTGAGGTAACGTGCAGTGGAAGGAGTTGCTGGAGGCCACATTTAGTAACTATTCAAGGAAAGCCAGTTAATGATTTTTGCACTGAGCCATTAGTCTTCCAAAACATTCTAATGGAGTAGCATCTGGAAAACCTGAATGTTGCCTTGTGTTGGACAAATACTGAAACAACAGCCTGATGTAGGTTCCTCTGTAAATAATATTCACCATTGGACACCTGTCCTAAGATGTGTCAGAAGCAGAATAACAGAGACCATCCCAGGGAGGCGAGTACCATCCAGGAGAACACAGATGGTGTTTGCAGAGGAGGAGGAGGAAGAAATGATCCTTCCATTTAGGAAAAGGTTAACCTGAGAGTACGTGACAGTTTTATTTATATCTCCCAGTTAGGAGGTTAGCTGGGAGCTGCCACTTGCTCCGTATCTTCGCATTACTCTACGATGGGGGGATGGCTGGCTGAAGATTACAACCTTTCATGTGGCCAAAAATTTACAAAGCGCTCTGCTCTCATTTCTCTTCCTGTTTTGTTAAGGGATGTTTTTAAAATCACTGCAGTGGCAGTGATAGTCTTGGGATACACTCCTAAATACTCCTCAAAGATAGCCCCAGCGTGGTGTTTGGGGAAGAGTAAGAACCAGGGCAAACTTATCTGATACTTTCCTGAATCATCTCCCAGCCTCCAGCTGTTTTCGGCTTAGGGGATTTCCTGAACTGGATATTGTCTCTGTGTATTTAATAACCCTCAGTTAGTTTTCTCTTTCACAAAATTGTCCCTCCTTGAGCTGAGGTAGACCCCTCCCGGCTTGCTAAATGAAGGGAAATTCCTGCCACCACATCTGCTCCAGCTGTGTCCAGGGGATGCACAGAGCCTTCTCTCGTGGAATACCAGATGTGTTCTTAAATTCAGGGTGGGAACTACAACATCTAAAAAGGGAAATAGTGACCTTAAAGAATATAGGTAATTATTGCTACAGTTGAAATATTGTGCTGAAAATGGGCATATGATCAAGAAGGGAACCAAAATGGTACAAAAGGATACCACGTACCAATGAGAGCAACTCTTACTGAAGTGACTGGGCAGTCGAGTCCTGGCAGTTAGGTGCCTGTTTGTCCTGTCACTGCTCTTGCTCTCCTAAGTATGGCTTTATTTATAAAATATTAGATTTCAAAAGGAAGCCATCAGGAAATGAGTAACTTTGTAGACACAGCTGGGTTTAAAAAGCAAAGATAAAATAGCAAGCTCTTAGCGAGGCACTCCATCCATTTTGTGTGCTGAATGATGCAGGAGTTTTGTGAAAAAGCATCTATTGATTCTGTAGCACAAGAAATTAATGTACTCGGTTTCAGTATTTTTGGCATTACATATTGGTCCTGTCTTTCATTTCAAATACTGAAAAATCTTTACTTTTTTTTTTATCTTCCCGATTAAAATGTCTTTGTTCAAGTGTAGAAACTTAGAAACTGCATCAAAAATAGGGGACAGAACCTTATCCCATGGAGCCAGCCCAATTCCCATTAGGTAGGTCCCTGGCAAGACAGGCCTCCCCAGCAGTATAGCACAGTTTTCTTCCACCCCGGGGGCACCAGGATACTTCCACTCAGTCTGCAAGCGGGGATGAGACCGGAACTGTGTGGCAACATCTGAAGTGTATCTAACTCATTCATCTTGCCTTCTGCCCTGTCCTGGTCCTCGCACTTCCCTCTGTGTTCTCCCCTCTCTCTTCAGTGCTCACACGCAGGGTGGTCTGTCTTTTCCCTTGACGTGTAGCACATGGACAAGTACTAAGAGAGACCATCTCCCTTCTGCTCTCCTCTTCTAGAGCCCGGTGCCGTGAGAAGCACTTGCCAGCTGTGAGCCCCGCTTGCCAGCGGCATGTCGGAGAGCGATGGCGCGAGCACAGCCCGATAGCCAGCAGGGCTGGAAGGGGCTGGATGATGCTGAATGCAGACTGAGTCTTGCAGAAAATCATTAGTCACCTTTAACATTCTGTTTAAAGAAGTGGCAAAATGATAGCCAGTCGCTCATTTCAAAAGCACTATGCACAGGAAAGGGACTGTAACATTAAATGCAAGCTGTGTTTTAAGGGCTTGTGCCTTGTTCAGGTTCGGATGACTTGTCATGGGGATGGCAGAAAGCTTATCACTGACAGAGCAGCCAGATTTTTATGTCAATGCTCCAAAGTGTGACTATTCTAGAGGCTTTCAGTGAAATGGGTTTTGGGGTGTGGTAGTTGATGATTACTAAGTTTATTTTGTGGTGTATAACAGTCTTTTCACAGCATGTGAGTCAACCTGTTGAAGAGAGATGGACACAGAGAAATAAGAAAAATAATGCTTAAGAGTTAGTAATTTTTTTAAAAAAAAAAACCACAGGAAAAGTTTTTCATATCTTTCTTACTCTATTCCATTTTATTTCAATTAGTTTGTCATTTACTCTATTCTGTAGTTACCAACCACCAAAGGAATAATTTCCTTTAGACTGGACTCTGGTATTAAGGTAATTATAGTATGTGACAACTGCAGTTAATGCCCAGACAGCGTCCGAGTCCATGTTTCAAGGGGAAGCGAAGTTATTTATATGGGCCTGAAGTGCAGCATTTCTCTGATAAAGGCCAGTGCTCTGGAATGAAGGTTAAATGGAACCATGGTCCCCTGCCAGCCTGTTGGAGACCTGGGGTCATGTAATGTTGTCACTAAGCCAGACAGTAAGCCAGGGCAAAAAATACCCTCTGAAGACTGTTCTTCATCTGTTACCCAGTCAGGAAGCTGTAGCTGTGGTAGTAGTGAAGCAGGGTTATTTAAAGCACTGATAACCAGAAGGTTAGTTAAGTGTTGGTTGCTATGCTATGTAGCTTACCCTTTGTTTTTAAAATAATACCCAATATTTAGTTAACAGATTGTTTCCTGGGTTTACGTTTTAGTTGCTTCATTTTGCTCAGAGTAAGAAGTTATGAATATTCAAGCAAACCAGCCTGTTTTGTTCAGAAAGGGCCTGCTAATAATTTTATTAATTGCTGGTGAGGGGATAATGTCCTATGACTTTTTTATAACTCCTTAATCTGAATGGACAAAGCGTGTTCTATTTGAAAGAGGTTTTCAGCTGCATGATGAGGACACGCTCTTGAAATTGCCTATTGATATGAATAGTATCATGTGAATAACTTGTGATAACTTCCTGGATGGATTTGATTTGTTCCTTTGGAGGCTGCCCTCGGAGTGCCTCCCTGGACGGCCACGTGTGCGCGTGTAGACGTCTGTTCCTGGGCTAGTGTCTGAACAAGCTGAAACTGCAGCCGCTACCAGATACTACTTTCATACTTTAGCAGAACGTGTGCATGTGCGAATACCTAACCAGGGCTTTTAGGGATGTCAGTTTTCCGTCCGGTGCTTGGCAATGGGCACGCGCTGGGATCCTTTTTGTGGTGCATGAGCAGTGACCAAAGCTTGTGAATGGATTTCTAGCTTGGTGTTCACAGCAGTCTCCACCTGGCAGTGCTGGTGTGCTGATATACTCGCAGACCGATGGAGTCATTGCCACAAATGTTTACTTAGCATCTTATAATCACTGTAAGATGCTGTTGCTGCCTGCTTCGTATCGGTTTCTAGCCTTAGGTGATCGATTGCAAGGATGGAGACCTTCCAGTTCTTGGCCAGGGTCCCTGCTAAGTGAGCTAGGGAGAATTTCACTCACGCTTTGCTTCTGAGTTCCTCTCCACGTGCTGTTGAGTAGGAAGCTCAGCCACTGCCCCGTTTTAGTCAGGCTGCTTTCACGTGCCCTCCTCATCTTTGGTGATACTGGCTGGTTAGCGTGTGGTAACCATGGTGTAGGTACCCGGAAGAATAATGTGTGTATAGCTAAGATACACTGTACTTGAGTTTCAGCTCCCAGTGCCTGTAACATCAGTGCTTAAAGCTAAGTAATTGCTGGTAAGCGTGGTTTATCAGGGCTTCTCAGGGAAGACCTGGCTCTCAGCTGTGGACAGTGTGTGGGCAGGCAGGTGGGCCCTGGCACTAGTTCTGTCCAATTGCCATATTTATGTCAAGAAGAATCTTTTATTTAGAGAGGTGTGACATCAGCAGACCTATGCAGAGTCTCAAATTAATAACGTCAAATGTTTTGAAACTAGAAGAGGCTTGTCCTTGCTTGCAGTAAAGCATCTTGCATCTGTGAAATGCTGCATGCGAGACACGGGTAGAAATGATTTATCCCACCTTTGTTTTATCCTGTTGTATTTACGTCAGAACCGTGGGAGGAAACAAAAATAATACCAGTTGCCTTCAAGTCGTGATTTCTTTTCAGGCAGGGTGTGGCTGCTCTGCTTGCTGCTGTGCCTTTGGCCGAAAGAGGGAGGTCTTGCCTTCCTCGCTCTCTTCCTCCTCCCGGCCGGGCGCGTTTCCCAGCCGCTCGAGGGGAGCCAGCCGGGGTCTGTGCGGAGGTTGGTCAGCCACCCTTGATGCGCCTGACCCAGGGATCACCTGCCCAGCCAGCTCTCAACCTGCTGGATTGCGGACGTGATGTCCTCCCTCCTTTTCCTTTATTAAAGGCTGGAAATCAGGACACACTTCTAGTGGGAAATGGAATTTAAGATAATCCTTACGGATTTGAGAAGACTCTCTGCAAAGCAGTAAGAACTGACAGTTTTGGTACTGACAGGCTGATGTTTACAAGCATAACTACAAACTTCAGATGAGCTTAATTTCTCTGTGGTTATTTGGTTAACAGTTAAGTATTAAGCCAAAACATTTTGATCTTGGAAAGAATGAAATGAACTTTTGCATATGCTTCCCAGCAGTGCTGACGAGATGGCTTTTGAGAAACAAAGGGGAATGTTATTGTATAAAATGTGGTAACACTTTTCAACTCTACTTTTAAGATAGATGCTTAAAACTTGTCTTTTCAGATGGAGCTTCATAGGCTGATAATAATTTTGCTGTTGACAAACTGCACAACCCCCTTGTTCTCAGTACTTTTCTGATAGCTGAATCATGCAGGTAGCATACTGAAGTGATTGGGAAAGTCTTGTAATTCTGCCAGCTACCTGAGGAGAAAGATACTCGTTACATTTCCTTTTACCCAAGAGTAATTAATGTAGCTGTAAGAAACCATGCCTCAGTGATGTTGCATGTTCTGCGGAGGTTTGTGATCCACGCACGTGTGTGTTTTGTGGTGACAGGAAGCATCTCACGATGAATTAAACAGATAGAGATTTTGAGCTGACGCTCTATTGCCACCTTCTGCTCACCCATCTTTCCAGCACCCCAGGCTAGCAGTGCAGTGATGTGCTGCACAAGGGAACTTGAATTAGTGATGACATGTCATTACAGAGCCTTTTAAAGGGGCAGGGCCAGAAGGAAATCTCAGTTCTTCTCCCGAACCCAAAGCCCCGTTGAAATAATACAAGGAAAATGTCTTCCCTAGGAAAATGAACTTTCATCATTTTGAAAACTGAAGCTGCAAGCCATTTCTTTGACACAGAGGAGCTCAGTCTGATTTCAAATTGCTGAAAAGCTCAGGAATCACTAACTGAAGCAGATGATATTTGTGCGTTGCATTGTGAATCGCGGAATTTATGAGATTAATTTAAACCTTTGAACATTTTGATAGAGAATAGAAGCAAATGTCGAAGTAGTATTGACTGCTTAAAGTATATTGATTTGTTCTGAAGATTTCTACTTGCTGGTCTCTGAAAAGCATTCCCCAGAATGTTTATCCTGTCGGCGGTTATCACTCACTGTATGGCCCAAACACTGATTCGAGCTCCTCCTGGCCCATTAGGAACTCTATTCAGGCAGAGGGAAATAGAAAATATCAGCTACCTTGGGATATTACTAGGAAAAATCTGCCCTTTTAAAAATGCTGGAAATAATGAGTGATTTAAATTCTAGCTGAAAGGCATAATAATCCTCTAGTAAAATTCATGACAGAGAGAGAACAAGGGAGACTTGATGGTGTTCCTAACGGGCTCTTTTAGCTAGCAGAATTAGGTTCTTGAACCTTCTCAGGTTCTGAGATCTGTGAGGAAGCAGGTGTGTCATTATAGACCAGTTTCTTCTTCTTCCCCTCTTTTGGCACAGCTTATCTAGAAGCTACACCTCTAGCAAATTCCTTTTGTCCGAACCTGCTCAACACCTGCAGTTTGTGAAGTCAGAGCTGTAGGGGAAATAAATCTGGCTAGCTACCAGCAGGTGTACTGTGGAGGATAGAGGGTCCCCAGCTGAATAGTATTTTACACATATTTATAAGAGCTGCAAAATATTCTCTTCAGACTTAGAGAGGCAAATGGAATACATCTGGATAGAGCTTAAAAACCTTGGTACTAAAGGCTAGAAAAGAGATTGGTTACCCTTGGGTAAAAACTGCTGTGGCTGCCGAAGCCAGCTGGCTGCTGAGCTCAGGTACTGAGCAACTGTTGTTGCTTTATTTTCGTTTATAGTTCCCTAGCCAGCAACCTTGTATGTATCTGGTCTTTACTGGTAAATTTTATTTTGAAATGCTGGTCTTAATAACAATTAAGAATTACAAATTAGATTGACGTTGTTCCAAAATATAGAATAGCTAGGGAATCACAAAAATCATTTCAGTTCTCTCACAATCTGGATTTTGGTCACGTTCTGTCGGGGGTCTTTTTACTGGATTAGTTTGGTTTATAGTGGAGTAGCAATAAATGTATTTAAAAATTGGCTCTCACTTGTAGCAACTTTTCAGGACGCTGTTTCAGAGTGTAGTGAAACCTTGACATTTAGTCCAGCTTTGACATTTTGCTGTTAGACCAGATTAAACCTTCCTTCGTGGAGGTGCATTTCAGTAGACCGGAAAATGGCAGTCGGAGGGTCACGTTTACTTCTGAGGTAACGGCTGACTTTTAGCCAACAAAACAACATCAGGATCAAACTTGGTCTCTGTATGGAGCTACAAGTTGTGTCCAATGCTTTCAGGGAATGAAACTCCAAAAGGTGCGTCTACTTTTGTTTGTTTGTTTTTAGCATCAAGCTAATTCCTCACAAGGTCAACTTGGTTAAACAGAAGCAGTGATTTAATGACAGTGTGTGCCCAATGAAAGCTACAGAGAGAATTCTCCAACGTAGATCGTGTTGCATTTTATTTTTGCGCTCCAAAAAGGAGTCTTCCTCAGCATTATTTGCTCCATGTGTTGTGGTGGTTTCTGTGGGCCTATCGTCTTCAGTTGTGAGCCCGCAAGCACCGGTGCTCACCTCCAGTTGTTTTGTCAGAGTTCTCAGAAAACTGGGGGAGGCTGCCTGTCTGCTTGGGCATTTCCCTGGGTCGTTCCTGAGCGATTCGAAGTGATCCTGTAGGCAGAACAAAGGGGACCTCAAGCTACAGAATCTGCACCATAGAAAAATAACAAATTATATTACAGTGGAATTCTACCCACTGTTTCTGGATTAAGTTTTGATTTAGGAAGCAAAGGGAATAGGAGAAACCTCGACGAGCCTTTGATGCTCTGTCTCTGAAAACCTGAGTGCAAGCTGATGTACAGAAAACTTGCACTGAGCTTTTCTGTCTCAGTGTGTAGGGTGTTGTTCTTGTATTGTAGGTCTACATTCATTAGAAGCTTTTTTGAAGCTTTATCACTGTAGTGTTTCCTTGAGTGTGGGTCAGTGTGTCCCCGTTAAGCCCCTGTCTTCATTGTGTTAATGAATAGTAACCTTCCAATCTAATACTCATCTTTGAGAAATGTGCCCTATGGATAATAAATGAAAGAAGGTCAATGGGAAGTGACCGCAGCAAGCACAGCTGCCATCAGCTACTAGAGTGCAAACCTATTCCCTTATGTTTCAGAGCAAGCACTCCTTTTTCCTGCTGGGTAAGGGAAGGTCAGGAAAATGGGTCCCTGTTTTCACAGATGTGACTCCTGGATTGATTGGCACGGTTGAAAATCATGTCATGTGCTCTTCTGGGGAGTTACATCCATTAGAGGCCCCGTGCGTCATGGTACCGCGTGCGAATTCTCTAGGTTTTCACGGTGGGCCAGTGGTCATCCCACCTCTCCAGCTGTGAACTGGTATGGTTTTCAGAGATCCAGAGACTGCAGTTAATGGCAAGCCTAAGCATCTGTTTGAAGAGAGGGTTTGCTATTGTAGAGATGCGGTGTCTCTTCAGCCACATGGGTGGGATTTTTCAGCACAGCACTTTGAGCCCTGGATGGTTTCCCGTGTTGTAGTGCAGCTGTCAAAAGTGACGGTAATGAGTCTGCAGCTAACTGAGGATCTGCCGACAGCAGGGGAAGAAAGGAGCAGCATAATTTCATTATCCCTATTACTTGTAGAGAGCAAATGCTTTATAACCTCCTCTCTTCATTGATACTAATGCCTCTGGAATCCCTTTGTTATATTAAACCTCAACCAGTTGAGGATACCCCTTTGAGGCTCTGCTAGCTCAGTTGTGAGCCTGGCATAGAGCTATACATAATTTCAGGGGTCATAATCCCAACATATCTCTGGTTTTCAATTTCCATTCAGTTCTAGTCCTTAATTGAAAAGGAAACATCTTATCCCTAATCTTACGACTCATGCTATTTCTATCCTCTCCAAACCAAGCACATTTCTTAGCAGGCTCAGCTTCTGGAATTAAAAAATGCTTGACTTTTTATTCCAGAAACTTAATTTTTAATGATTTTGGAGTTGTTCCTTACAATGTAACATCCGTTGTGGAAGCCAAGAACACTGTTTTCTGGGAAGTCGTTGGCTCTCCGTTCCCAACTCTCTGCAGCATCACTTGGGTTATCTGGTGAGGTGGTGGTGTTCAGAGCCATTTCTTCAACGATGGGGGCCTGGCACCGCTTTAGGCAGGTTAGCGCTGAAATTCCCATGAACTTCAAAAGGATCATTGTGGGCTTGTTTTGTGTGTGTTTTGAGGTTTTGGTCTTTGTGTGGTGGTTGAGTTTTTTGTTTTTAAGCTTTACCCACTCCTTTTTGTGCAGTCTAGCTTGTTCTGCAAGTGTCTGTGTGATATCTGCAGTGCAGAGAGAGGTGAGAGCTGAACCAGTGACCTTCCTAAACAAAGGGATTCTTTCTCTGGGCTGGATTTAGCCATTGTAGCCACGTGCTGTCCCTTGCCAGGGGCGAGTGCTCCGAGAGCCGGTGCAGCTCCCCGCTTTGACGTAAGCGGGAAATAAGGTGCTGTACAGCGTGTGAAACAGCTGGGCAGGAAGAGGTGCCATCCACGAACGCCGAGTCTTTCACTTGCTGTTCAAGTTATGAATAGGCAGTATTGTAGGGTTGGAATGGAAACCTTTATGGATATATTCAATTGAGGATACCGGAGGCTTACAGACGTGCAGAGCATTCAGGATATGTTGTAATTAAAATTATTTATTAATGAAATACTTAGAGTAACGAGCCACATCCTTATTATTATTTTTTTTCCAGAGGTTATGTTGTTAGACTTTTATGGATTTCCGCGTAAGCCTTGTAATCAGGCAGGAGCTTCCTTGTTTATTTTCTTTATTAAAATAAATTTACCGTTAATGAAGACTTTTCTTCTTTCTCCCTCGTGTCCCTCCACTAGTGTCTCAAGTCCTTCTGGGTAAGGAACGAATTTATAGGGGTTATTCAAGGGCAACGTAGACTTAATTTTTCTTCATTTCTGTTTGGAAGCAGGAGATGTGCCTCTCATTTTTCAAGAGGAGCTCTGTGTCTGTATACACCCTGGCCTTTAATGATGCTGTCAGCCATTTGATAGAAGGATTAATTTACTCGTAATATTTTGCACTGCTAAGGATCCTGGCACATTTTACAAACATTATCTTGGTTTTGTTCTGTGCTGCCTGCCCACCAGCTGGTACCTCCAGTTAGCAGGTAAGAAAAGGATGAGGAGATGCATCTGTATAGCATGAGGATATTAGGCAAAAGTACAAGAGCTTTATCATGTGGAATTGATTTAATCACAACAGTGATGCCTGTTGGTCGTTTTCTGTCTCTCTGCACACAAATCTAAAAGCTCAGTAGGTATTTTTTCACCCTCTTTCCTGAGTGATGCTTGGCATGACTATGTTGCAAAGTATGGATGAGCACACCATTTTGTTTACATCCAGAGGTGTTTCACTGGTTGAGTTTACATGGGTAAGATCTGCACACAGCAAAGAGGGATGTCCTAAATCCAGATATTGTTTTCTTTCTGGATGCACATAGGAGACCCTCTGAAGAGAAATTTCATTCAAGGTACTGGAATTCTTTGGTCCCACTCACTGTTTTCTCAAGCTGTACACAGATCTCTGAAAATTATTTGAAGATGTGAGCATAGGAATGATTTTTCTTTTTCCTTAAATGATATTTTTAAAATGTGTAAGTATATCTGATATACAGGAATGTTTCAGTTGTGTTCAGTATGTGCTGAGAAGAAAAACAGATGCTTTTTTTTCCTGTGGCAGCTGAGCTGAAGTCAGTGCTGACGTTCTTGTTTACAGCATGTAATCCTAGAAACGGGCTATTCAGAAGAGTTCTTGTTTTCTTTCAAGTCTAATATTTGAAGTCCTAATTGTCATAGTCTCCTGATTTTCTAGTCTTGATATAATGCAGCTTAATGCTGCCATCGGGTGTTGGGGAGTATGACCCTGAGATGCTAATGAAGTCACACACTGTAATTATGGTTAGGAAATTACATGTAAAGCAGGCAGTGGCCAGGAAAGTCTGATGTAGCACTCATTTTATAGAAGGGCTATTTTTGCTGCCCCCCTCCTTTTTTATTTATTTATTTTTTTAAAATGAGCATTAGGTTTGTGTTTTTCCAACCCACTCAGTTTGAATGCAAGACACCTGCTGTGGGAGGAGGTGATGGGAAGAAGAGACAATGGCATCTGCGTTAGCTGCTAATTTTAACCTCTAGCTGTCTCTTTCTCTGGGAATGCACTGTGCAAACAGAAAAGCTTGTAGGCGAAGAGGGAGCAAATAATTTTCCCAAGTAAACAAGTTGTGTGCCAGACCAAAACGATTCTGCTCAAATGACTTACCTTCCTCCAAAATAATTTGTAGATTTTCCAGCTTCCAAAATGGAGTAGGAGTCTTGTAGGTAGTAGCTCTGCTCATGTAAGCTGTGACTGAATCCTGAGACAGTGCCAAAGCCACTATCAATGCATCTAATGGGAAGCTGAAGCTTTTTATTGCTAGAGATTATGTGCTTTTTGGTACTCCTTCCACATACAAGGTTCCTAAATTAAATGTGTATTTTGGGAAAACTAGAGAAAATAGGGAGTTGGTGCTAGGACTCCCTGAAATCTCTTACCTCAACTAGAGGGAGCAAATGTTAGCTGAGTGCTTATAGCTGAGGAGACAATTTCCAGTAACAGTTTGCTCGATGAATTACCATCCTTCCTTGATTGCAGATTGTCTGCAAACTGATTGCAATTTTAACAAACTTGTTTGCTGTTTATAATAATTTTGTGCATAATATTTTTTTCCCCTGAAAAACACTGTTGTTAGTAAGATTTACTCTGTGGTCCTGAGAGACTGCTGAGAGCAAACTTCCCATAAAACAGCCATGATAATCAAATAGAAAATGTTGGGAACACAGTTGGAGCAAAATTGCACAGAAGTCACCGGGATGTTTGCATATCATTTTTCTCAGTATTTGTTCAGCTGTAACAGTGAGTGAAAATTGATACCATCTGATAGCTCTTCAGAACTCTGTGTAAAATGAGTCTGATGGGCTCCGGGGAGTTCCCGACAGGCGTAGTCCCATCTCTTGAATCACCTCCACAGTTCGTATTAACTGACAACCTCCCTGCTGCTAGCTGCACAGACCAAGCACTGCACAGCCCTGGAGCCTGAACAGGATTTTCAGGCAGGGTTCAGTTCTTTTCAGAACTCCCTGGGGAAATGCTGCTGAAACAGGGAAGAAAGGTTTATGATGCCACTTTTTCTCCTGTCCCTGCTATTATGATCCTAAAAATGCCTGGTCTTCACCAGTTGCTGATATGGTATCTTTCATTCTTAGCCTTTCTTCCCCATGCACTGTGATTTTATTTTGCTACCTAGCTATTTTCCAGCCAAACCACTGTCTTGTTTGTTTGGGTTTCTGCAGGGGAGGAGATACCTGTGATCAGGGTTAATTGAAGAGCCACAAAGGTTTCTATCCACGAGGACAGCAGGCAGTGCTGGTACCAACTTCCTAGCTAGCTTTGGCTTGGCAGAGCTATTACAGAAGTTAAAGAACAGTCCATTGAGTTCTTGTCTGATCTTCCCACTAAGGTTGCTGACAAAGACTGTGTTTGTAGTTGTGTTTCTATGACAGTTGTCGTGGACTAATTAGAAAGAGATCACCAGCTTGTCACAGAATAATGACCCTGTCTCTGCATTGCTGAAGGAGCTTTGATCCAGCTACCCTTGTTAGTGATCCTACAGACCATTGCCAATTTATTGAGTATTGTACCTCTTACTATTAAAAAAAAATAAAAAGAAAAGAAATTGTATTCATAATGTATGAATTGGATCTGTCCAGGGGTGCCCTAGGAAACATTTTCTTTCAGTTCCTTCATTCATAGTTTGGGTCGCCAGAATAGTCAACATGAAGTGTAGACTGGAAAGAGGCCAGGAGACCCATCTGCTACAAGAGGGGTCTTTTCCTAATTGCAGCCTAGGAGGCAGAGCCTGGGGATAATGAGAAACCTTTCCTCCTATGAATATTTTCATGAACATTGCCTGGCTCGGGAGATTCCCTCGGTGCTATGCTAAATTGGGTCCTTCGTGTGTACACAAAAGAAAAGGACAAAAGAAGGAGGTGTGTTCCAGTGTTGCTGTAAAGCTGTGTATCTTCTCAGTGCTTAAGTAATAAAAGGGTTCTGCTCCGTTTTGTGGGCGAAGCAGGTGCTGAAGATCAGGGTGTTTTCTTGGTCTCTGCTGGTTCGTATTTTGATGCTCTGCAAATAGGAGCTGAGAAAGGAAGTTTCTTGCTTCAGCTGCTGTTCTAAAGTTTTCAGTGACTATATACAGAGTCACGAAGCGTGCCAAAACATTCTCCCTGCAGCCACTACTACTGTGTCCATTCACCTGCTTATACACGTCTAGTGTGTCCAGTTCAGTATGATCTCTTGGGCATACTTTTCCTTTTTAGCTTCAGGCAGTTTCGTGGTTACAGTCACACATTTGGGCAGTGGAGTCTTCCTGCATGTTGGAAAACCAGTCCAAATGGAGATGTTTATTCCAAACAAATAAAAATGGGTATTGCAATGCACAGATCCAGGGCACCTCCAAACAAATTCCCAACACTTGCTGCTGTTGTTCAGGACAGCAAAAAACCCTGTAAAGGTGCCTGGCTGCACGCATTCAGTAAAAACCAAACAAAGATGTAACCTTGCAGTCCTCCTCTCGGTGACCTCTGGTTGTTGTAATTCTGACTTCCCCTATTCCCAATGCTCATAAATATTTGACTACATCGGTGGCACAGAAGAAATTCCCTTGTAGCATTTCGCATAAGGACCAAGTTCCTTATTAATTTTACATAAGTAATCTTTCTCCTGATGGTAAAAACCAACTGCAGTAACTCCGAAGTGGTGGCATTTTGGTTGGCTTTGTTGGTTTCCTTACTCTGTAGCTCCTCCATGTATTCCACTACTGTTAACAGCAGGTCTCTTTTTACTACTTCACATTTTCACTTGCAGCCGATCACTCAGGGATCAGTTAAAACTCAACCCATGGTTTAAAAATAATTAAAAAAGGGTGGGGGGAATAGAGCCACAGCTGTAGGAAAGCAGTTTCTCATCTTCGTGTGCTAATGGATCAGATCCTGTAGATATAGGATCAAAATAGCTAATCTGCCCCTGCAGCTTGTGTCCTCTTGACACTCACTGTGCTTCATGACTCCTTTATGTTCCTGTCTGGTCCTGCAAGATTACTTAGGCAAAGTGTTGTGCCTGCTTTCTGCTTTTTCACTCTTCATGTGGAGAGCAATTATGCCATTAGCGTATGAGTAAAATAAGGTGATTAAAAACACATTTCAGAGACCTACCCTGAACTTTTAATCACTTTAATGTTTGGTAGAAGAATGGGAAGAATTTCCATTTCAGCTCTTAACTGTATGATTTTATATTCATCTCTGTTGTTCTGTGTGATATAATGCTGTCACTTTTTCTTCCTTTAACTAATGTTTGCTTTGGTAGTGTATAATACTGGATTTTCTATTCTCTCACATTTTTTTCTGATTGTCATGTTGCAAATTATTTTAGAGAAGAGGAGCTCTTCAATAGGAGGAGTTCTAAGCTATTTTTAGCTCTTTTGTATTTTGGTGGAGTAGCATTTATCTCAAACTTTACAGCTGATTTAAACTATGTTGTATGCAGATACACGTTTCCTCTTGCAGCAGTAGCTGAAGTGTTTCTGGAGTTAGAGGCCGGTGACGAATGGCAGTAAGATGCATAAATCAAAGCACTGTCTGGGGTAATAGAATACAATAAGCAGAAGGGTTCACCTGCGTGAAGCCAGTGGCCTAGGATTAGGGGCCTTTATCTGGTCACCCCTGATAACCTTTATTCAACTAAGTCAGTCTATTGAAGCTTCTGTTTGTGGTTTGGGTTTTTGTTGGATTTTGGTGTTTGTTTTTCCAAACGGTATTCCGTGTTAAGAAGATGTGTTGCATCAGACTCCATGTCGTAGAAACTGCAGCTGTTTATTGTTACAAACACAATTATGACCACTGTGAGTTTTGTGCTGTGTGGTTCCTTTGCTGTCCTTATTGCAAAAGCGTTGACCAGACTGCCTCAGTTTTCAGTGCTCAAAATAAGTAGTGACCCCTGTGGGGCAGGAAGCCCATCTTGCTGTATATCCCACAGCTAGCAGCCTGCTGTCAGGGCTGCAGCAAGGGGGCAGGGGAGGCACTTAAACACCTTTCTAGGTGAGTATAAACAACACCTTTGGGTGACTAATCCATTAAGTATTGCCATTTTTCAGCAGCCGTGGTGAGTGGAGGTTGGGGATGTGAGGAGGGCAGGGGGCAGCTGATTGTACAAGTTTGTCCTTCATGAGAGAGATCTTTTGTCAACCCACTCCTCATCTCTTCGGGTCTGTAAAATAAACATAGTCTTAATTTTTTGTTACCTTAAAGGACCGGGAATCTCTGACGAAATAATATGTTTGACATTTTTCATAACCAGCATCATTTGTGGAAAGCAAACCAACAGCCTCACCCGGCTCCCCTGGTAATGAATTCTCGCCGTTTGTGTTCACGCCAAAAAGCGACCCAAAGTGTGCGTTACAGTCAAGATGGCATTGGGTCGAATTCCCAGCTGAATCACTTCAGCAGAGTTGTGTGTGGGGTTTTTTAATTGGTGTACACAAGACGTAAGTGTATATATTGAAATGGAAATGCAGAACAAACAATTGTACATACGGGAGAATCTACTTCTAACATTATGACTTGCCCTTCCTGCCATAAAAGCCTGGTCTCCAGCTTTTCAGATGCTTAGAGAACAAAATGGTACGATACTTTAAAGTGCCCAGTGTCAGGAGAAGAAATGCAGCTCTGTTAAGCAATCTGTCAGCCCTGGGAAGAATTCAATCTGTAGAAAGCACTTAGCTTTGCTCGATTTAGCTAGATTTTAATGAGACGCTTTCCACTGTATACTTAGCTGTGCCATGAGGTGACTAGAAGAAAGCAAATAAGAGGTCAGAGAGCTCTCCGTTTGTTTTAATTTGGAACAGTAGTGCAGTCTAATATGTGAAAATTGAGCCCAGGCTTGACAGCCAGGGAAAAAAGATGTCTTAAAAGCAAGACGGAATAACTAG
>VWZY01008686.1:186994-211719 GCA_013399075.1 Chloroceryle aenea | reverse complement strand
GTAAGATGCATAAATCAAAGCACTGTCTGGGGTAATAGAATACAATAAGCAGAAGGGTTCACCTGCGTGAAGCCAGTGGCCTAGGATTAGGGGCCTTTATCTGGTCACCCCTGATAACCTTTATTCAACTAAGTCAGTCTATTGAAGCTTCTGTTTGTGGTTTGGGTTTTTGTTGGATTTTGGTGTTTGTTTTTCCAAACGGTATTCCGTGTTAAGAAGATGTGTTGCATCAGACTCCATGTCGTAGAAACTGCAGCTGTTTATTGTTGTAAACACAATTATGACCACTGTGAGTTTTGTGCTGTGTGGTTCCTTTGCTGTCCTTATTGCAAAAGCGTTGACCAGACTGCCTCAGTTTTCAGTGCTCAAAATAAGTAGTGACCCCTGTGGGGCAGGAAGCCCATCTTGCTGTATATCCCACAGCTAGCAGCCTGCTGTCAGGGCTGCAGCAAGGGGGCAGGGGAGGCACTTAAACACCTTTCTAGGTGAGTATAAACAACACCTTTGGGTGACTAATCCATTAAGTATTGCCATTTTTCAGCAGCCGTGGTGAGTGGAGGTTGGGGATGTGAGGAGGGCAGGGGGCAGCTGATTGTACAAGTTTGTCCTTCATGAGAGAGATCTTTTGTCAACCCACTCCTCATCTCTTCGGGTCTGTAAAATAAACATAGTCTTAATTTTTTGTTACCTTAAAGGACCGGGAATCTCTGACGAAATAATATGTTTGACATTTTTCATAACCAGCATCATTTGTGGAAAGCAAACCAACAGCCTCACCCGGCTCCCCTGGTAATGAATTCTCGCCGTTTGTGTTCACGCCAAAAAGCGACCCAAAGTGTGCGTTACAGTCAAGATGGCATTGGGTCGAATTCCCAGCTGAATCACTTCAGCAGAGTTGTGTGTGGGGTTTTTTAATTGGTGTACACAAGACGTAAGTGTATATATTGAAATGGAAATGCAGAACAAACAATTGTACATACGGGAGAATCTACTTCTAACATTATGACTTGCCCTTCCTGCCATAAAAGCCTGGTCTCCAGCTTTTCAGATGCTTAGAGAACAAAATGGTACGATACTTTAAAGTGCCCAGTGTCAGGAGAAGAAATGCAGCTCTGTTAAGCAATCTGTCAGCCCTGGGAAGAATTCAATCTGTAGAAAGCACTTAGCTTTGCTCGATTTAGCTAGATTTTAATGAGACGCTTTCCACTGTATACTTAGCTGTGCCATGAGGTGACTAGAAGAAAGCAAATAAGAGGTCAGAGAGCTCTCCGTTTGTTTTAATTTGGAACAGTAGTGCAGTCTAATATGTGAAAATTGAGCCCAGGCTTGACAGCCAGGGAAAAAAGATGTCTTAAAAGCAAGACGGAATAACTAGACTGAGTGCATCAACTCTGGCTACGCCACAACGCCCTGGTGCTTTATGCTGACCATTTTCTGAATTAATGTGTGACATTAGATTTTAGTGCGTGCTCCAAGGTGGATGTAAACCTGCTTTTTGGTATTCTGTCTGTACGCTTCTGTTAGATAAATGAAGAATTTGAGAGGAGAATTTAGTAAATGTGCCTTTCTATTAGACTTTTCAATCTCAGTGTATCATAAAGTATCTCCCTATGGCATTGGAGGCAGGTTTTGGAAGTTATTTACGCTCCTAACTGTCAGTCATTTCAGCTGTCAGTACAGTATGTGCACTGGCACCTACCCGGTAAGGGGGAAGACAAGGCAGTGCATTACAGCCCAGTAGTTTCTAATGATTCTGTAGCTGAGTGCAGCTACTCTCAGTGATTTATGACAACGCCTCACCTCAATCATTAGGTCTGATGTGTAGAGCAGACCAAAATTTTAAGCTTGCTTATGAATAATACAGACATCTTTGCATTCAAAGTGTGGCATATTGTTTGATTAACATGGTTCAATATTGTTAGTGTTAGTTAAAATGACAGAAGTAGCATATTCTGTCACATCTCATCTCGGTTTTGGTTTTACAAGGCCCTCTTTGAACTGGCAGGAAATCCACACGCTGGGGGTGTTTTTGCAGGAAATAAATATTTTTTGGTTTATTTGGAAAATCTGCTTGAAGCATAAGGAGCCCTCTGCTGCATTCTGTCACCTCACCAAACTGGTTTGTGTCCGTCACTGTATGGTGAAATGTGACAAAGGATCGTTGTCTTGCTTCTCCTGGCTTTCAGGAGTTTGGCTCCTACTATATTCTTAGTTTCGGAGTAAAGAACAAGAGTGCCTTCCAAGCCCTGTGCAAAGCTACACCAGACCGGTTTTCTCACCCAGGAGGAAGGTAGGCTGTGAACAGCTCTTTGTGAGCAGGTCATCGCTGTTGCTTTGGTAGATGTCTTCATGTGGATTCACATCATGAATGCAGGGAAACTATTCAGCTTTTAGATGGAAATGCTTTTCAAGTACCATTTTATTGCTTGGTCCACGACGAGTATGTGCAACTGGAGGTGTGAGTAGATGAATGAGCATTTTTAGTGTCAGCTATGTATTTCCTGGAATTAAATTAGGCTTATCTAATTTTTCCCCACTTCATTTACCTAGACTCTATTATTTGATTTTAATGAGGCTACTTGAGTTGAAAGGTGCTGCTCACCTGAGTTATGGACTCTTTTCTACAAGCCATCATAACCTCAAGGTAAATCAGTAGCTATTGATTATGGCCTAGAGCCATAACAGCATCAGTGGATAGCACAACTGAGAGCATTAAAGATGCTCGGTGTTTACGGAAGGGATCTTTCTGGCCCAGAGTTGATCTGATGATCTCAGCTGTGTGCTGCTGCTTTCTGAGCATCTTGGCCTTGGAAGGAAATTTCAAAGTTAAATAACTTGAGCTCATATGAGAATAGAATGGCTGAAATACTGTTCCTTCTATGGATTTTGACTAAAAAGGTTTGCACAAAGACTCTTCACCACTTTCACAGATTCATTTTAAGTAGGTAAAGTATATCCTTGGCCTGTTTCCGTGGAGCAACGCAGATTTCAGTTACGCAGCGTGTAACACACTGGCAAACATTCACTGTCAAAGTTTTAGCTGAAAATTAATAGGCAAAGTACAGCTAGATCAGTTTTCAGGCTATTTATGTGTAACTAAAGAAGCCGTCCTCTGACAACTGACCTTGCCAAGGATTAGTTTGGTTTGAAAGGAGGGGAGTGTGTATGGGAGAATTCCTGCTTCCTTCTCGGGAGTTACTCCCTGTTTCCGTGATAGCAAAATTCTGCCCTGTTTTTTAATGGCATTTTCTTCCCTGCATTCCCTGCAGCAGCTCAGTGGGAAGAATACATCAAAAATGAAAGGAATAACATTAGTGTGGAGCTCTGTCATCTTAAAAAACACCAGGAGTTCCCCATTAGTATGTAGATAACACTCCAAGGAAAATGAAAATGTACTGAGAATGCTTTTGACCCAGAGTCAAACCTCATGTGAACCAGCCGTGAATATACTGTATCACCCACTCAACTGTATTTGCAATCAGCTTTTTTCAGTGTCTTGAAAGAAATGAGAGTGGGAAGAGGAAACTGGGGGAAGAGTCCTACGCACTTCCCGCATTTCACTTTTTCTGCACAGCTCTTCAGAAGAGGCCTAATCTTAGTGCAGGGTGGGGAGAAAGCACTGTGTGCTCCCCTGTGGCAAGACGGTGATACCCTGAACCATAGTTAATGCCTACAACTAAACTGTTTTCACCTTTCTTGATTAGAGTGAATGGGCCCCAGGAAGTCAAGTGGAGGTTCGGTAGAGCCTCTGGTGTGGCGGTTTCATATGGGTCCAGGATTGAAGTCCCTGCTCCTCCCTCCTTCCCTCACTGTCCTGGGCTGGAGCAGCCAGGCCTTCCCTGCCCTGTATCGCTGTGTCGGGTCGGCTAGTCTCTGCCTCTGAAATAACCCCAACGTGCTGGCTTCCCAGCAGAGTGTGCCCGGGGGGCATCAGGCTAAATGAAACACCAGCCTTAAAATAACATCGAGATTCCCTGGCCTTGTGACAGATTTTATTCTTTGTCTGCTTAAGTTCCAACTAGAACAGCAGGCAATTTCCTAGACACAGTAATATGATGTTTATATGATTCGTGTGACCACATGATTAGCTATGTAATTTATTGTCTAATTTCCCTAAATATGGAATTGTGAATAGTAACCGATTAAAGTAATCAGAAACAGCAGTCTAGGGCGAAGAAAAAACAAATACATCATGAGGTTTTAGTTGCTGTTAGATTTTTGGGCCATCTGATTTATAGCACGTTGACATTAATAATCCTACTATTGAATATTTTCATTGCAAAATATTTTACAGCATAGCATTATGGTGGCTTTTGCTTGCCTGGCAGCTTTTTCCAAGTGAAGAAAACTAAAGGCAATTCACTTCTGTTCTCTTTAATGTATTTTCTTAATAGTTGGCAGATTTAAAAAGCTTGCCGAAGTGCTGAGTTGTTGTTTGAATGTTTATACATGGTTATGGTTTAATAAGAGTGCAGCCAGTACCCTGAGAATACTCTCTACCTTGTCATTTCATAAGGATTAGACCTTAAACTTCTTTTCTGCTTTGCAAACATCTCACTACTCTACCTGGATATGTTTATTGTCTGAGTTTCTTTGTTCTTCCAACAAGTCTTCCCATTCCTAACTCTTTGTTTCACTCCTGCCATGGCACTTGATGCTGTGGTTGGTCCTTGGTACCAGCCTGCTCTTTTCTGGCTCCTGGACCATGGCTTCTCTTGGGAGCCTCCCCAAATCCCAGGTAGCTCCCGTGCGAAGTGGCTATTGCCAGAGAGCAGAACCCAGCTGGACCCTGGCTGCTCAGGGAGCCCAGCCTGGCTGCAGCTGGGAATAGTGGGACCGCTGTCCTTGTGCCCTGACTCGGTGCCATCTGGGGGGAGGTGGCTCCCTGCGAGGCCCCCTCTTCATGGACTCTGGCCCCGGTTCACTGTGCAGGCAGCGTCACGGGAACAGTGGGAAAACCCAGGAACTCTTAGTGTTTTCTGATGCTTCATTTTACTGTGCATCTCTGTTAGCAAGGAGGTTTTAGAATAACTCTGATAAATGTGTATGAAATCTTGGCCTCTCTCAGCTATGTAGGGCATATCCCAAAAGGGTTTTTATAATAATCTCCCTTTATTTGTAAATTTATGTATTTATTTATGGTGGGTTAGAACTCAAGACTTAAGAGTTACTGAAAAAACGACATCTTGAAAAATTAAAACGTGCAGAAAAACCCCACCTAAAAACCTGGGGAGACCCCCTTCTCTTCCCTCTAGCTCTTTGTTCTCTGAGCAGTATGTTCTGAAAGTAGAGCGCTTATCAGGCATTGTGTGGCAGGGTTTTGGGTTATTTCCTTTCTTAAAAATTGGAATAAAGTCAAGCACGCCAGGGGAACGTCACCGTGCTGTGTTCCTAAACATCCAGCAAGCAGGTCACTTACTCTCTTTCTGCAAACACGGAACTTCCAGGAAATAAATCTCAGGCTTCCGTCCAGTTTAAAAATATTTTTTCAAGTTATAAGTCTGTGGAGAAATTAATGAGCTGTATAGGTTTTATTTTATTGCAGCTTAAGGTTTACAGTCATCGGGGATAAGAGTTAAAAACCTAGCTCTGTTTCTTTCCTGACTAGTAACAGATGGAGCTAAATTTGCAAATGGGTCTCCAAAGATAAAAGCACAAAGCTGTGCAGGTTTGCAGGCTGAACTCTCAACACGCTCCCAGAATTAGTGATTTTCCTGTGCAAAGTGGTACTGTGTGTGTGCTTCCTCCACATTATATTCTTGAAAGAAGAATGGAAAGTAGCTCCTCATGCAAGGGTAAAAGCTTGTTAGGAGTTTCTGCTTGTGGCTGTCGGCTTCGGAGAGATGCAGGTTCTTTGGCACTGCTGCCGAAGTGAAGAAGAGGGATTTGTGTCTGGTTTAAAGTACTAATCCAGTACAGAAAGGAATCGACGTCGCTTAGGGGGCAGATTTCACATAGTGACCCCACTTTAATTGTCTCTTTTTTTTAACACTAATGCAACTAGTAGAACTGGGGCTACCAGAAAGCACCGCGGAGCTGTCGTCTGGCCTAGTACATAACACAGGCCACGGAGCGCAGCTGTGGGATGCTCACTGTGAGGCCAGGGACCTGTAGCTGACCCAGCAAGTGTCCTTTATGTCATCTTCCCATCACAGCATAAGGGTAAATGCAGTAGCTGGCTGTCTGTCTGTCTTGCAAGGTTGCTTCAACTGCTAGTGACCTTTGCTGTTAGCATATTTCCAGTTGGAGTTACGTACACTGTGCACATAGCTGGCGTTAAATTGTGTAAGGAGCTGGGTTGGCTGGGTTGTTATTCAAAAAACTGCCAACTAACCTTTAATAGGAACAGTATGCCTTCTGTAGTCCATCTGAATTGCTGGAGGTTTGAGAATCCTCCCTCACCAATTTACGGAAGTTCTTCTCTTTTGGCATGAATAAAATATGCTTCAAGAAACCTTCAGTGAGTTTTGCCTCCTTTCAGTGTCTCTCGAGGCAACATCTGTTTTGGAAGCCCTGTTTGCTTGGTCAGGGGCGTTCCAGAGATCAGGTTTACTGCTTTGGTCACGTGACAAGCAGTGCACATACTCTGTTTTTTAAACCTCTGAACTGGTTAGTTAACCCAAGCCAAAATTAGAGACCCATTGCAAAAATCCTTGTATCGTATCTGTAAACAACAGCAAAGATAGGTTAGAAGATTTGATTTGGGAATCAATTCCCTTGTTTTTTTCTTAGGTCAGAGGTTTAAATTTTCCTTTACCTCAACTGCTGGAAGGATTAAAATGATTCTAGAATCTGTCTAGAGATTCAGTTATGTCAGATTTATAGCAGAGAAGCAAGGCTGGAGTTTCTGCCCCTGAAACAGTTGCCATGGTTCATTTGTGTTTAATGCTGTGTACATTTTGCATCATTTTAACAACTTTATTTTCAGCACAGTTTATTTCCACTGACCTCTCACGATTCAGCTATTTGCAGATGTTTTGAAGTCGCTGTACACAAGCTGCGTATCAATTGTGATGGATGAAAAAGGGGAACATTTCCCACTGTGCTGCTAACGAGTGGTGGAATCCATCATGTTCTCAGCAGAAGGATTTCTTTCGAGCTGCATGCGTGCAAATAGCCCTAGGAGCCATACTAACGAGCTCCAAATTTGCCTGAGGAAATTCTTAGGAGCCTCATGCGTGATTTCTTTCTCCATGAGAGTTTCTTTTGAAAATAAGCCTTCGTACATTATATGCAAATACTGTCAGGAATGAGAATGAGGGGCTACCTCCCGCGCCCCTGCAAAGTGGAGTAGCCTTGCTCTGCTACTGGCAGTGACCTGCTGGGGCAGCACAGTCAGGGAGGCTGCAGGTAACCTCACTGACCACCTGCAGTGGGATGGAGCAGTGGCAGGCAAGGGAGGGAGCCAGGAAAGGAGAACTGCCTGGGAGATGGAGAGTTACGTGGGCACGCTGGGCCAGCAGCAGGTGAGGGCAGGGGCTGGGCATGCCTGGACTGGGTGAAGAGGAATAGCTGTTCTGACGGTGCACAAGGATGTTGTATGAAAAGACAGATAAAAGGAGAAAAGATACTAATAATAGGCCCGATGGGATGAGGTGGTCCCTAATTACTCTGGGTAACAAATACTCCCTCTGCAGTATGGTGGTGCACAGTGTGGACACTCCAGAAGGACAGATTTAAACTGTAATTTCAGCTTTTGTACAGTTTGAGTTTGGAGATTTGCAACTGTAATGTTCTTTTAGCACAGTTTCTTTGGGTGGCATGGTAAGATTTTTTAGTGCACTGTACACTGCTAATGGAGAGCTTTTAACAGATTCTTACCTTGAAAGATAAGCTTTGTAAGGAGATGGTTGCAAGTAAGGAGTATAAGTTGTATTGGGTAGATGGTGGCACCCCCCCCCTTTAAAAAAATTATTTATTAAAAACACTTTGAAAAGGATAAAAAAAGACAATATGCCATGTTTAGTATGGAATCTTTAAACCATCTTTAAAGCACAATACATGCAGGCTTTGCTTTGATCCTAGACTGATAACACACTAAGCCAAATGGTTAATATGATAAGCTATGTGGAATCTTTTTTTATTTCCGGATTAAATTGCAAGTACCATACATTGCCAACTGATGAGAAGTGCATTTCCCTTTTCTTATCTGTGCTTAATTTTGGAACAGAAAACACCGCATGGTGGTAGTGTGGCGTGTGGTCAGAGCACCTGCCACCACAGGACTACGCTGCTTGTTCTTCACTGTGGAAGCAGATCTGCAAACGAGGCTTGCAGGCAACTGCTGAGAAGAAATCTGTGTCAGCTGAGATTTTCCTTTTCTAGGCTGGAAAGAAAAATAATCAGCTATATTTAGCACACTTGAAAGAAACCGCAAAATCTGTCCAAGTAAATACAATATAGTTGGGTGCTTTGCAGCACCATATCGTGCGTCTTCCCAGGATCCTTCTGAATAGCAGTGTGCAGGAAATGAAAAAGTAGAGCACTAGCTGATATTTATCAAACTGTCTGCACATTAGCTAGGCATCTGGCAGAATTCTGCGTAATTTCCACTTGATAAAAAGTAGCAAAGCTGAAATGTCAGGCTTAATCTCCATTTTCTGTATGCCTATTGAGGACAAGCTAAGGTGATTCTGAAAAGCTGATGCAAGTTTCCTCTGGGACGTGTTGGTATAGGGTTGAGATCGGGCTATTTACCAAGCTGTTGTTCTCTACTAGTATTTCTTGTGGTAGCACATCGAGGTTTTATAGTAGATAGCAGGTCCAAGTCTGGGGTTTTATGTAGTAGCCACTCTATCCGTTGCACTTCCCTCTCCATCTCTACCCTGAGTACTATTCTCTCCTATTCCCCTTTTTATTCCCACGTAAAGTCCATAAAGCATCCCCTGAGTGAACAGATGTGAATCACTTGGTCTTAAATTGAATCTGCATGAAAACTCAGGTTTTATTTTGAGTCTGAGTACTCCTTTTTTCTGTCACTGCTGCACCGAGCGAATAGAGGAGGGAAGCCCAGCCCTAAGTAGCAGTGGCAGCGTGCAGCCTCTGACAGGAATTGAAGGCGGCTGCCAAACACAGTGTGTGTGGTTGGAGTAACATAGGTGTTGCAAGTTGCCAGTTCCTGATTTATCTCCAGCTGTCTCAGAAGCGCCCTTGCTAATACAGTTTGCATAGTTCCTGGTAGCACAGGTCCTGCTGTTCACCTTCCCTACTTCATTGCTCTGTATGCCCAGCGGAGAGTTTTTGAGGAGAGCAGCGCTGTGCTTCCTCTGCGGCTCTAGCTGTTCCATGCAGCTCTTCCCAGCACGTGCTGCGGGGGCCAGCCAGCCCAGTCGAAGGATCGGCCCATCACTCACCAAAGTATTGACATTCAGAGAAGGAACAGGAAATGCTGGGAGATTCTCCAGCCCTTTCCAAGGTGCTGCAGAGCTGTATAAGTACAATCAAAGAGAAAGGTAAAAAAATACCTTGTTAGATCTGTATAAAGCTAGAATTGAACTTCAGCACAGTAGTAATGAATGATGCTACTAAAACCCTACAGATGTGCCATGTCCATCACCCTCCCTTCCGCAGTGAACCCGCACGTTATCTCTTCCCGTGCTGTACCCAGAGGCCTGGCTTGCTTTCCATGCCCTCCCGACTGCGAAATGCGCTTGGTACTCGTGTATCAGGTGGCACCTGTGGTGTTGCAGGGAAGGTGCTCGTGCTGCTCTCATCGTTCTCCTGGCGATGGCTGGGGTTTGGCAGGGAGCTTATGCAGCTCAGCTTTGGAGGAACCCAGGCAGTGCTGGGGATGGAGAGTTGGGAGCGGTTGCTAGGAATATCCGATCAGCTGGGATTGCTATAGCAACACTGTTGCCAGGATGAAAAACTTTCACTGCAATCAACTTGAATTCATAAGTACTGTTGTCTACCTATGTCACATCAGAAAGGGAATCTAAATTTTCTGATCCAAAGTAAATCTTTTTCTAAATACTGAAGGATACAAGTTCTCCATTTGCTAAATAGTCTGGGACAAAGGGGGAAGGAGCATCTGTGTCAAGTCAGAGAGAGCTTGAGGGGCCAGGCCAGAGAAGGACGTGTACCGAGATGACCTTATGAATAATCCAATTGTATTTATCCTGTTCATTGCTTCGGTGTTTAGACTTCTCATTCTAGGTGATGAGATGCAGTCAGTCTCTTTTGGGGTTGGACCAAGGCTTGTTTCTAGCTGCAGTTCCTTCAGGTCCATTTTACGTTCAGTCTCCTTTATTAGTATGCCACTGACAGATTTGGGTTGTGAGCACTGGTGGGGATTATTTAATGAAAATAAAGACAGAAATGATAAGAAGTCCTCTTATTTTTACTTGAATTTTACTGCTCACCTCAGTTAACAATTTTAATGCAATTTAATTTCATAGACAAAATACATTTAAAAATGTCTAGTGCTGCGTCTGCCAAAGGTTGACTTGTTTTTCTGAGATCTGATGTTCTACTTTCTAGGCTAAAGTTATTAATAGCTGATTTTTACTACTGAGTGTCCTTCAGAATAAACAGTTATATAGCTGGCAAAACATTGCACATCTTGTGATCCATGGACAACTTCTAATGCCAGTGACCACAAACTTGCTGACGCTTCTCAGACACATTGACGTTAAAGTATTCCTCAGATATCTTGAGTTTGGGGGATGAGTAGATATGAAAGGAAAGGTCAGGTCTATCCCCAGAAGTTGCCTTGGTTCGTGATATATACATCATGTGGATAATAGGAAATCTTATGTTAAAATAAGCACAGTCATTTGCATGGAGCTTTCATATTGACCTACCCATGCATAGAGCAAATCCTGTTCTTAGCATCTAGCAGCAGCTCTGCTCTGCTCAGCAGTGAAGACCATCATTGCTTTGAAAAAGGACTCTCAGCTGGGTTAAAACTGAACATTTTGATTACCTGAGAACTTCTAGCTTATTACCATTTGCTGCTATGAATTGACACTAAATTGCTTCAAAAACAGACTAAGCAGAATAATAGACCTGCTCTATTTTGATGAAAAAATGCTCGCTTGATTCTGATTTGGATGCTTAATGTAAAGTAACAGAGATATTATGTGTGCAGGCATATACATGTTCTATATAACACGTGTTCTGTATAGAAACAATGTAAATTTAAAGCTGTTAAAATCTAGCACATTGGTAGTGTTCTATCTGAATAGTGTTAACGTTTAAATTGAATGACCAACAATTCCCACAGTTGTTGTTTCACCAGATCAGGGATTTCTGAAGAAAAAACCCTAACCCAGCCCCACTGATTTTCTTGCTGTGGGACTGTTTTCACCCGTTGGAGGTAGCTGCCCTTCCGAGAGAGACAGATCGGGCTGGTCCCTCAAACCTGTACGACACCCGTGTTCAGACAGCAGCAGCAGATAACTGAACAGAGCCATGAATCGCACCTAATGTTGTGCTGCTGTGGTGATGACAGTGCATTATTGATATTATTTAATTGGGGAAAAAGCAAAAAGACAGGGCTGGTGCAAGTATCTGTTTTCCCTTGCTAGTTCTGTTCCTTTTCCAAAAGTATTCCTGTCTTCACATTCAGGGCACCTGCTGGACACAAGCTTGATGATGAAATCCTATTTTTATGTTAATGATGAAATGATAGTGTTAAAATATTTTGTCTGCAATATATAAAGCTCACTGTGTTTTTCCCTTGGATGCCCTGCATCTAATTACAGGGCAGAAAAAAAACAGTATGGTGACTTGTTTAGTGGAGAGATGCCCAGGTTCAGTGCAACACTGATACTGTAGGAGCGGGGAGGGTTTCTGCTGTGGTTTTGTTTCTTCATTAGATGAGTCATCATTAGAGGGTACCCTAACCATCAATTAAGAAAGAGTTCAGATTGAACACTACCGGGAATTCTTAGTTAACAGTCATTTGACCAGCCCAGAAGAAAGCTTGTTTTCACTGAAATCCTGAAATTGAAGAAGCAATGATGTAAGCCCTTCAAAGGCTAAAGAATAAAAGGGGATTTTTTTTCCACACTTTAATGAAAAGAAGCTTTTGTTAGTGAATGCAGACCTCGGGGTGTCCTGCAGCGTCCACGAGCGGGAACAGGTCATTCTTTCCTCTTCCCACCAGCCCTCGCCAGCATTTGGTTTACAGTAATTCTTACTTGTGCAGCAAGGGCTTGATTTTCCTCACAAACTACACGTGAAATTGCTGTGGATGTTAACAGGAATTGCACATATTAGCTAAGAAAAGGGGGTATGACAAGGACCCCGATAGGAGCATTTCTCACCCAGAAGTGAGAGAACCCCAAGCACTGCTGAAGTTACTGTAATAATTGAGAATGGGGCTCTGCGTGCTAGGCACTGTGCAGATTTACAACAGGCAGCCCTTTTCCTCAAGAGTGTGCTGCCTAAATGGGTGATTCACACACAGGGCAACAGAAGGCCTGGAACAAACAAGCTGCAGGAGGGTTGGTAAACACAGTGTGTTATTATTAAACATATATCTCTGTTTGGGTTTAGTTTATCTAAAAGGGAGATGGCTAAGGGGAAAAAGGCAGATGGAGTTGAGGGGAAAAAGGACAGAGTTTACAGGTGAAAAAAATGGGCCACAAAAAATTGTACACGGATAGAAGGAGTTACACAAAAGTCAGGACATTTAAAATGACAATCCTAGGGAGGGATTGCAGCAAACAACAGGGTCCTGTATTTCGGAAAAGGAATGCCAAGACAGTTTTCCATCTTGTCAAGAGAGGATTGTGCTGGCTCCTGTATCCTCACAGAAGCCTGGAGCTTCTGGCCCCTTCTGCCAAAGGAGTTTGTTTGACTTCATCTGCCCACTCTTTTCTGAGTCCCTGTTTTCAGAATTCACGGGACTCGGGAAAACGTGGCAGGGGAACACCACATGTTCTAAACTTGCCCTTCTGAGTCTCTGCATGTTAGCTCGCAGCATAGGCACACCTAGCCTCAGAGGCTTCTCCCCTCTGCCCTCAGCAGAGCGGTGCCTGCTGGAAGCGTACTTTATTTCAGGAGTTCTTGTATCTGCTGGATTTCTAACTGCTTGGATCCGTCCTTTGTGAAATGCTGAATGGAGAGAGCACTGCAACTCTTGGACAAAGAGTGGTGCTGCCTGGGGGCCTTTTCGTGCTGCCATGTGATTAAGGATCCTTTTCATCCTTCGTATGGCGCTTTCCATATTGTGTTGACTGTTGTGCTCTGAAGTGTGTTTAAAACCCTTCGAATGTGAGTTTATGAAATTCATAGTAGGTTCCAAAGTATGGCAGAAAGAAACCCTGCTGAGTTTTCTTTCTGTGCAAGGCTTATCAAAAAGGAAATGAAAACCTACGGTCGCCACTATGTGCATCGATTTTCAAAATACCTACCAACCAGACAGCTTCTCCTGTAGCTAACTGTTCCCAGCTGGTGTTTCACATTCCAAATTTTATGAGTATTTGTACTGGCAAAGGGAAATATTTTTAAGTCTTCGCAGCATAAGACATCCATTCATTTTACATAAAACGTTTTGTTTATCTCTTCTGATGATTCTGCACGTGGAGATTCGGCGTATGTTTCCAAAATGAAAATTTGCCATTACGGTTACAGAGAGTTAAAAATAACCATTCCTAAACTGTTACTTTAGCTCTTATGTTTAAAACAGATTGGGTTTCACAATTGTCTTTGCTACTGTAGTTGGTTTGCCAGGAAGGAAATGCTAAAGACAGTTTATATTCCTTCCATTCGCATTAAGAGTCCTGACTTCAGTCCAGAAGGAAAAGACCTCATTAATAAATCTCTGTCGTAAAAATGCAGCAAAACAGATACTAAATGTGTATTGCTGATTCCAGCAGAAGTTACTCTTTTATAGTGTAATCCAAATTTATTTGCTACCTGTTGAGTCCTCCTTTGGTTGTGTTCAAATATTTCAGCCTTTTTTCTCACGTAATTGCACGTTTGTTGCTGATCTGCAAGCAAGCACTGTCTTCATAACCCATAGCTTATAGACGAAATGTCTTGCTTCAGAGGTTCCCAGATTTGGTCTTTTGAGTTGATTCTTTAGTTTTACTTGCTTTCTGGTTCTCTTCCTCTCTGTTTCTTCTCTTTTTCATTGCACTAGTGGAGATTTCTTGTGCTTGATTGACAGCAGTATCTCCCACACTCTTGACACAAGGTCAAGGGTAGCAGAGATTCTTGTGGCTGCAGCAGAGCTGTCCCTGGGCTGTAAAGCTCTTCAGGTGGTCATCTTCCCTCCCAGGCTCCCCGTTTAGTGACTTTCCAGGTTGGCCTTTGTACCATGTTGTAAGTCCACTGTCAAATACCACTAGAATTGCAGCAAGAGTTCCCACCCCAAAGGCACGTTGAAAGAAAAGGTACAGGTACAGATGGCTTGGGTTTTTTAAATGACCCAGATATGGACCATTTACCAAAATACTTTTGCTGAGAGTGTATTACCCAAAAAGTTGTGGATTTTATTTTATCTTTTAACTCAGAGCTATTCATAAATGCATTAAGTTGAGCAAATTGTTCTGGAGGGAGAGAGGGGAAAAAAAAAAATTATGGTCAAAAGTAGGGGAAGGAGATCTTCCTTGCTCTTGAACCAATCTGGATTTCAGCAGAAGTTTAGCTCTTGCTTCCCCTCTTTTTGGATGAAGGGTGGGTTCAATATGCATTGAAAGGCCAAAGCAGAGTTTTGTGTCACAGAATACTGTGATAGCATTTCCCCCCCAAGTCTGCTTTATTGCCACTGCTGTGGCTCCTCCTCTGTTTCCCACAGCAGGTGTCTCAGACCAGGAAGATTTTGGACTTGTCTTATGGGCAGATTTATCCTACGTCTTGTTCACATCAGCAAGTCGACCTTTATCTTCCAGAGCTCTGGCAGATTAACATTTTGCCAGCGCTGTATTTGTATTTTCTTTTCTATAAATTGAGCTGAGCTCCCCTTGTGCAGCAGAGAGTAACCTCCCTTTGCTGCCAGTTTCCCTATTGAGACAGGGAGTTAAAAATAAACACCTTCACTTCCTTATGGGCTTTGGCTTAAGCTACTATAAACAGAAAAATTATTCTAAGATCAGATGTATTTGGGCCATTGGCAGTACAGCGTATAAGGGAAGACCTATTTTAAGGCAGGAGAATATACAGTGTAGCCATCTTCCTGGATGTTTTTTTGGCTGTTGCTAGCGTGATTCATCCCGTTACTCCCTGTGCGCTGTTAATTGCCACCCTGCAGGAGAACTGCCATCTCCTCAAGGTGAACCGGGAGAGCAGGGCTGCTGTGTGCAGGGGGCTGCCCGTGTCTTTAGTGGAAGTTGCAGCTATAAAAGATGGTCTCTTCCAGGGCGTTTCAAAAAGTCAGCTCTTCTGGGAACTGTGTTCTGGTGTTAAACCTGCTGCTTATACGTAATAATCAAATCAACAATCAGTCTTAAGTATTATTTGCTTCCAAGTTGTTCTATACAGTGATCAAGTCCAGTGCAACTTAGCCAATGGCTACATTTCTTCACAGAAATGTCCTGATTATAAAATAAGAAAAGAACTGTTTAGTAAGTGCCCGTCATCACCAGGAATCAACAGCGGCTTCTTCTTCCCTATTTAAGAATTCTGACCTAAAAAGATTTATTGTTTAAAGATGGTTCTATGAGGTAAAAAACCTACCCGGGTCTGAATTCGGATTGGTTTACACCTTAATCTGCAGGATAGGTAAGCTTACACAGATGGCTTTAAGGTTTTTTTTGGAGTTACCCCACTCCGGCCTGTGTTTTAAATATCGTCACGGTACAGAAAAGTGCTTAACTGTGATTCAGTGCTTCACTGAATGGAAGTTTCACTGAACGCTGCACTCGGCCGAGGTCAGAGCTGTAAAAGGGTCATCTGAAACTCAGTTTCTTCCGTGCAATTTGCCAGCAGAGCTCTAAGCAGCCTCCGGGACCCGTGGGGTCTCTGCTGTTGCGTGCAGATGCTCAAGGCCCGGAGAGCAGTGCCTTACAGCGTTTGCTGCTCACACCACAGCCTGCACCTGGCTTTGCCTCGGCCAACGCTTACGAGCAAAGCTGAGGACCTACTTATATCTGTGCACAGGACTCTTACCTGAACACAGAGAGATCATCTTCTCATCTGTATTTTTTTCTAATATTGTCAAAGGGTTATCTCTAAAATATATTTTCACAAAGTACAATAGCTATGGGTGAAAAAAGGAAGCACTTCTCGTTGTTCAAAATGTGTATTTCGCTGGGTACGTATTGGTACAGTTCCAAAGAGGGTATTTTCTAACAAGATGGATTTTCAGTAGAATGTCAGACTGACGTGCTGAAGTGTTCTTTTACAGTAAGGGAAGAATAAATTCTTTGTTATATGTTACTCCAGTTTTTGTTGCTAAATATACAGACATGCAATTTTTCACTGAAAGTTGGAGGAAGTGTTTTTTCACTCGAGGCAAGAAATTGTCCCAGATATTTAACTAAAACACTTCAAAGTGGAACATTGAGGTGGGAAAAAATGGGGTGCAGGAAGATGCTGGTATAGGCAGGCACAGAATAGGAAGCTTTTGAGGGGAGAGCCATCATTTATGATCTCTGATCCAGGGATTTCATTGGTTAAGAAGGCGTCAGGATTTTCTCCTGCAGGCATCAGCCTGTGGAATTGTGGTTTGGAGGAGAGCTCAGGTGATGGGTGCTCAGATGCTTTCAGTGCCATTTATCACAAAGGCTTGCCCAGTACTGCCACCTTGCTCTTGGGCCTAGAGAAACAGGACTGTGGAGTAGCTTGAAGGAACCTATCACGTAATGGTGATTCTGGTCACCAAAAAGAAAATCACATGAAGAGCAGTGGGATCTTACAAAAGATCACCTTGCTTAGCGCAACATCTCCACTGCTGTGCTGAGCTCAGTACTGGAAGTGGCTGCCTCGGGCGTCTGAATCATTTCCTTTGCTCGTGGGTGGATTCAAACTGCTGTTGTGTCCTGTGCTAATGATGCTCTCTCGGGTTCTCAAAATCAGTTTATAGTAGGATGCATTTCGCTGTTAACCCGGTGACAGGGTGGTGTTTCGTGGGGTTGCTCTACTGAGTTGAGCAATTGGCTACAGTAGCTTCAGAGCCAGTTGGTAAGCTCCTAGGGTGTCAGGGATTTGCTCTAATAATGATTAATAAAAGCCAAAGGAGCTGGTGACAGTGTTGGGATTAAGTCAGAAAAGCTGCAGTTCTTAATCTTGCCTGTGGGAAAATATATTTTCAGTTAATTAACCTTTTCTTTTCCTTCTGAAATAATTCTTTCTGGCCCTTTCCTGTTTCAAACATATTTCTAACGATAGATTTACTATCATCAAATAAAAGTTATTTACCTAAGGTAGGAGATGACTGGAAATGGCAGTGACACTCAAATCAGAATGTCTTGCTCTCCAATCCTGTATCTGAGTCCTTACTGATTTTTTCATATCTATACTTACAAACTTCACTGAAAGGAGTTAAGGGAGAGTGCAGAGCTGGGAGATGCTTCACAGCTTTCGTTTGGCCCAGTCACGTGTATTCATCGTAATAGTTTTCAAAACACATGCCTATAATACTTTTTCCATCAACTCCTCCTGTATTCGGCGCTCAAAACAAATGGCACGTGGTCAGTGAGCAGCTAATCAATAGCTCCTTTCCTTCTCGTTGTTCAATTTGGGGCCCTAGGCCTTTTTCACAACACGTTGTTCAACCTTCCCCCCCCGCCTTTGAAGATCGAATGATTATTCCCTCGGAGGCTCATTTATAGTGCTCATCAAAGTAATAGCCAGAGTGTTGAAAAAGAATGAAGTCATTTTCCTCACCCTTTGTCAAGTGAAGAGACACAATTATTCCTGTTTAATTGCTGGGGTAAATGATGGTCAAAGGTTTTGACTCTATTTGGACCCTTTGTTTGGGAAAACTAGATGAAAACTATTCCATCTTGCTGATCCCAGTTATAAACTGTCCTCTGGACATTGAGTGTGCCTGAGAGTTTTTAACCCTTTGAAGAAAAGATCACAAGCTCTTTGATAAGCATCCAGAAAATGAGAAACTTTGCTGTGAACAGCTTGTTTGGAAGCACCTGTCTTGTATTAAGTGTGATATCAGGGGCAGAGATAGCAGAAAATGCATTTATCTGGTGTGAAGTTCAGTTGCTGTAGATGTGAAGCCACTCTTCTGCAGTGGCTGAACCTACAGGTTTGGTCCCGGTTCCGCTCTCTTGGTGTTTAGCCCAAAGCACGTGGATGTCAAATCTTTGACAGATGAACATTTCAAGTTCAACTTGAAACAGTCACTATAAAAACCCAAACCAAAGCCCACTTTAAGAGGTAGAAGTTGAATCAGAATATTCAGAAATGAAACCTGTACCTAACAAGAGAATGTCAAATGTAACAAATCATAACTACCAGCTATGCTGATAATAATTTCATTAGAGGCTCTTTTGAGTACCTGGGAGGAACCCCCCCGCATTGTTCTTTGTTTTGTTACATTCCTCTCAAGATGACACATTTCTTTTGCAGTCTGTGTATGTTAAACAATACAAGGCATTCACAGAATCGGTGACATAACCATTGATTCTATTTCTTTATTTATAACCGATTTCAGATTTAATTTCTGGTTATCTTGACTTTGCCAGATGAACACAAACCCCTCTAAACTCTATTCCAAAAGGAAACATAAATTAACAATTACCCAGAGACTAAAACTTCAAGGCGTTGGAGGGGAATGCTTCCAGCTAGCAAGTGTCCATGGCAAGTGTCTGGTTACTATGGCAATCGCCATGGAGCATGTGACCAGCATGAGAATTGTGAGGTACCCGAGAGCCCTTTCTCTTGCATAAGTTTGCTGTCTCCTAAACAGAGGTGTTATGTGGGGTCACATACGCTCAGTTGGAGTTACCAGATGGATGGATAATGCACGATCAATTTGCAGCTCCCACTGGGCAGGGAATAGTGTATTCAGTTCCTAGATTTTAATTTGTTTGATCTGCAGCACACCGCAAGCGCGGAGAGGAATTCCTTCTCCACAGTCCAACATTTTTAAACTCTGCATTGTGGTGATCAGTGTGTGAATCTTTGCCACATCCATGGTATGTGGAGCACTTCAGATGATGCAGTCACTTGTACCCCTGCAGACAGTTATAATGCAGGTCAAGGCAGAAATATCACGTAATCTCAGCAAACAGGAGGTGTTCCTGCTGAAGGACAGAGTCATTTAGTGTTCTATTAAAGTCACAAATTGGTTTAAAGCTATTTTTTTCTTTTGACAATTGAATTTATTTGTCCTTTGAGCTGGGTGGCTTGACATCATTCTTTCTAGAGAAAAACACAGAAGTCAAATGTGCAAACTGCAGTAGTCACTTTTAAATGAGTATTTGAATAGGTAGTCTCAGATTTATTCCAGCATATAGCACTGTGGATTTGACTGTCATCAGTGTTTAAAGGCTGTGGAGAATCCATTACGAAAACCATTAAATGTTGATAGGTCCTTGCCATTTCCAAGGAATGACACTTTTCTGGAGGAGAGAAGCAACAAGGACTAGAGCCAAGGGATTACCTATACGTGTATTTAAACACATATATCGGCTGTTGACAGTATCGAGCTTAGATGTGAAGTTGTCACAGTTTGGAGGTATTTACCTTTGAAAGAAGAACCTTTTCTCTCCCACACATCCTCAGTATTACCGTGCGTCACCAACTGTGGTTTATCCGACTGATGATAACCACCGGTTGTGGCTCCGCTCCCGGAACTCTTGTCTTTGTTATGAGATTGCTTCCAACAACCGGTATTCATCCGGGGAAACGAGGCACCCCAGTGTATTTGCTGCAGAAATATCTGCTGGCTGGCTGCTGTGTGGAAACCAGCAACAAGAGGTGTTTAGGCTGGGCCAGGGGCAGGAGGCTCAAGGGAAGAAAGCGAGTGGCCAGAGCACACCTCTGACATGGCCCGGGGAGAGGGCACGGCTCCTGCTGTCCGTGCCCCGGTGCTGAAGTCGAAGCTGGAGTAAAATAGTGCTGGAGGGCTTTACTGCTTTGTTTTCTTTCTTTTTTCTTCTTTTCTTTTTTCCTTCCTTTTTTTTTTTCTTTTTCATTTCCTTTTCCAACATGATTTATTAAAGGCATGGAATTACGTCAGGTGTATTTCTTGGCTATCTTCCTGTTCCGAGGACATTCGTTCCCAGGCCAGTCCTAGCTATGTAACACAAATCCAGATTAAAGAAAGGACACTTTGTTGCATGTTTTACATGTGAGCGCTCTAACATTCCAGTATTTCTTGAACACAACATAATGGATTTTATGTTTAATGGAAAACTATGACACATAGTTGGAAGAATCTGCTTATTGTGAGGTTGCAGTCAGAATTAGTAGAAACAAAATCTGACCTACCTGTTTGGTCACCTGTTCTTTCTTTTATATGATTGGGGTGTTTTTCTGAGGTATAATTTGGGCTAGAACCTTGGTTTTTCTTGTTGTAAAGAAACTATAGGGGGAAAAAATTAAGATGTACCTGTCAAGCTAAAAAGGAATAATTTAATTGTCTGTTGAGCAGGGTAAAATATTTTTGTTTGTTTTTGTGGTTTTTTTTTCTTTTTTTTTTTCTTTTTTTTTTCTTCACCTTTTCTTCTCTGTCCCTGATTCTATTTGTGCTGTAGTCATTGGGAAGGGAACAAGTAGGGAACAGTTATATAACAGTGTGTAAAACACTTATTCCTGTGATTCATGGTATTTACTTCCTTTAACCATTTGTTCAGTCTTTTTGGTATAAGTAAATAAAAGCATGCTTTAACTCTTCCCTGTTACAGCTTGGTTTGATGGCTTGGGTGGTAAACCAGAGATGGCTTTTTCATCCAGCCCTGATTCACTCTATTGTTCTTCTCTTATCAGGGTGGGACAGATGGAAGCTGAGGGTTCAGCTCTAGGTAACCAGCAGAAACTCGTGTAGTGGTGGGTCGATAAAATCCCAGATGATCGTCTGGGGCATGCTGCTGAGCAGATACAGAGCACTTACCACACATCCTATTTAGAGGCTTGCTTTTTTCTTTTTTTTTTTTGTATAATGCTGAACATAGAAGCAAGTGACAAAATATAAGTGTCACCATTTTAAAAATTACAGGACTTGCAATTACTCCTGCCTATTTTAATGCCTTTGAACCAGGAAAAAGCACTGCACTCTGCAAACAGCTGCAGAATCGAGGCTGTGTGCTTGGAGTGTCACACAACAGTCGAGGTGGAGAGGGGTCTCTGGAGATCAGCTCGTCCAATCCCCATCCCAGACCAGGGTCAGCTAAGGCAGGCTGCTCAGGGCCCCGTCTGCTCAAGTTCTGAGTGTTTCTAAGGATTAAGAGTTCATAGCCTGTCTAGGTAATCTGTTCCTTTGCATAAATGTGGGGTTATTTTTCTTTTATTTAAATGGAAGTTGTTGTGTTTCAGTTTGTGCTCATCACCTCTAGTCCTGTCACTGAACACCACTGAGAAGAGCCCATGTCAGGCTTCTTTACTCTTTCCCACCAGGTATCTGTACACATTGACAAGATCCCCATAGCCTTTGGTTTCCAGTATGTGGAACGTGGAAGTGTTTTGACTTACTGACAGTGATTTTTAAATTATTTTTTTAAGTACAGCTAGTGCAGGTGCAGAATATAAAGTAAGGTCAAGGTTTTGAAAGTCGTCCCAGTTTAACTAAAGAGAAGTGTCTATTTTTTTTTTGTTTGTTGTAATGGTGGCATTTCAGATGCCTTAAATTCATGGATCTGCGGCTGTTGAATCTGGTGGGAATAGAGTTGGCCTTGTAGGATTATTTTTTTTTATTTTGTAAGTAACCAGGAATGATATCATAAGGATTGCCTCTGAAAAAAGAAAAAGGTTATTCTCTACTAGCAAAGCCTGACTCCTTTGATAGAAAAGGGGAAGCTAGTGACTGCCTGGCAGTGGAAACGTGCCTGAGCGGGTTCTAAGCCCCAAAGCTTACACAGCAGCAGCGATCCAACTGCAGCACCGCAGAGCTCAGCGCAGGTTCCCTTATCTGCCAGCAGTTGTAAGGAGGACGTTCTTCTCCGGGTTTGGTTTACGTGCCTCTGGGAGTGGGGGTCCTAGGTCTGGAAAACACCCAAGCACGACTCAGTAAGGCAGCCCTTCCGGCTGACTGCACTTATGGAATTAAAGGGATTCGGTTAATACTGCTGCTGGTACTGCTGGTGTACTACCAGAAGCTTCTGGCAGTGCTTGCCGAGAGGCTGGCCAGTGCTTTGTGAAGGAATTCTGGGGAGTTGCTCTCACTTTTGGTGCACAATTACTTTTCAGCTGCATAAAGTAAATTGTTGTCAATGCACACCAGCTGTGGTTTGTATGTGTGAGTTTGTGCCAGTTTTGTAACTCTCATCAATAAGTGTTTGAGATAATTACACAACGGGCTTCCCCAGTGTTTTGTTTGGGGGTGCTCTCACACCGTGCACTTGATTTCACAGGGAGCAGTGTGACAGCACAACTCTCGTGTGCCAGAAGGAAAGAGCGGGTGAGAAACGTGCAGCTTCACGATGGACAATTAACAAGAGGGGTCCCACTCTGTTTGCGGTCTAGCTTGCGAGCTAACCGCTGCAGAATTCTGATATTTTCACATGAAGATGGACTACAAAGAACTAGAAAACTTACGTAATGAAATTAAAAATCCTCCAACTGTGTCTGTCTCTTTCACTTCTTCCTCACGCCTTACAGCCTGCACTTAGCACCGGCTGCCTCCCAGGCGTACCGGCCTTTTGCTTCTCGTGGTGACTCCCAGCGACTTCTGCCTTTCACAAGGCACCAAGCCTTCAATCACAATGGCCTCTCAGGAAAATCTGCTCCTTTTCCTGGCTGTCATGGAATTCTCCTGCAATTCTTTATTCTGACTCTTTTTTAGTGTGAAGACCAAAATAAATATAGAATTCAAAGTGCAGTGGCAAGTCCCGTCTCTTTCTAGGGATAGAGGGACAAGCGATGGATTTGGCTGAGAGTGACATCCTGTGTTCTTCATCCCATTAAACCACTGCACTGTCACCTCTGTGTTATCAGAATCATTATGTGTGACTGATCTTTCTTGGTATCTACATTGAGAAATATCAGTGCTTTAAAAAAACCCTAGATTACGAGAAACATTAATGTAAGAACAAAATACGTGGTACATCATTGCTACATGCTTCACCAATCTGCCTTAACCCAGGGATCACTTCTCAGGGGGAACCATCAACTCTCAGAGACTGTAAAGGTGTGGTGTTGTACAAAAAGCATACGTATTGGCTGGGGAGGGGGAACAGTTTGTGCAAATTCGAATAAAACATGCAAGCGGAGGTGACCTTTTTCTTTAAACCAGCATCTGTGTGGGGACTGGGCATGTTTGTAAATGAAAAGAATGACCACAGCTTTACAGGCTTCACAAATGATTTCCATGACTGTCTGACACTGATAACAAATGACTGCTGCATGTCTTCCCCAAAATACTCGCTGGGACTGTGACTGCAGCTCTAATTATGGCATAACAGATGCAGTGTTGTATAGCACCCGCCTTCTTCAACATTTGTAGCTCCCTTTACTTTTACATGAGTTATTTCTCTTTTTAGTATAGAATTTACTACTGCTAGCAATAACAAAGGACTCACTCAAAGTGGGGGGAAAAAAGAAGGATTTTTGGATTGTTACACTGCTTACATTGTTTTTGTGCTGCAGATGTTCGTTGTGTTAGCAGCCAGTGCAATTGTGGGAGAGTGTATTCATGCCTCGCTGGGTCCTTTTCACTTTCTCCAACCTCTCCTCTGCTGAGTAAGCAGTTAAAGTGACTTTTTTCTTTTGTTCCCCAGTCTTCACTGCTGTTTGAGAAGGAGGGCAAGTTACTCGGCTGTTTTGTTCAGGTCTAAGTGGAACAGTTTTTTTCTTTTTAAGAATACGTTTGCAATTCTCACATGCATTTGCATGTGAATGCTGCTGTGTTGTTCTTTCAAAACAGGGAGGAGGTGATTTATTTTAGCACTACAAACTATGGCCTTATGCTGTGCCAATCATGCTGCCATCATCTGCTTTAATCCTGATAGGGAATCATCGCCGAGATGTTACAGTCAAGTCCAAATGCCTCGCTCCCAGGTATGGCTTTCAGGACAGGGGGCGTGTGTGCCTGAGCAGCACCTTGGGCCGCAGGATGCCTTCCCTGTCCAAAGCCAGGCAGGGAAAAGCCCTGGTGACTTCACAGGGGCTGTTCCATCATTTCTGGGGAAGGAGGACACAGCCTTCTCTTGATGGAAGTACTTTCTATTCCCTTTCCTCCATAGATCTCTTGATTTCTTGGTTCCCCTGTTAGAGCAAATAACACACCTCTGCTCAAGAAGTGTACCAGGCCAGGGAAAGTCTAGCCTGCGATACTCATTCTTTCTAGCAGCTGAAATAGAGGGTTCACAGTGTGCGTTTTTCAGTGAGACTTTCACCTTTGGGGGCTTCTTTTGAGTGGGGAGAGTGGCCCAGGATGCCCAGAGAAGGGGTAGATATGCCATCCCCAGAAACATTTAAGGCCAGGTTGGATGAGGCTCTGAGCAACCTGATACAGCTGGCTGAATGTGAGCCAGCAGCCTGAGCAGGTGGCCAGGAAGGCCACTAACATCTTGGCTTGTATCAGAAATAGTGTGCCAGCAGGACTAGGGAAGTTATCCCCCTGTACTCAGCACTGGTGAGGCCTCACCTTGAACACTGTGTTATGGGCAGGAAAGACATTGAGGGGCTGGAAGATGTCCAAAGAAGGGCAACGAAGC
>VWZY01008686.1:157169-184358 GCA_013399075.1 Chloroceryle aenea | reverse complement strand
TGGTTAAGCAGAGGGTTGTTTCTGTCTGGCCTGGGGTTTTTTTTCGGTAAACAACTGTCGGGTTTGTTCTGTTGAAGTTGGTTTCGTGAGGCAGTGGATGCCTCTCAGCGCGGGAAGAGGGCACTTTGTTTTGACAGCAGAGATATAAAACCTGCACCTGGTGGTAGAGACTTGTGTGCTTCAGTACCTTTTCCTTCAAGCACTACAGATGCAGGTTAATAAACCTTTAGGTGATGTTTCCAGCGACATTTCTTCTGTTGGGCTGTAAGGAATAATAGATATGTTGCTGGCTTTTGTACCATCTGTGGTAACTCAGCGATGCTAATGAGGAAGAAAAGGTAAAAATGTGAATTGTGCAGCCACACCCAGTTTCTGGGGCACTTTCTCTGGGTCCAGTCTCTCCTTCAGAAATGGTTCATTTGCAAGGTATAGTGTGGCCACTGCTTCAACCCCTGCTTGAGGCAATTCCTTTTTAATAGCTTTAGCTGTAGGCAACTATTTATTTCTGTTCGGGTTTTCTGTCCCTTTTAAGGGGAAAGATGTCGGTGGTTCTGCATAATTATGACATAAACCGGGTTACAGTTATTCCCCCTCCTTCCCTTCTTTAATCTGAATTGGAATAAGACGAGTCACCCCACTGAAACGTGTGGGACTGTTTGTAGGGTGAGGAAGAATTTAATCCATACAAGATATATTTGCTGATGAATTCTTCAGTCTCTCATTCTGCCCAGAATACGCATTTTAACCGACACTGTATATGAGCAAGACAAATTGCTACAAATGGAAATTATATCTAGGGCTGCAGACAGACACTTCTCAAGGGACTTTCACAAGGGTTTTGACCTGGTGAAGAAAAGCCTTTCTGCAATAGGTGACAAGGTTAGGCCCTGCTTTATCACCTGAGGGAAGATTCTGTCCGTATAAGCAGAAGGGCATGAGATAATCTAGTCTAAGCAAAAATGGAACAAAAACGTCCTCACCCCACCCCATTGTGGTTGGAATATTGCCTGGATCTCCACACAGTGGGGGATTTTATATAGCATGTTGGCTTTCCACTTAAGCACAATTGAGCAGCGTCAGGAGTATCTGCTTCGACTTACCTCTGAATTTGAAGGTTTATTGGTGTGTGGATGTAAATCCATAGCAGGAAGCAAAAATCAAATGATCAAATACATACCCAGTGGTTTCTTTTGACTGTTAGATAACCTGAGACCAATGTCGTACTAGGGGAGAGGTTTTGCAGGGGGTGTTTCCATCCCTTCTTTTTTGTCCATGTATATGTGGTTTCTTGTTTTGCTGCTGTTTTCTAAGTAAAGTCACCCAGAGCCTTTCGAGATTGAAGCACAAGTATGTGCCACTGCTGCCAAATGAATGCTTAGAAAGCATCTCGAGACTCCACATTCAGTCTTCCAGCAGCTGAGGCTATCTTCATTTTTCAAAACTACCATAGATGTTTGGGAATCTTTTGGAAGTTATCTTTAACAACTGTCATTTTCAATTGTCAACTGTAAATCAAAAATTTCTTAATTGCTCAGTATGGATGCAATAGGTGTTGGTGCCTCATGTCTGCTATTGGGTTAGGTCTCCTGAAGCTTTACCCTTAGTGACTTCATAAGGAAATAGAGCTCTAGGCTTTAATATTCCTTGCTAAATTTGAAGAGTAATCTTATTAAATCTTAAAAAATAGAGTTGTTTTTTTTTTTAATAAGAAAGAGACACCTTGGAATAGTCAAACATACAAGAATTCCAGATTAAATTCCTCTGCATTTTGACAAGGTAGGCACAGCTTCTTTCAGGAACAGAGATGAAAGTGCCTCGTGCAAGAGCACCAAAATCACGAGTAATGTAGCCTGTTTTCAGGTCCTGAACTACTTTTGCTGAACAAAGCTGCATTGCGCCATCCAACATGCCCTCTATCTGCTCTGTGAAGTTGATCCTTTTGTGAGGGTAATTAAATATTAATTGAGCCTGATGAGTTTGATCTATGTATTGGGAAAGACAAACACGTCTCGGATACAGCATCCAACTGGATCTTCTATATTCCAGGAGCATGGAAGTGATGCTTTCTCTAATTTTCAGCAGTACCACTGGATTATTTTTTTCTATGAGCATGCACACTAAAAAGTAAAGGCTCACATTTTGTCCTCCGACAGGAGGAAAAGAGCTGATACTTTTGTATAATGGAGAAAGTGATGACCCACGCCAAACCAACCTTAACCCCTGTGGTCGTGTTTGTGGTTTTGTGCATTAAAGCAAGTCATGAGCTGCCTTAATAGGCTTGTGAATCCAGTGATAGTGTTGTGTCCAGTTTTCACCTCCACACGAAACATATCCCATGTAACAGGGATACGGTGAAATCTGTGTTCCTGGGGAAGAAATCATTCTCTGTTGTCTGGGATGTGTTCTGCTGGAGGCCAAAGTGAGCAGAGCAGCCTTGTTCTGTTGCTGGTGCAACTGTGGAAACCTGGTGAGAGCAGCACATGGTGTGCTTCAGACCTCTCCTCACAGTAGCTCACGTGCCATTTGTGTTGAAGGAGCAGCAGCAGCAAGTAAATAGGAATTTATAATACATGAGTCTTTTGAGGCTTCCTTCTGTATTTTGCCAAGTGTATTGTGAAGTGTCCACGTACCACATTCCTATGATTTCTCTCAAGGGTGGGTTTTTTTCATTACAGAACATTTCAGATGGAAAGCAACTGCTATTGGTCATCATGTAGAAAATGAAGAGTATTCCTGTAGCAGCACTGATGGCGAAGAGGTTTTGGGAAAGCACAGGCTCTTGCTGTACTGATCATGAGGCACACACTGCTAATGGATCGATTCAAAAATGATCCAGTGTAGCTTACTGCGGAATTCCAGTCTTGTCGCTTGTATTGCTGCTTCTTTAAGAGAAATTGAAAGCTTTGGGTCAGGCTCATGCTGTGAAAGACTTGGAGGAAGTTGTAATGCTGATTTACAGAAAGATAAGTGAGAATTAATTTTCTAACCTGAGCATTGCCTTGTATTTTATATATGAAGAAAAAAAAAGAAGGATGTGTTAGGTGAGGTACTTCCAGTGGAAATTGTATACTTGTTTGTGGAACAATTGCAGCGTACAAGCTAATGCTTTCAGTTAATTTTGATTACTTAAGGCTTCATTCTGTGTCTACGGTAGTCGAGACCTGTTGTGGAATACAAGCACAACCATGGTCACCTGTGCTCAAGAAGAAGAATCTGCATACACAAAGCCTGTGGAGAGGGATTGCTAGGAGAGAGAGTGCCTGTCTTAGGCAAGGACTGGAAGAGCTTGGCTTTTGTATGCTCAAGCAAAAGGCTGTCTGGGGGGCAAAGGAAATGAGGCTCTTCAGCAACCTTCTAATAGGTTCAATCAGGTCAAAAGCCAAGAGCACCTTGCTCAGTTGTGAATGAGATGTGATTTCTCTAACATACCACTGGACTAGATTCAACTGAAGTGGATCCCTCTCAGTCCCACGTTCTTATCTTTTCACCTATGTCTTTCACAGAGGTGTAATATCACATAGCAGTTTAGCAGTTTAATTGGTGGTAAATGTGGCTGTATAAGTCTCCTGAAATGCTTGTTTACCTCGTTATTTCACTCTCCCAGCTACCAAATTTAGCGGAAAATCCAATGCCATCAGAAGAAAAGTTTGAACGAGTGCCTCTCTCCCTCCAATCAGTATGGGGGCTTGTATGACAGCAGTTCCAATGGGCTGCGTGGCCTTTCCTCTAAATTGCCTTCATTTCACACTGACAGTCCCACTTAGCCTTCTCAAGCTGCTGCTCTTTCCCTCGCTATCCCATCATTACTGGTGACAGACAAATAGCTGTACTGTTTGATGATCCAATGGAGATGAAACCAGAGTATGCCTCCTACTCTGAGAGAGATCACATCCTTGAGTTTTAGAAGAAAGAAGATTTTCCTTCAGACGATACACAGTAAAGCGAACAGGCAAAAAGAGCTAACAAGGAAAAAGAGTCTTTTCTTTCATTCAGGGCTAGGAAAAGCTAAAAGGCTTTGTCACAATAAAACAGTGGTAGTTATAAGTTAACCTCTTTGGTGTTTGATATTGTAAATGTTGCTAGCAGTGTAGCTTCTGTAGGTCTGGAAGGTTTTCTTCTTTCAGCCAAAGCAGTTTTAGAGCCTGGAACTATCTGGCTTTCAGCTGAGTTAGTGAAAGTAAGCAAGCAGAGGAGTGGAGCTAGAACTTGCCCTGGAAAGAGAGAGAAAAAGACAAACTTATTTTTAGGTCATGGAGAGAAGAGACAGGTTTGTAAATAGACTGTTAAGGATCAAACCAGATGTTTTCCTAAATGACTGTGCTATATTTCAAAGTGATTTGCACCACCATAAATCTGATGCAACTCCACTGATATTCTTACACTACTGAGGTCAGGTTTTGCTCATTCCTTTTGCATTTTGTCCCTTTGCAAGGCTTCCTGCACACTTTGTACCAGGTACAAAAGTGATGTATGTCATAGCTGCAAGGGCTTTGATGCATTTTTTATTCTCTCCTTTCATGCCCGTCCCCTTTAGCTTTAGTTGCTATGTAATGGTAACAAAACAGAAATGATGTGTGTTTATCCCCCTGTGAGATAAAGGTCCTTACCTCTGGGTCTCTAGTGGCTGCAGAGCAACCAGTGCTATTGCATCATCACAGAGCTCTGTGCTTCTCTTGCAGCAGCCCTGTGGTGGTTGACACTCTGAAGGAGCAATTTCCATTTACTTACAGAAAGAAGGCAGGGAAAATAATGACAGGCCATGTAGCTGAACATCCAGACCACAGCCCTTTGTGTTGTCATCGTGCTTGTTTTGCTAGCATTGTAAAGCATGTAAGACAGAGAGTGTGGCTGAGCCTGGCTCTTCTAGGTCTTTAGGTTCTAGTGTAACAGGATCAATTCCAGTATTATTGCTCTCTGTTGTATTGCTGGACTAAGCAGTGAACAAGTCTTAGAAGTGGCGCAGCTACTTCTAAGGTTATGTTTATTCATTGTGTGCTTTAAAGTCAATATATGCATAAATTTAATGCATATGTTGTCTTCATTTTTTTTTAATAGATTAATAGGGATCTACAAAGAGATGGAGTTATTTTAGTGTATTAGCAGGTTTGTGCAAGTGCTACATTTCACAGATTAAATCCTGTGAAGATAACAAGGAGGAAATATCTGGGTAAAAGCGGTGAATTCTCTACAGCCCCACGTGACGTGTTGAGCCTCTGTCTGCCTGCCATGCGTTCCGGGCTGCCGATTTAGCATTTGCAGTCCTTGCTCGTTTTCAGCAGTGTTTGGCAAACATCAGTTGAGTCAGAGAAGCACATCCCTTCTCCCCAGCCAGCTTCCCTTTCTCCCTGCAGGATGCCCGGGGCTGTCAAGTAGTGCACATATTGTATCGCATCCGCGCATCTCGCAGGCCTGTCACGCGTTCCTGCAGGCCAGCAGTGACATGGGCCGAGCTGGCCTTTCAGGTGGTAGCTTAAAGCTGCCTGTCATGGCTCTCTGGGGACATTGGGTCCATGCTGGAAGCAGCCACGTGCTCTCCTGCTGCCTCCTCTCCTGCTGAGTATGCTGCAGCATACCCAGGGCATCTGGGAGAAGGATTTTAGCAGCAAGGTAAATCAGTGAGAAGGCCTGATGTCTGATAATATATCTGTATGAATGATCTGTTTGGTCTTCTGCAGATTTATTTTGTTTGATTCTTTTAATCTTAGCTACTGAGCCAGTGCTGGACCGTTGGTCTCTTCAGGCAGTCTCCATGCAGCAAGACGTGTGCATAAGGCCTTGGCTATTTGGCTATCCGGGCGTGTATCAGCAGCCTCTGGCATTTGCTGCCTCTCTGCCCTCCCTATCCCCACCAGAGAGACCGTGTTTTGTGCAGGTCTGTGTCCCTGCCTCTGCTGGCCAAGCTGTGCTGATCCTTTAGATGACAGTTTTGGTTAGGGAAGTGTTTCTGTTCTACAAATTGAGACTGACATACACAGCACGTAGATGGATGTTCTGGCTAGACACTGGGAGCCCTGGAGCTCTGAAATGCAAGGAACAGAGGGAGGCCAAGAAAATAATAAGATGGCTAGGGGCTCTTACATCCTCATTTATTCGCAGGAATTAATTATTTCAGAATCTCTCCTAGCTGATTAAGCGGGTTGCTTTTGTTGTGGTGACAGAAATTGCTGAGCTGAAAGTTTGAACTTACTGTTATTGTTCCTACAGAGTGTAGGAATAATTCAGCATTTCCACGCTTTGTTGACAAATAGGCTGTACCGTTACTCATTCAGTGTGAACCTGGACATTTTGTATTTTCTCATTTATTTCCACTTGATTTCCTTCGTGCTCTGGCACCAAATACAGGAGAGAAAAAAAAAATTAAAAAGTAAGTGGTGATGGACCAGTCTTTAAGGCTTCCTTAGAGTAGTTTCTAAAATTGCATGAGAGAGGAAGTGAATTGCCTCATCTCACTTTTTCATAAACAATTCATCATTGAAAATACATGTAATTTTGAAATTCATCCTTCTCTGCTGTAAGTGTGATTTTTGGGGGATGGAAATGTAGTAGTCCATCTTTGCCTTGCAAACAAAAAGGCAGGGTGTCCTTCCAGGCATTGCAAGTGAAATGTGTGGGCATTGATTAGTCTTCCGAAAATCTTCTTAAAATAAAAATGCTTCTTGAGCACACAGCAATTTAGGAATTAAAGGCAGATGCCTACCGGTCTTATCTCACCTCTTTTGTGGCTGCTTCCAGCTAGCAGTTACACACGGGTAGACAATTTGTAACCTACTTCTATTTTCTCTCAGTTTAGCTCACACACAGAGAAAAATTCAGTCGGTGAATGAAGTGTTCTCCAGAGAATAGGATCAGCTCCTAAGGAAATGGTAGAGTAAACGGCAGTAATTGCAGTTTGAAATGATTTTCTAGGTTAAACAGCACACAGGTTTCTGCCCCAGGCTGCGTATTTCCAAAGTGATTGGTTGCTTTTATTTGTTTCATCCATTCTGGGATGGCAGGCGTGTGTATTACGCTGTAGTGCCGGATCTGAGCAAACAGAGACTATGGGTTGACATTGGCACCAGGAATGCACAGATTCCTGCAGCAATTTAGCTCCATGATCCATTATATCTGCTAATTGTTCCACTTGCTTTCTAAGGCAGTGTTGGAAGTACCTGTTGACATGGCTGAGGCAGTAAAGAACACTGGTGATGGTTTTGACATTTGTAAATGGAAGTGTGAAGTGATGAACATTGTCAATAATTTATACCTTTCTACAGAAGATCTGATTCTGAACCTTGTTTGTCTCTTACTGCATTCAAAACTGTGCTGCTTTCCTGTGACCAAAAGACTCAGCTAGTGCCTCTTTCTCTACCATTTTAAACATCTAGTACATGGGTCAGCTTTGAATACTAGAGAGCAGATGTCAATGTATAAATGTCAAGAAACAGTGGCAGTTATTCATCGTGTAACCCATTAGGAACCTCATCTGACCATGCTGGTAGACACATTGCTATGATCCAATCCAAAACTGAATGAATGGGCATAAAGATCAGGAGTGGCAGGCTGCGGGTTGTGTACGCGTGTGCTGGGATGCGTGTTTGCGCCCTATCGCAGCCTGTTTGTGTGGGGGTTTTTCGGTGCATGGCAACTGAGCACAGTGGGCTGTAGTCTCTTGCTGGATGTCAGTGTAGGTTTGTTACAGCTGGCGGGGGCTCTGCCAGCTTTCATCAGCTGGGGATCTGCTCTCTTGTTGCTGCGCGTACCTATGCAACAGAGAGCAGCGTGGTGAATGTCAGAAAACAGAAGCTCTGGAACAGGCACAGATTTTCCAATCAATCTATGATTCATGCTCATTAGCTTTGAAATGCTGAAGAAAGATGCTTTATGAGCTGGCATTTCCATTTGTGCTTTAAGTGTTTTACTCCGCTGAAGACAGAGCGATGACTACAGCGGTTGCAAAAGCACAGGAAACAGAAGGATGGGAAACGCGTTCCGTGCCCGAGCTAAAGGTCACTGCCCTGCCAACGGCTTCGTGCTCCTGTAAGGGATCTTGGCCTTCTGACATCATCATTTTGCATCCTATCACGTTAAGCAGATTACGTGTGGAGTTGAGTAACAGGCTTCCTTTGGTGTGCTTCAGAGTTGGGGAGGAAAGGTGTAAGTGTCCTCCTCTGCACCCTGTGATCCCCCCGAAAGACAAGTGTAGCTTTTGTTGTTGCATTTATTTGTAATTAACCACTTCTAATTGCGGAAGGTGTTTTCCAAGGACACGCTGGTGTCTGCAGAGCTCCCAGTCACTGTGACTGTTTGGGTGAGTAAGTGTAGGGGGCTTATGCTTAATGGTATCTGATGCTACTCGTACGTGCCTCTCTCCCCCCAGTTGTCATCATAGCTACTTTTTTCACAGCAACATCACCAACAGAAGCAGCAGGCGCTGGCTTTTGATTGTAAAACAGCTGCTGGGAACTCATTATGCACTAATGTGCACTTCAAGATGCAAGGTTGTGCCTTTGCAGCGCAAGCTTAGGAGTGTGCCCCATTTGAAATATAGTTGACAGCAATTAGGGTGGTGATGTACAACGTGCCCTTCCTAGAAATCATTGTCCTAAGGCAGTTGCTACCTCTGAACAGAAATAATACAGTCTGGCTCATATTGCTACAGCAGTTAATGAATGGTAGCTCCATTTTTTTAGTGAACGAACAAAAAGGTCCTGCTGGAAATCTCTTCTGCACAATGTAGCTTCCTCCAAACAGAAACCAGATACCTTTAATTAAAAAAACACAATCACAGGGTAAACACAATTAATGAAAGTCACCTTTTTAATTGATGTAATTGGAGTGACAAAGATACAGTTACAAACCAGTCGAGTATGAGTTGGAGTCAGTGAGGCTTTATGTGTCCGGTGTTGATGCTGGAGACCAGGGTTAATGATTCACATGGATAAGTGAGGTTTGGATTGGGATCTTGGGGTTTTTTTCTCTCACCCGTCCTCTTGGGAGGGTTAACATGGTGATGAATTTATTTTTGTGTTTTTTCTGAAGGAGGAACCAAATGGTTAACGTTTTGCTTCAGCTTTCTGAGAAAATAGATGTGGTTGATCTCCCCAAAAGGGAAGCTCCAGTTAATACAGAGGGAAACTGAACACTTCAGCTGGGGATAGTTTCCAGTCTCCAAAGTCCACTCGGCTGTGGCATTTGTAGCCTCATTTGGAAATGAGTTCTGAAAGTGGTGGGGTTGTGGGTTTGTGTTTCTTTGTTCGCAGGCTGGCGAGTGGCGTCAGGTGGTGCTGCCACCCATTGGAATGGGCACAGCTTGTCCTTCCCTGGAGCCCGAGTGAGAAGCTGTCTGGGTTTGGGCTCCCTTCCCTTTGGGAAGGGATGGAAATGGGCAGCTGGAGGGGAGACAAGGTGGAGCTGCTTCTTGTGTGACGGTTTTCAGTGCCTGACTAGATCATTAGAGAGAAAATTCTGGATCTTTTTCACTATTATGTACTTATAAAAAATGTTTATTGGAACAGTATGAAAAGCACATAATTATTTGGTGCTTTTTCTGTCTAAAATGCAATTGGTAGGAATGCAAATAAAATGAGAGTGTGATTTATGTTACTGTATTGCCTGGGTCAACCAAGTGAGATGGGGCTGCCATTCTAATAACGGTGATATTAATACACAATCATTATCTCAAAGAGCATTTTGCAGCATTGCAGCTAATGGGCTTTATGGGATCAAGTGGGTATTGCTGCCTCATGCTGCCATCAATTCTTTGCAGTGGTTTGACCCAGGCAGCCTCAGGTGCAAGTGCCAGAGCAAGAGTGGGAGAACTCGCTGATCCTCAGTCGTCCTGCCGCATTCCACTGCCGGGGACTGGCTTCTGATTCCCCACACCCTCACTTCTTAAAACCCTGCCTCTTCCCATTGCTGTCCATGCCCTAAGACCTTCTGAGCCCAGTCTTTTCGCAGAGGTTATGTGAAATATCCAGGGACTCATTCAGCTTGATTTTAACATTAATATCTTGAGGTGTGCCCTAGAAAGCAGGCCCTTATCTTAGCTGCATCCAGCCAAAACCCACTGCTCATTTCTAGAGCCTGAGTCAGAGTTTGCTGGAGTTAGTTGAAGGCTTTCCATTGCCTTCAGTAATTTTGCTACCTTCATTGATTTTGGATGACTGCTTTTTAATGGCTTTGAGATTCAGCCCGTCAGGAATGAGTTGAATATTTCATTCTTTATCCTTGGTGTTTATGACATGTAACTACATTAATAGCTGAATTAGGGCTAATTTTCAATGTACTTAGAGCTGGGATTGAGAAATTCTGGGACCAAGTCTTGAATCCTTTTCTGGAAAAGTTTTCCTTGTTACTTAATAGAAGTATCTGGATGGTTTTATTGCAGTAGTAATGACAATCATTAGTATATACTGATGTTTGCAGAAAACAACTAATACTGTCCATCCATTTCCCAGCTTGTGCCATAGAAGTCATCTTGGCATAAATCTCAAGGTTTGGCCACAGGCTAGGTTCAGATGATTACTGGAGACCTTTGTCCACTCCAGCCACACGACACGTCACTCCACGTAGTGCTCGGTGGAGTTTTTTCTTAGGATCTTAAATGTCTTCAATGTATCTGTCTGCTCAAATAAAGAAGTATTTCTTCAGCTGTTCTAAATGAAGAAATATTTTTGGAGCCTCTGGGAATTTACTAACTGCAGAGGTTTCACAATTGCATCGCTGGCACATAAGTTAATTTCAGTGAAATAAAATGGAGACACACAGCCAAAAAAAAATTATGGAGAGGATTTTAGGAAAACAACTTGAAACCCAAAAAGGAGCAACTCCTGCAAGAGAGTTGCATTTTGTTTATAAAAATGTGCTGGTTTTATCAGCATCTCCTTGTTCTTTAGACACAGTTTTGAAAATGTGACTTCCTTCATCTCTTCTCTGGATATTTTTAAAGAATATGCCTAAGAACTCTGTCGTGCTTGACTCGGCTGCTAGCCAGGCGTTAAGATGAGAATTTATTCAGGCTTTTGTCCTGGTGCCAGTCGCATTGTTCCCCCTGTGCAGGTGCTGGGTTTCCTGAGAGGAGGCAGAACAGCGGGTGGGAGCGGTCTGGGCACTGGCAGCTGCATGGCCAAGATTAATGAGCAGCGGCTCTGCCACCCAGCAGCAGCTTCCCCGCTCACCTTGTCACCCTTCCCGCCACCTAGTCCTCTGTCCCTTGCAAGACAGCCTCTATAAATGTGCTCATTTCCATGTATTTGATGCCGTGTGTGGTGCATGTACTTTCATACAGATCCTGAAATGTTATGTCATGCATCTATCCAAAACACACTCCTTGTGAAGAGCTTAGCATTCGTTCTGAGAAACACAGAGATAACATTATGAGGTTATGCTTAACTGTTCTTTAGTGATCCTGATACATACAGAAACAAGGGTCGAACCATTAGCAGTATTAAGTGATTTGGTTTATGTGTTGGCTACGTCTCTGCCAACAGCGTGTCGTTAAAGATTTCCTCCTAAAACAAGATGTAGGTGCCTTCCATTTGGCCATAGTTACATTAACAGGGAGATGGAATGGCTTGATGGCTTTTGTTAAAGTTTCACCGAGTCTCTGAAATCAGGGTTTGATCTAATATGATGCTGAGCACTTGCTTTCCCACTGAGAATACCAAGCTGTGGACTGGTTTTCAAATGTATTTGGGATAAGGGCTTAATTGCCCGTGTTCCTCTTGGCAAGTGTATCAGCTGTTCATAGAAAGCAGTGAGCTTCCAGTGGGGAATGAAGATAGGATATTAAAAATGTACATGCGGTTTCCCTCACCTTGTCAAGGCTTCAGAGTTATCCTTTCATGCAGGGCAAACTGCAGAGCTCTCTCAGCCACTAGGGCAGTGCCTCCAGCTACAAATATTTTTGAGATGGTTTTTGTTGTCCTAAACAGCTGGCGCAGAAGAAACAGGGGAAAGTTGCAGACTGTCACAGATGAGACCACCTCTCATTCAGTGCTGTCCTGTCACAGGGTCATATGGCTATGAGCCATTTTATAGCTGTAAGATTCTCAGTGTCACGGTCAGGATTTATGTTCTGTAGCAATTATGTATTTTAAAAGTATCAAATTTTATGTAGGATATAAAGAAGAAATTAAACCCCAGTGTTTTAGCAAATTTTCAGAAGACTTTAGATCTGAGTACTCAAAGCTCTTGTTTCCTTCTGACAGTTAGTGACTGAGAGAGAGCAGGAACCATGGCTGAGCTGACCTCTGGATTTGGAAATCAAAATTCCCAGGACTCCCGACAGCCAAAAGAGAGTAGCCTCAAGGTAGGAACTGTAGGCACCTGGGCTGAACAATGACCATGGAAACCAGGAAGCAAACAGGCAAGATTTTTAGTCAAAGGTGCCTGTAGTTTTTCCCCCAGGGTTTTTTATGTTGGGATATACTAGTAGCATTTGACATACATTCTTATTGCACCAGTCATTTCCTAGGCACAGCCACTCACTCTCGAACACTTAGGCCTGCTTCTCTTTGCAAAAAGCCCTTTCGGATGTATTTTCACAGAATACTTGTATTTCTGTCACAGATTTGCAAAACTCAATACATCACGGGCCTCGAGAGTAGAGTTCTGTTCACCAGAGCCGTGGAAAGTCTGTCTTTAATTTATGTTGTGTTATTTTAATTATAAAGGCTCTCTTTCTTTTGAGTCCTTTACTTTGGATTTTAATAAGCAGGAGGGAAAAACTGGGGTGAATTGAAAAAATAAATGAAGCTGGGTTCATCTGGGTAGAGTGTTGAAACCATGTGCTGGGATGCTGGTGGCCGTTGCTCTTTTCTCTGGGCCTGCCAAGGCCAGGCCAGCTCAAGAAGGTGTCAGAGGAGTCGTATCGGCCGTATTGATCCAAGTACGTGGTTTTGTACATTTGCTGTTACATTTCAGGCTGTTGTTTGGACTCAAGAGTATTCAGAATAATGCTGCTTGCTCTTTTTCAAAAGCCCTTTCTCCTTCTGTGGAGAAGAGGTGGCTGGCTGGGGCCCACCTCAACTTTCAGCTCCTCCCCAACAAGCGCTATCATTTCAGTAGTGCTCAGTTAAGTCAGGGGGTGTTTTAGTTGGTGATGTGCCAAACAGGGCAAATGGCATTTCAAGTCATTTGGGCTGCTGCTTTAGGTGGCAGCACGGTGGTTTATTTCTTTTGGTATTTGATGAGTAGGTCGTTTGAAATGCATCTTACTTTCTCCGGGCGTCGCTCATTTTCTGCATTTCTGTCTTTCTGCATTTGTGTCTTGCAGCTAGCAAGGTGTTATTTTCAGAGTGGTTTAGGCATGACTTTTCAGCTTCTTATCATCTACTCTGTATTTGAGTTTGGGTATTAATTTGAGTCCCTATACGTATTTAGTTTTATGGTTTATGCTAAAAAAAGAAAGTAATTAATATTTAAAAGCCCTAAGAGAGTTTTCAGAAGGGTCTGTATCAGTTTAGCTACACTCATTTAGATGTTCCCTGGTAGCTCAATCAGTACACAGTTCTGTGTGTTTGTCACCTCACAAATGCGTTGTTTAAGATGCTGTTGACCTGCTGATCAAACCGAGTTGAAAGGATATTATGTCACTGAGACTCTTCTTAAATACCAGCCTGTAATCTTTTAATTCTCTTTAGTAAAAGGATGGCCAGTGAAATCCCCTGTGAATTTGCAGCCTGGCAGGTGATCTAGCTTGCAAATGCATTTAATTACTGGCCACAAACTCCTGTTTGCACAGCTTTGATGGAACTCAGTTGGAGCTGGAGATGTTCACCTTCAGTTAAGGCAGGTGGTGCATGCCCCGGTCAGGAGGAACTCTGCCGTGCCAGGGCAGAGGTGTGGGTGGGGAGGAAGGGCTTGTTTCTTCGTGGTTTTGTTAGTATTCCTTAACATGAAACAGTGGTGGATGTTCACCCTGTTACCAAAGCGTTCGTCCATTTTTATGCTATAGGGCAAATGCTGCTTCAGCAGAAAATAGTAGTTGGTGTATGAAAGAAACAGTTCCCATTTGCAGTCCATGTAACACAGAACTTCTAATGTTCTGACTGAAAATACAGGAGAACCACCCCCCTGAAATGTTAAAATTAATTTCATCCTTTGTCTTATCTATGATAATTTCTGTATTGTATGTTAATTTTCTTGAAACAAGTGTCCAAATCAAAGGCAAGTCTTCATAACCAGACATACCCTGAAATTAGCATATCTGCAGCAGCTCAGAATTTTTTCCTCTGATTATTTTCAGAGGAAGGCCTTTTATGTAAAACAAAGCTTTTGAAGAGACAAATGGAGCAAGAAGATATGTATGTTCTGTGTTTGTGTTGGAAATATCAACTAATAAAATTAATAGATGACTGCATCAGCACCACCAGTTAGAGCAGAATATGTGAAATCTGTATCATGGGGAAGAGTGCCAGTGGAGAGCAATATTTCTGTAATGTGTGGACTGGTAGAAACACAGGAGAACTCCACTGGGAAGTGGTAGAATTATTGATTGGTATGTTCTTCCTTTAAAGAAACTTGGTTTGTCTGCTTTTGCCTGGCTGTGATTTTTGAAGTTTCAAGCAGCAGTGGAGTAGCTGCTGAGATGGACATGTAGAAGCTCTCGAGAAAGCACCTTATGTACAGAACGATGGACAGGTCATCACTGGGAAGTCCTCAAAGTGTGCAACAGTCACATCTCTGGTAGATCTGCTAATCACATCCCTTTTGCTATGTTTATTCTCTTCCAATATGAAAGGTGGGCATTAGTTCCTGGGAAGATGAACTAGTTTCTGCAAAACTTCCCTCTGAAATATTGTTAAGCTTGCAGCTTTGTTCTAAATTGCATAGTTGTACTGAGTTATTCCCTTTATGTTAGGGCTGCTCTGTTGTTATTGAAGTCCGCTGGGTAATTTTATGAAGGTTATACAATTTTTCTAGAGATTGAGTCAGCAGGAAGCTGTTTGCCAGTTCCTGTTCTGCTGAGCCACGCAGGTGTCATTGCACCAGGTTTACAGCTGCCTGGAGGCCAAGTGGACACTGAGCTAGAGCAGGTCCTGCAGAAGTGTGACAGTCACCTGGGATTTCAAAGTGCAAAGACTGACTGTTTACTAGGGTTTTTTCTTTACAGTTTTTCTATGTATCAGAATTTGGGCTGAATTCTTCTTTCTCTGCTTTTATCTGAACTTGGTGTGCAAATCTACTCTTTGTGTTCCAGGAGGCACATTATTGACAAGTGAGACAGCAATGACTGCAGTGGTAATAAATTGGAGGAGGTCCCACTAGACCAGTTCTCTACCACCCCTGGCTTCCAATGCTCCTGTCTAGTTCTGTGGGTCACTTTTCCTGGGGCTAAACACAGGTATGTGGGTGCCTGAAGAATCCTGTAGGAAGGCATTGCGCACAGGAACCCAGGGACCGACAGGGGTAGTTTCTGAATGCAGGCACAGTGCTGGCTCTGGGAGTTTTTTCTTAGTTCCAGGGCTTTGGTACAAATCTCTGACGCATACAGGTCAGAGGAGCAGATTTTCACGTTTTACGTTTTGTTACAGCAAACCTCAACCTCTGCTCCATTTTGTTGCTTTCAGATTGTAACTGTTTTCCACAGCTATATGACTGCTGTGGGTATTTATACTATTTGAATATATGAAAACTGTAGACAAAGAGAAGAAACATTAGTTACAGCTGCTGGTACTGCACGTACCCAGTTTATCAATGCACAGAGACTGCGTCCTTAGGCCTATTGTCACTTTGTCACCAGTTCCAGTCTCTTGAGACTGTGCCACGGCAGTGACACTGCAGGGGATTATAGTAATTTGCCCAGGCTTTCAAAGAAAACCATTCAGCCTCCTAGGACAGCTTGACCAAGTTTTGGATCAGTGATGTTGCCACCCCTGGATGGAAGAAGATTATTAAGGTGGAGTTTCTCTGTTTGTTTTGTTCGTGACCAAATGTGTCTGACAGAGGAATAAAATTATACAGAAAGAAACTGTCCTAATTACCACATTCCTTCTACCTTAGGACCGCTTCAAAGGACAGGTCCTCATCAAGCTCACATCCTTCCCTAGAGGAGTGAAGTCTGTTGTCACGTGTTGTGCTTTGTTATTGTACTTTAAAGTTGCTTGTTTCTGGAAGAAAGTCGAGTCCTTTAATGTATATTTAGCCTTCATCTGAAAGGTGGCACAGCAAAGTGTGGCTTGTGTTCTGCATTTCCGCTGATTTGAGACATGATCTAGTCCAGTGGTGTGATGTCATTGGGATTCTGTGGACGAGCACTTGGGCAGAAGGCTACAGATGAAAACTGAAGAGCTTCAAGAAGCTGCCAGTAAGAGGTGACGCTTCCCCCCTGGGTAATGTGTGCTGCTCCAGGACACTGTTCCTGCGAGCTGTGAGAGGTGGGCAAACCAATTCTGGCAGCTGGTTGTCATCCTGAGTTTTATGGCTCTTTTCTGTGCNCCTCTTGGGACTCTCTTTTTTTTTTTTCCCTCTCGCTTTTTTTTTTTTCCCCCTTTTTTTTCCTCTCCACCATCCCCACCCTATCTGTAAGCAAGGACAGCTTTTTCAGTGGAAAGTAAATATTTTTGTTATGATACCTCATTGAGGATAGACATGTGAGCTGTGATGGCTCAGAAGAATTCTTCAGAGAAATTCCTTAGTAGAAATAACAGTTCAGTATAAACCCATCTGCAGCAGGAAGTTTGCATTGTTATGAGGCTGCCTTGCTCACACTTGACCCTGTGAAAGCCCTTCTAAAGGAGTGTTCAGGAAATTTTCTCCTCGGTGAAACATCAGTTTCTCCTTTTTCCTTTACAAACACAATTCCTGTTGCATCAGTGAAAATTGTGGGGAGATTCTCCAAAGCTTTCTAAGTCAGTGGAAGCCTTTGTTTGCCTTAGTCGGATTTTAATTCGTAAGCATGTAAAGATAAGTAATCCCTAATTATAATTTACTAATGCATTTTAAGAATCTTGTTACAGCAGGATTCTGCAGAAATATATTTAATAGAGCTGGTAAAGCTGCAAGAACTCATTTGCTTCTGGGCTGAGTGCTATGTCAATTAGAAGGAAGCTGATTTATCAGTTGTGCTGTTCAACAGCTCTGTACCCCAACTGTCTTGTTCTAATTCTTCCTGTCACTGGACTCAGCTGCCCTTACGTATTCCAATGGGAATCCTTGGATTGAGCTTTTCTGTGACATTCGGCGCATCACTTGAAATGGGCTTCTATGAGTAAAAAACCAAAATAATTTACATACTATTTCAGGCAAAAGAACATGGACTGCAAGTACACTTAAAATCAGTATATGTTGTACAGGAGTTTACCAGGACTTGCACAGCTTCTGTCAGGAAGAAAAAAGGTCTGTGTTGTTATTCAGTGTCAGTGAAACTGGTTTTTGCTGTTATAACTTCTGCAGTTACATGGAAGCACAAGCTGTTTATGTAGGCAAAGCAACAGGAGAGAAGCAAAGCAGACAGATGATTGTGCTGTGTATGGGTTGCAGCAAGTACCGTAATGTTCTGGATAGAGTTGGACAGAGGGGAAAGCTGCCTTTCTTTCCCCTGCTTGCTGGAGAGTAGGGGGGGAAAAGGAGGGTGGTAGGAAGTGGTTTGTGCTAAAAAAGTTAATCTCCATGGTGGTAGGTGCATGGAACTTTAGCTTCCATTTGTATTTGTGTGCATTAATATGATAACACATCTGCTGTCAGATAATGGTTTCTTATTTCTGTGGACTGTTTAGCTGCTAAAGTTACCACGGTGCTTGGCAAAACCACAGAGAGTGTATCATGCTACACATTTTTATGGGATTTTGTTTTGCCTGAAGAAAAATAGGAATTTGATGGATGAGACAGAAATAGCCTGCAAGTGTCTGTTCCCTCTCCTGCTTCTGGACTGCGGTCCCTCTGCACTGTGTTTATTCTTTGCTCTGTGCCAGCGTTTGCCACGAGAGGCAGATGGGCAAAATTTGTAGGAGTATTGATTTGGCAGAGCATTTGTTATGTGGGTCCTTTCAGAAAGTCAGTTTGGAAATCCTTCAAACCTCATTCAGCTGGTCCGATGGCAATCCAGCAGTGTGTGCAGGGATGCGCTTTGCCCAGCTTCTGGGTTTCCGTACGCAGAATTCCAGGCTCTGTTGCTATGGAGACCCAGGCTCACCACACTAACGATGACTGCTCACTGGCATTAATGATGCCGTGTAATCAGGGACGGACGATGGACGCGGCAGTCGGAGCTGAGGCCTGTCACTGATCTCTGCTGAACCCATCTGCTGGTATCGACCGCAGCAAGTGAACTGTGTCCTCGGCTCACACGCTTCTGCGGCTCTGCAGGTCCCCAGCTGCCCTCACACCAAATCATGTGTATGTTGTGCTGCTATCAGGAAGAGGGGGAAGGTGTTTGAGTTCCGGAGGGATGAGCCTAAGGAGGCTTGCTGGCGAGCTCTCTGGTTTTCTACAAAACACCAAGTGCTGCCTCGAGGTGGATGTGACCCAGTTCCTGGACTGGGATGTGACAGGGACACCCTGGGTGGAATGGGGCTAGATGAAGGGATGTGGGGAAATACTGCTGTGTGGCAAGGATAAGGCGTTGGACAAGAGGTTGCCAAAAAATGTAAGGAGATGTCAGTAGATGACCCCTTAGTCCAGAAGCTTGTTTGGAAGGCAGACAACAAATGGCATTATGTGCGGTGCTTACTGATGGGTGATTTTTGCTTGTGAGTTCAGAGACACTGAGAGGCACAGAGGAGCTTCAGGAGAATTGTGTGTTGCCATACATATGAATAAAGAGAGGCCTGAGCTGGGGAGATGTATGTCCCATGTCTAATGATGGGAATGTTTCCCTCTGTTTGGATTAAGAGGATCCCTTTCTACGGAGATAACTAACTGTTAATTAGGGGATGCTGTCTTCAACAATGTTCGTACTCTGGGCATATATTGCAATGAGTAATGGATGATCAGAGGAATCGAAGAAATCTCCACCTCTGTAATTTGACCCCACCATCTGAATATTGATGGTCAAAGAAAGCCCTGCGGAGTTCTTGACAAACACAGGCTCTTGCCACACAGATTCATTAGTCCCTTTCTGAATTTTTTTTAACTGTCTTGTCACAGGCGCATTCCCTGTTTCCGCAGTGCCGGTGTTTGCACACTGTGTACGTGTACAAGCGGTGACACTGCCAGTGCTGGCTGGTGCCATGGTAGGCTGACGCTTCACGTCTCAGGTGTGGCAGTGTCTGATGCGTTCGGGCCGAGGACTATTACACATAAAGGCTAAGAACTGCCAGAAATAAGGGGCGTGTGTTCTCAGAGGCAGATTTCTGGTGATGGAATTGGGCACTGTTTTTTCCATAATACCTTTGGCTTCCTCAGGGTCCAGTCTGGACCCGAGTTACATGTGGAACAGCTTAATAATCGGGGAGGGCAGCATTCCTGCTTGGGACGTGTTAGGAGTGGGATGTTTGTGCTAGGCCATGGGATCGGAGGGAAGAGAGGAGAGCTGGACAGTTAGGAAATTGAGTGCTGCCCTGGAGATGTGGTTCTGACTTTCTTCCTAGAGGTCCTGCTTGATGCTGCTCACATCAGAAAATGCATGTTTTCAAGGTCTGCCAGCGGCTATGTGTTCCCTCCTGTTATTTGACAGCTGGACTTGTGATTCATCGTCTACCTGTAGAAATACTGAGCACCCATTGCAGCAAATGAAGCCAACAGACACGTCACTTTTGAATTACGAATGCTACCTGTAATGTATATGTCCTGAGAAATAAGACCCAAAGCATTTCTGGTTAGTGCAGCCAAAGTTAGAGGATCCATTTGGCCTTGTGCAGTGAAGATTAAGTGCCTTTCATTTCACAGAGCTGTTATTGAATGTAAGAGCTTTACTACTTATTACAGATATAAATATAACAGCACTACAGAAAGGCCTATGAGGAAATGAATAATTTCATCTTCAGAAATCAGATTTATCATGCAGAATAGAAGTCCTTCTGCCACCCATTGAGCATCAAGGAGACAGTAAGTGTTCAAAGCTCTGTTTCTTATGTGTGTGCTGCCCAGCCTACTCACTGAGGGAAACAGCTCTCATGAATAGACAGTATGTGAACCTTAATCACAGCCTATCTCACAGGGCATGCACATAAGGCTGTTGAGTACAGACACAGTTGTAATAAAGAATTTTTAAGGTTTTAGGAGCTTACCTTTGCAATCTAAATGATCTTACACTACATGCTGTTTCACATGCATTGGGCTAGAGGACAGATGCTCAAAGCAGCAGTTTGAACATTCTCTACTGAATTTGTTAGCCTGGCTTTCAGACTGCCCATTCTACTAGCGCCTGAATTGGTCCAGATAGACAGAATACACAGCAGAAAAATTGTTACTAACAACAGGCTCTTCTAGCAATGCTCTGCACAATAAAAAGATGCGTGTGGAATTTGGATCTGCCTCTCATCAGGACTTCTGTTGTGCAGGTGATTCTCTGTACTTGGGAGCTGAAGGGTTCCCAAGAAAGAACCACAAAGAGCAGCTCTAGGAGTCTTGTCAAGGGGCCTCACTGCCCTCATTCTTCACAGTGAACACCCCATGTTCAGCTCCCAGAGCTCTGGGGTTATTTTCCCATTTGAGCATTTTTGCCCAAGGCTGTAGGTGTGCCTCTTTATGCTCCTTAAGAGGGTTTTGTGTCATCGCCTGTCTGATACCATTTTCTTCCACAGCCCCCTCACTCTTCTAGGCTGCCATCTGCACCCTCCCCACACGTCTCACCTCTGTTGCATTTCTGTTGTAGTGCTAGTTTAAGTACGTAGTATGCAGTTGAAGCTGTTGCAGGAGCTGGGATCGTAGGTAGAATACTGCCAAACATTTTTGTTTCTGTTACAGAAGTTCCTACTTTTCCCAGCAGGTTCCCAGAGGTTAAAACAGCAACTGTAAATGAAGTGGGGAAAAGAAACTGAAGGGCAGAATACCAGTAATCAGCTTTGTTGTACTCTCCCGTGCAAAACAACATCTGAAGTTCCTGTACGTTGATGTGTGATGAATTCAGAAGTAGTCCCCTTATACCTAATCACACAGCAGCAGCTAATCTAAACTCGTACAAAACAAAAGACAGCAGAGTCTTTTTACTGCAAGTTCTTCTCTATCCTCACTGGGCAGTGTTTCTGGTCCGACTCTGGGAGATGATTAGATTGTGGAAAAGACCATTCTCTGAGGCACCTGTGCTGATGGCTAAAAAGCATACATTTTGCATTTGAAAGTGGAAGTTTTGTCCTTCCTGTGCTTTAAAAGACAGCATTAAATCCCAAATGCATTTCTGCTGATGGTAGGCAAGAAACCCCATGCTGATCTCTCTCATGTGGAAACTCTCGAGTTTAATGGTCTGAGTATTATGTGCAGAGTTACACCGTAGATTGTATGATGTAACCTTCTCGTGCCAGTATTAAAACCACAACACAGTAATAAATTGCATTTCCTGTGGGATTTCCTTACATTAGAGTGTTTAAAATACCTTGGGTGTTACCAGCAAGTCCTCTCCTTAGTTCTAGGGCAGGCTTTCTGCGAGGAAGAATTCAGAAAGGTTTGCTTTTCCTGCTTGCTCCAAGGTGGGAGAAAGAGAGCAGAGAGTCCTTGCTGGGAACACTGGCCTGCCAGGGTTACGGTTGGAGAGTGACAGTCACAGCAGTTGCGGCAGTAGCTGCAGGCAAGCAGAACTACACTTTCACTGCCCTGCACGAGAGAATCTGGAGGAGACCTTCCTCAAGAGAAGCTTAAAATGAGTGAAAAGATAGTTTGCTTTTTATTTCAGGCAGTAAAACCCAGTTGCCCAGGGGACAGCTTATTACAGTTCTAAACTAGATGAACCTATTAAGTGGTGCTGGCCGTACGAAAGCTGTTAACACAGAGTTCAGGGCAGACCGCAGTGCTGGCAGCCGGAGATCGGGTCATCTCCCCGCTTTTCCTTAGACCACCGCAGCGTAGAGGTTGGAGGCTGCTGGTGAGGTGTGGCTGCAGGGGACAGCCAGGCCAGCAGTGCCACCGTGTGGTGCAGACTCTACTTGGGGAAAAAGAATTTAATTTAGTGACAACATAAATTCGACTAGTGTGAAACAGAAACGTAAGCATTACAGCAAACCTGTATTCCCCCTTTCCAGGCTCAGCTTGGGTCCTGGCTCCTCTGTCCTCCAGGAGCAGTGCAGGGGACTGATGCGTTGTTACAGTCAGGACATAGTGGTTCCTCTCTGTCATTCTTTCCCTCTCGTGTTTAAAAACACACGTAACGTGCTGTTACAGCTGCTAAGGCTGTAAGACGTTTTCAGAATCTAAAGTTCCTTATCTTAAGTCATGGGCCTTGTATTCCTATGTAAAATGCAACAGCTAGTACAGCATTGCTGTATACAGTGCTGTGCTCTGGGTTGCAGTGTGTGTGGGGATGATGCAAATGAAAAGTCTTCCCATTTTTAAACCCAGCTTGAGATACAAACTGCTACGGGGAGGAGTAGAGGGCACTGGAGTTACACCTCTGCAATTACTGTTGTTATTAAAACTCTGTATAGCCAGGAAAGCCATCCCTTCAGTACGGAAAAGATGATGTCTCAGTGTATCTCTGCATTGTACCACGGTGGGCAATGCAGTCACCTTCAAGCCAGCACCAACAGAGACAAAATAAGCATGTCAGCACAAGGCTACAAATTAAGCCTGTGAAAAGCTGGGGCCCAGCGTGCTGATGGCTGATGGCCTTTTCCTGCTGTCACGCCCGAGCAGGATGCCGTGCCACGCAGACGTGCCGGCTGACCCCGTGCTTTGACAGCACGCTCCGTTGCACTGAGCACCCGGACGAAGACCGGCGGTTAAGGCTTTACTGGGAGATTTTTGATTCAGAGAGGTTCCTGAAGTTCAAATGTATTAGTGCCCGACTGGTCTGTTCCTCCTCCTCTGGAGCTGTGCTACTTTCCATCAATAATAGCGTTTTCATTGGGCCCTTCATTTACTGAGGTGATAGAACACCTGGGATTTTCCTTTTTAACGTGAAGTGTCTCTCTGCTGACTTTATCCCTTGCCGTTGTAGAGCGCGGCCCTAACCCATGCAAATAAATCATCTGCCTGTTTCCCATGTGCATACAAACAGATACGGCCAGCTCAGGTTGAACTGGTTTGGCAGCTGAGGGTCAGTTCTGCTCAGGTTTTTGCCCAAATTTTTCTAGTCCATTCCAGCTGCAGTTCACTACCAACTTAACTGTGATCAGACAGATGTTTGAATTTCAAAGAAGCAGCTGTGAGTGCTTCTGGGAGTATCTTGTTCTATGTGTTGCAAACTTCCAGGGCTCGAAGCAAGAGCATTCCCTTTCTGACTCTCAGAGTAAGGTCGTGGAAGTGGCTGAATTACCACAGTCTTTCTTTATTCATCATTTTTAATGCCTTGGTGAAATGTAAAATTGCTACGTATGTAGCAGTGGTCAAGGGGGATCATTTGATGAACTGAGCTGAGTCACAGAAAGGCTTCCAGTTACCTCAGGCATGTCAAATTACAGCACACTTTTGCAAGGCTACACTGTTTGGTAATCATCTCTGCAACGCTTTTCCAAATTTCCATCACAGCAAGATATTGTCTGGTTCAGACAGCTCCCTTTTTGTAAGGTCTCTATTCCCAAGGCTCCCGAGGAGTGTCAAAGTGCTTTTTGGAAATTATTCCTTTCCCTTTTTTGTGTCTTTGAGGAGTTTTTCATGATACAGTTCCATAAATGGGGGCCTGGAAGTTAAAAATCAAAGATGATATTACAGTATTTCTTTTAGGAAGGACAAAGCGAATGGCTAGTGTGTTGAAAGGGAGATACATACCTTATGTTTTGAAGTCACAGAAGGACAATAAACTACATCTGTAGTTCCTGAGGAATGTGTGTCTTTAACTGACTCAAAGATGACCATTTTAAAATGGATATTATTTAGGAAAGATATCTGTAATAGGTTATGAAGTGCTTTTAAAAGGTCACCTGGCAGATGCTTGCTGAAGAATGTAAACTATTAATCCAAGACCAGCAGAAGCTGATGAGGCAGGGCCCCTCAGCAGTCAGAGGCCTATCGCTGGGTTTGGTCTTTAGCCCTGGCTTTCTGCATTTATCTGTCATGTAGGGAATGCCCTTGGGAGGGTTCGGATCTTCTTGGTCTCTTTATGGGTAAGTTCTCTAGCAGGATACCACCAAGGATCTCATGGCTTGTGTGACACAGAGAGCATCTTATTCTGTGATATCCTGGCCTACCCGATCCTAACTGGTTGTAGGACAGTGGGATGGAGGCAGACTGTGTACTGGAGGACCTTTCTCTCGTGGAGTTAGTCCTTTACCGCCTCTTTGTAATCAGCATCAGTGTATTTCATCTTGTACTGAGCAGGACCTTACCACAGGGGAATTAACTGGCTCATTAATTAAGCCTTATCCAGCCACTTTCGGCAAACAGAGCTGTTCAGAAGGTTACCCGGGGAAATCTGGCTACGGGTAAAGGTTACTGTGTCGTGCCGAACAGACTAAATACTGACGTGACCGCCGGCGCCCACTGCAGCCTTTGCACCTAGAGCAACGCTGTGTTTTAGCCGGCCCCGAACTTGGTGACGGGGTCGCTGGGCCCGCCTCGGATCCCCGAAGAACAGCTGGGCAGCCGTTCTAAACACACCCAAGCACACAGGTGCGGAGGGGACCAGACCGCGTCCCAAACGGTTCCCAGCTCTTTGCTGTTCGCATTCCTGCTGCTTTCCTGCACGGCTCGTTGCTCCTCGCCCCCTCGGGCGGAAAGGCTGCGAGCAGCCCTTGCCGCGCGGGAGGCGGCCGGGCGCTCTCCAGGGTGCTCTGGGCGCTCTCCAGGGTGCTTCAGCGAGATGCAGGAAGTTCTGCTCCTTGGGATTCGCCCTGTGGTAAATGACGCCCTTCCTTTTCCTGTCCTTACCCAATAAACGTGTGTTACAGGCACAGTCTGTCTGTAGGCCGGAGGAATTCAGTCCATCACAGGTTCTGATGCTATTCTGTATATTGGTTTGGTCAGACATCAGGGCCTCCGAAGTTATTTGGGTGGGGGAGAGACTCCAAAAGGAAAGGAATCTCGATTTTCTTTTTTGAGGAGAAGCTGGAAATATCTAGCTTAAAAGAAGGGCTTAATGTGTCACTGTGTTTCTGATATGGTTGTTAATTTGCAGAAAGTCTAAAAATATTCTCCGAGAGCTCTCTGACAATCCTTAATACAATCTTTTATCCCATGTCTTTATAAACAAGTATCACATAGGTCTTCTCTTGTAATAAGCAGTGGGAAAACGTGCTTGAAATCCATCTTAAATGGTACACCTCTTTTCCATAACTATTCAATGAAGGAATGCTTTATCTAGCTCTTTTATCTTTTGATATCTGCTATTGTGGCCAAAATGTTCAGGCCCCAAGCCTGATTACGGGTGGATTTGGTGAAGTCTAGCCATGCCATTAGTCCTGATGGTATGTCAGTGATAGAAATGCCATTTTATGTAGCATATAAATAGTAGAAATATAATATTGCATCATTTTGTCATACTCTTCTTCCATAGCGTGCAAACTGAAACAAACTGCAGAAGACAATTGTTTATTTTGTAGGTAATCTTTAATTTTGGAAGGCTCTTTCTGTGGGCCAGACTGCTACACGCTCCAGTACATATGCAGTCACATCTGCATAAGTAGCCATCAGTCAAGCCTTTGTTTGATAGCTATGGCTGTGTACACGCTGAGTTGGGGGTGGATAGGGCCCATTGAAATGTGACTCTGCGAGCGCGTGCGACACTGAAGTGCAGGCGCACTTCACTGTGTACCAGCGAGGGTGCTTAAGCAGAGCTGATTATGTGCAGCATCTAGGTTGCAACTGAAAGGATTTAAAGTGGATGACATCTGGGTCACACTGGCTTACAGGCTTCCAACACAGTGGCAACCAAGTCAGTTTTCCTGTTGTATGTTCTTGTTGCTCAGGTGTAATTATTTTTCCTATCCTTATCATTTGTGAAGTTATTTTTATTTACATCACCCAGAAGCACTTAGCTTTGGGACAAGAGAATTGTTTCTGGCTCAACAAATGTTCCTGCTGAAGTGGTTATACTACATACAAAACTGTAGTCCAGGGACAGTATTATCCTGTTGGATCATTTCTGAATGTAACAAACGATTCCATTAGGTAAGTCGGTGGGGTTAGAATTAAGAGCCTCCCTTTTGACTCTGCAGACAGCTCACTGGAAAGACTCCTGGTTTCTGGGAAAACAACTAATAGGACCTTTGAATCATAAGTGATAGGATTGATCTGGCAGGAGCACAAGTGAAATATATGCACGTACCTTTCGGCGTATGACTGCTTTCTGTGACTTTTTCTTGGATAATTACCCTTGAGTTTGAAATCTGCCCCGCCTCTCGGAGCTAACGTGGGTCAGCAGTATCTGACTGTGATGCCAATGCTCAGAAAAAAGGGTGGGCAAAAGGCTTCTGAGAACAGGCCAGATCATTATATGCGAGGGCATTCCAGCAAAACCAAACAAACAACCTCCCCCCCAAACAAACAAACAAAACAAAAACCAAACCACTTATTGTAATAATAAAAATCAAAAGCTCTGAAGTCTTGGCCTCTCCCTTTGGCTAGGTAGGTGTGTGTCTTGGGAATCAGATGTGGCAGATCTGCAACACCTTCAGAATGCTCCTGTGGCTCCTTCTTTGCATTAATAGCAGCTCCTGTCCCTGCAAGATCAAAACTGAACACAGTAACCAAAGAGACAGGGCAGAGAGGCCTGGCCAGGAAGGAAGGAAGATGAGAAAGCACATTGCGCTGTGGAATTAAATGATTGTGATTCTGATCCAAAATGCATTTAAATCAATAAAATGTCTGCTGTTGCCCTTAGTGAGCTCTTGGGTCAGGCCCTGTTTGACTTCTCTAAAGTAGAACGTGACGTCAATATCCTCCATCAATATGAAAACTAAAATAAGATGAGCAATATTTAGAATTAATGCAATTTAACTGTCATCAGAAAANCCTTAGCGTCCCTCGGCCAGGAGAGGGCGATCCCGTGCCGCTCAGGGCCCCGGGCAGCCGCGCTGGGATTCGCCTTTCCCCGGCAACAAGCGCAGGCCGCAGCAGTCGGGTGCGGCTTTCCTCAGTTTGGAAACTCTGGACTTTTCACCTGGCTGCACTTAGGGTTTTGGTCCGAGTTTATTTTCCGTCTTCAAGATCGAGCATTTGCCACTGGTGATCTAGCTC
>VWZY01008686.1:124636-156233 GCA_013399075.1 Chloroceryle aenea | reverse complement strand
GGTTAGAATTAAGAGCCTCCCTTTTGACTCTGCAGACAGCTCACTGGAAAGACTCCTGGTTTCTGGGAAAACAACTAATAGGACCTTTGAATCATAAGTGATAGGATTGATCTGGCAGGAGCACAAGTGAAATATATGCACGTACCTTTCGGCGTATGACTGCTTTCTGTGACTTTTTCTTGGATAATTACCCTTGAGTTTGAAATCTGCCCCGCCTCTCGGAGCTAACGTGGGTCAGCAGTATCTGACTGTGATGCCAATGCTCAGAAAAAAGGGTGGGCAAAAGGCTTCTGAGAACAGGCCAGATCATTATATGCGAGGGCATTCCAGCAAAACCAAACAAACAACCTCCCCCCCAAACAAACAAACAAAACAAAAACCAAACCACTTATTGTAATAATAAAAATCAAAAGCTCTGAAGTCTTGGCCTCTCCCTTTGGCTAGGTAGGTGTGTGTCTTGGGAATCAGATGTGGCAGATCTGCAACACCTTCAGAATGCTCCTGTGGCTCCTTCTTTGCATTAATAGCCCCTCCTGTCCCTGCAAGATCAAAACTGAACACAGTAACCAAAGAGACAGGGCAGAGAGGCCTGGCCAGGAAGGAAGGAAGATGAGAAAGCACATTGCGCTGTGGAATTAAATGATTGTGATTCTGATCCAAAATGCATTTAAATCAATAAAATGTCTGCTGTTGCCCTTAGTGAGCTCTTGGGTCAGGCCCTGTTTGACTTCTCTAAAGTAGAATGTGACGTCAATATCCTCCATCAATATGAAAACTAAAATAAGATGAGCAATATTTAGAATTAATGCAATTTAACTGTCATCAGAAAAGTCTACCTCTAGTTTATTTAGGATTCCAGTGACAAAAGTAGTCTTCTTGAATTGACAACTTTAACACAGCTGGAATGTCTCTTACCCTGTATTTGGGATATTTATTTAAACTGGAGGCATCAGTCTCTGCAGGGCTTTTCTAAATCCTGTTTGTGGTGTGTGCAGAGCATTGCTTTGTCATGGCACAGGCTGCAGACTGATAGAGGATGACGGCAAGGACTTCTATGATTTGAAAGCGGCAATTATTTTATCTTGTTGCCTTTGCTGGTTTGTAAGCACTTGCCTGTGACAATGGTACTTGGAAAGTGTAGTTAAGCTGCAGACCTCTGCCTTAATATGCTGTGGATGCTGGAAACGCAGAAAGGTTCAGAGGGAGACTGAGCAAGCTCCTGGAGAACAGCCTGTGAGGATGACTACAGAAAGGGAAGTGTCCAGCACAGACGGGCACCAGTCTGAAGTGACTGGAAGCTGGGAGAGTGCTTGAAAATACCATCCGTGTTTGCCCTCTTGTACCCTCTGCTAGGCATCCGAGTTTTGGGAGCTGCTGGAGACGGGCGACTTTCGTCTCATCCCACAGTGATTGCTCTTGCGTTCTTAGGAGCAGCCAGGGAATTCTACAATCTCGGTTTCTTAATCTCTAATACATGAAAAATTAATTAGGCAAGAGTAGACGGGCATTTTCAGTAGCTTTCCAGAGGAAGGTAGCTGAGCAATATCTTTATTCTCGCATAGTTATTACTTACATGTAAAGTTTGTCAGTGTTGAACCGAACGCCTTCAAGCCAGACCCGCCCTGTGCAAGGGAGAGTATGGGACTGCAAATATTACTGTGTCATCTGGCAACTGCTGGAAGTGACAGTGCTGCGCGTTATAGCCGGCAGCAGAACAGAAACGAAGGGAAAGACACGAAGAGGGCTCTGATTTATTGGGGCATAACTTGCCTCTATTAATTTCTTCCCTCTTCCATTAATACAGACAGATGTAATAGAGATACAGCAAGAAGTCAGAACACAGTTTTGTGTATGAGCTCTCCAGTACCAGTTCAGTGACACTCATTTCCAGCCTAGCGCTTCCTGGAACACATTGTGTTTGTACATTCAGGAACACGAGAGAGTGTAGAGCATTTTTTTAACCTTAATATTTTTTCTTTCAGGAAGATTTAAGTTGAATTGCTCACTCCCTTCCAGGGTGATTGTACCTTTAGAATTAGGACATTTGCTTCTGTGTGTGAGTAATAAAGAGTGTGGATTAAACAATAAGTGAGACAGGAGGCAGCTTATAAAGGTAGCTCACGCGTCTGTAGTTAGTTTTGTGCATTTGCTTTCCCCAAAAAAGATGATTTTGTCTTATTTTTCTCCGAGCAATATGTAGTTCTGTAGATATTGAAATGGCTGAATGTGGTAATACTCACAACCCATCCAAACTGTTCTACATAGTACATTGTGAGGCTGCTCTGGCACTCCAGATATTTCTGTCCCTATCAAAAATAGCCTGTCATCTCCATCCTCCTTTTGCAAGCGTTAGGGAAAAGTTTCCTGACCAAAGGGACAAGGATGCTTCCCTCTGTCATTAACCTGGCTAGAACAACAGCAGAGAGGGCAGGTCGACATCCACGCTCGTGTGTAGAGGTGAGTTCCCTCCGCAGGCAGCCTTGGTCCCCTACAGAACTGCTGTCTGCCTTCTCCAGAAGACTCTTCCACAGCGCTAGACAAAAAGCTGAATTGTGCAGCTTTCACCCCTACTGAGCTATTGTCTGGGATAGCCCTTTCCCCTTTTTAGGTGTTTGAAACCAGTTTGGATTTCCAGCCTATTTCCTGACTGTGCTAGCAGCTTAGCACTGGAAAGAACAGTTTCTGTTCTGGCTTTCAGGCATGAAAGGCTTTTCCCACTCCATCGCTGCCTCCCCGGTTTCCTAGCTCTGGGAGATGATGAGAACAGATTTGAGTCACACTTTTTTGGCATTGTTTCCAGGCTCGGTTTTAACTTTAGTTTTGCACTGCCCACATGATTTATGTGGAGAACCTCATCTTTATGAGATGGCCCCCTGTTAGTGGATATGCTTCAAGGGAGATAATCACTTGTTTACATCCTCTCCTCTTGTACTCAATTACTGTTGATTTTCATCCAGTAGGTTTCTATAGACAAAATGCTGATTTGCTCAGCAAATCATGCCTGCCTACCTGAAAGCTGGCAGTTAAAAGCAAGTGCTGATCATAGCTATGGCTAATAAAACACTGCAGTGGAGGAGCTTATTGTCTCAGCTGGTGGGTCAGGTCAAACCAACCAAAGCTGGAGACTGTGAAATGAGAAGATCAGGTCAGGAAGTTAATGATTTCTGCCAATTTGTAAACCAGAAAGATAGGAGCAGCTACACACCTCGTGGTGAGGCTTGCCACTCGGAGCCTCTTCACAGCTCACGCAGGACACGGTGCAGGTAGAAGTTGTAGAAGCTTTCTGATCCCAAATGGGAATTCGTTGAATCTCATGAGTTATGTATTTCTACATTCAGAGCTGATGATGGCAAATGCTTTTTAGAGAAAACCCACCCTTTTTCTGCTGCTGTGTTCTTTTTCTGCTACTGTGCACCTGCCCACTCTCCCACTCTCCTCCTACACACTGTTTGTGGCAATTTCACTCCATGTTCTGTTTTTCTTATGCAGCAGCTTCAAAATACATTTTCTATGTTTAGGGGGAGATTGCTCGGTCTCCATTTTTACTGAACAGATCTCAAAGACTTTTATTTTCAGGCGGTTGTCTGCAGAAGGATTTCTTTTTGTGACAATCTGTACATGCAGGGCAATGACAAGCCATTTTCTACTTCTATTAGGAGAATCTTTCTATCCTAACCAAGAACACTTCTCTCCTGCAGGGACATTAGCCTTGTCAAGTATTAAGTGATACATACTTTATGTTCTTCTCCCCAGACTGGATATGTTCTTTCCAAAATAACCTATTGAAAGTGACTTTTTTATTTGGGTCACATGATGATGAAATGGCTTTACGTCTCTTTGAGGTTAGGCAAAAATGCTTATGGGACGTAACAGGGAATGCCTAAAACTAAAGTTCTTTTTTGCCAGTGATCTTAAAGAAAATTTGCTGTCTATTTTTGCCTTGCTGGGAACCAGTTGTTCAAATCAAGCATATGAACTTTTCCTCTTGCGTAGCATGGGTTACAGAGTACATCAAGTCTTTTATTAACTTGTGAGTTTTCTGAAGCAGTAGTTATTTGAGACTGAGATAATGAGCCTGCACGTGTTAATCGTCCAAACATCACCAAATTGTTTAATAGCCACGAATCCTAGAAAGCCTCTTGTGTATCAAACCCTATCGCGTGCATTTCATTGCTTGAAATCCATGGACTGAAGCATTCAGTGCCTTAAGGAAACACTGAACCATGATTTAGGGAAATCTTGAGACCAGGATTTTAAAGTATAGTGGCCTGCGATTTGGTCGTATTTTCAAATATTCTGCTGAAGATCCCACAAAAAGGTTGGGAAGATGAATGCTTTCCCACTGTATTGGGAAGGTAGAGTTCTGATTGCCTCTGTTCCTTTCTGGTTTACAAGTGGTGCTGCCTGTGAGGGTCATACCAGCTACAGTCCTATTCAGAAATCCAGTTTTCTCCTTGATTTTATCCCTTTGGCTGCCTCCACCCGGCTCGCTTTGCTGGTGGCTGTTGCTGCAGCTACTGCTTCTGCTGTAGCCATTAGGTTTGTTGTAGCCTAGTTTCTCACAAATGGGAACAACTGTGAGAAAATCAGCCTGTGTGTACAGAGGAGCCAGAAGAAGGGTTGGCTGGCACTCTCTGCCCTGCTTCTGATGTCTCGTTCCACCAGAGAAATACACTTCTGATTGAATGCACAGGTCTGGACTCAAACACAAAATAGATGCTGTTTTTAAAGAGGCCTTTATGGCGCTTCATAGTTTTTCTGTACAGGTACTTTGTGAAAATTTGATCTTTGTGACATTCTCTTAGGTGGAACCTTCTAGCAAAAACACAAGCCATCGAAAACTGCGGTAATAAATGGTTTGTGTCTATGTGCACTGGAAGCAGCCAAATTCTGTGGGTCCAAAAATAACAAATAATGTGCAGTTGGGATTAGGCGTGGTCTATGAGCTGTTGGCGCAGGAAGAGCTCAGCAGGACATCTGTTACTGATCTGTGGGTGCTGTGTTATTGTGAAATTCTTGGTGCGCAACTTTAGTGGCCATTCAGTCTGAAGTCAAGGAATATATTGCAGCAGGGAACCTGGCTAAGAGAACTGTTTCTTTGATTTTTAGCCCAGCCCTCAGTGAGCTCCCACGTCCCTAGCTTCTCTGGGATGGCTAGGCCAGGGATGCAAACATCTCTGCTGCATCAGAGCATCGCAGTCGCCCTCTCCCTGAGCACTTGCCTGGAAGAGGCCGGACCTGTGGTGGTGGAGGGAGTTGAAACACAACCAGCTTCTCCTGCCAGGGACTAATGCTCTTTTTATCTACATGTGTCCTATATTGATGAATAAATGCTTGACACTAAGAGTGATAACAGTTACCCAGGGAGGCGGGAGTAGAGCTTTGATATGGTGGTTTTAGCAGGGGGATAAGCAGCGAGGGAATGACAGACCCATCTGTCTCTGTTATGAATGCTTTAATTAACATCCCAAACCAAATGATATTGGGGGGCTGGGGAGGAGAAGAGTGAGACTAATTAACAGCATGTTGTCTGTGTCTCTTTTGGTCTCTGTATCCACAACTATCATAAGTGTCCATTTTCAACACAGGGCTTCATAAGGTGTCTTAGGAAGGAAGCATCTGAAAGCAGCCTTTTGGCATTGAACAATAATGAGCAGCACGCTCGGGGGGGGTTATTTTTACCTCCATGGAGTTGAGCTGAGTGGGGCAGGCTGAGCCCAGATTACGCTGTGTGCTTCCCTGAGCGGCAGCCCCCTCCTCGCTGCGTTTGGTTCGCTGCTTAACGCAGCTCTCCTGATGCAGCCTCACGTGGCTGCATAAAGGCACAATGAGGACTCGAATATTGCAAAGCTGTTTCCAGGCGGCTCTCCATGCTGCCTGCAGGTGAGCAGGCTGAACCTGGTCTCTCTGAGCCCAGGAGCTTCTGCTCCTTGTTTCCTATTGACAGACTTGGTGGTAAGGGAAGGTTGTGAGGAGGAGGAAGAGAGCAGGGAAGCGTACGCTGGGCTTCCAGCACAGATGGTCGCAGCAGCAGCAAGTCAGTAAGTCAGACTGCACCATTTTCTTCTCACCCTGCATAAAGGCGATGTGAGAAGCTGAAGGGAACTGCCTCCTCCCCCAGCCGGTGGTGATGCTGAAGTGGAGTCTTCCTCCCAGTCAGAAGACGCAGCCTCTCTGGAGGAATCCCAAAAGACCTTTCCAATTTGGTGATGGGTGTTTAAAGGNTTTTCCTTTTTCTTTTTTTTACTCCCTGGCTAAGTCTGAAGCCTGTCTCTGCTCACAGCCGCAGCCAAGCTGAAGCAGTTTCAGCCCGCTAGCAGATACTTGCTGGCTGCTCTCTGGCTGTGTGTGTGTAGCTGTGAGCACTTGCACACATTGCTTGTGGACGTGGCTCTTGTGCTTCCGAGTTATGGGTGCTGCAGAGACTGGAGCAGAGCTGTGACCTTTTCTGGGGTGCCAGAGGAGGAAGAGTGGATTATACTGTGAAGTTCTGGCTCACGGCCAATGCCCTTGCGGAAAAAATAAATCACCTGGATATCCGCGTGTGGTGGAAACAGCTTCCTTGGAGCTGGTGTTTTCCTCTCCAAAATGGCTCATGCAGCTGCTTCCATTAAAAAAGTTCGAGAGTCTGAACTCGAAGAGAGGGAGAGAAACCTTGAGAAGGAAAGAAAAAGGCAGCGGAAAATCTCTAGGGCGGATCGGAAACGCAAGGTACGAGGGGAAAATCAGCCCCCTTCTCTCTTTCTCCCCCTACCCTTCCTCTCCCTGCGCAGCACTTCACAGGTGTTCCTTGCCGTGTGCAATGCTCTCCCCTTCATTTTCCTAACCTTTCATATCCTCTTTGCCATTTCCATCCCTTCCCATCCTGACTGAGCCCAGCTGCAGTGGGTTTAAGGTGCTACCAGTCGTGGCAGTCCGCAGATGCCCAGCCACTGTGCAAGTGCAGATGGCCATGGGCATGGCAGCGTTGCCACCTTCGCTTCGTCCCCAAAAGGGCTAGAGATGGGTGTCATTGCTCAGGAACCAGGCATTCAAGAAGCTGCCAGTGAGGAAGGTGGCTGTGTTTGTGCTTTGCAGCATGAAGGTGCATCTCTGTACTCCACGACAGCATTCCTCCCCATTTCCCCTTTTTTGTGCCACTTGCCCCATGGCCAGTGATGCTAAATGCTGCATGTCAGACCCGGCGTGTGGTGCGGGGCGTATCAGCCGAGCTGCTGAGCAGTGAGGTGTCGGGAGCGGATCCGGGGCTGGCAGCCGTGGCTCGGTGTACTGACACTGCACACTGCAGGTGCATTTTCTTAGCTAGGGCCTGAACCACGAGCCTGTGATCTGTTGGCTTTCTGCGGCTGTTGCTGCTGGCAATCTTGGATTCTGTTTGGGCGTATCTATTTAGGCGTTTCAGATTTTAGGGACTTTTGTCCTAATTTATAATTAACTATTGTTTTCCCTCTGTATTAGAAATGGGAAATGACATCTCCAATTGCCTCGAGGAAAAAAAAAAATCCAAAAAATCAATAGAGATGATTTATTTGCCAGATCACTCTGTAGTCTCCAAGGACACAAATAATAGACAGTACTAGAGAAAATATTAAACCCCCTGAAGCTTCTGTTAAGCTTTAGGACTATATTACACTGGGAGTGTCTGTGTTAATGCCTCCTCGTTGCTGTTTTTTTCCTCCCATCTCCAGAATCTCTAGACTGTGGTATGCATTAACTCATTCACTGACACCATGTTTTGGTCTGTTCTTTATAAATGTCTTCTGGAAGGGGTAACATCAAGGGACCTGATCTGTCCTTTTATTTCTTTTCTGCTACGTTGCATGTAAACACAGATCTCTCATAAAAAAAATGAGGTCGGAATCCAGCAATGTAACATTTGGATGTACAGATCCTTTTGGCAGATCTCTGGGATTCAGAAGCCTTCTGCTCCCTTGGCATACCTGGGAAATGTTGAATTCATTTCACATGCAATCTTAGGGATTTTTGTGTTCTGAACCGCACGACTTAAATAAAATCACTGAGGCTGTTTGATTCCTTTGAGACCTTTGGATACGATCTCCCTGGCTTTTAAAAGGCTCACTTTGCAGAGTTCATTAGGGTGCATTAGAATTCTCTTCATCAAAACAGGGATGTCGTTTCTAACGTATGCAGTGTCTGGATGCTGGGGCAGAGCTGCTTGGGGCAGATTGTGATTACTCTCCTAATCCCCTAAATGGGACACTGCAGCATAAGGTAGTTTTTGTGATTACATTTTTGATTGTGGAATTTTCTGCAAAACAGCCTTTAAAAAAAAATAATTTCCTGCCTGGATGTCCTTGATGGAGGGTCTTTTTTTCTCATGTTTGCCCAGCACCCATCTCAGGTACTTCACCACAGAGGCCAGTGTTTTTCCTGATTTTTCGCGTATCCTGTTCCAGCTGTGTATTTCCTATTTGGAATGCATTCGACTATTTTCATGAGAGCAGGGTAAAATTACTACTGCCCCTTCTGCTGTCTCGTTTCCCAGGGTGCTGCACAGCCCTGACTGCAAGTAGACAGGCTCAGGCCGCGTTCCTGTTAGTAAAGAATGTGTGGCAATGCAGGCTCCTAAACAGAGTTTCAGCTCCTGGAAACACCCATAGTCTTTGCTGAGAAAATATGGAGAATACCTCAGTGCTGTTTACAGTTCTTCTTTTTTAATATTCAGTGGTGGCCCTTGCTCCTGCCTCCCTTTTACTGCGGCTGTACCTTGCTGTTACATAAACAAGTGCTTGGCTGCACCCTCAACCTGCCTTCAGATGGGCTGGGTGTGGGTTAGGCTCCTTCAGCACGAGAGACGCGGCGGCACAAGTCCAAGTGTGTTTATGTTTGCGTGTATACGTGCTCATACTGTGTGGAACACGTAAGGTAGGGCAGATTAGATGCGTGAACATGTACGCACACGCTCATGTGCACAACATATATAATGTATGCTAGCTATAACATATCTGTTGACGTCTATATCTCAGTTACGTATATTTATATGTCACTGAAATTGCTGAAGAAAACCACTTTGTTCTGCTGCAAAATGTGGCTGCCTTCTAATAGGGGCCGAGCCCTCTTTTTTTGTTGACTTCCTTGGAAAATGGAGGCTGTGAACAAATCGTCTGTGCAGGCCCATGAGAGACACAGTGCAAATGAATTGTTCAATTGCCCTCCTCACTTTAACTCTTTCTGCACATGGGGATTATGGTCCCAGCTTCATGATTTATGAAAAGCTATTGCATTGCAGGAACTTTCAGTGATTTTCAGTAAAACAGATCCATTTTGTCTGTAGGAATGATAGTGTGGGGGGAATATGTTTCTATAAGGTATCATGAACTGTCTTTTCAAAGCCTTCTTGGGCTGTATGGTGTGTACCGATACACGATGTACGCACAGAGCGCTGATCTCGCCTGGGGTCAGAAACTTCTCCTCTGATCCCGGAACATCCTGCTTGTGCAAAAGAGAATAGCGAAGGGCCATGACTTTAGCTCTTCCACTCTGCCAGCATGTTGGGCATCTGCTGGTGCTGTCCCATGCTGCTTCTAGCTTCCCAGGATGCTGCAGAGTCTAGGTGGCTTTTGCCTCTTCTCGGGAGTATTTTGCTTAACGTTGTTTTGCAGTGTGGTCATCATCTGTCTCGACAGGAGCATTACAAACTGTGGCTGCAGCTTCTGTGCTTCTTGGGTATGTTGAATGAACCAGAATGTTCTTAAATGTCATCATGCCTGCTGCTTGACATAGCTCTGGACAATAAGAGCTCCCTGGCCATTAGCAGAGCTGGGAAAAGGGCCAGCGTCAGCAGCATTCTTGCTCAGATGGTGTCTTTGCAGTCCTTAGACATTCTGTTAATCTTTAAAGAGCTGCAAATGATTCCACACTCCCCTAATCAGAAAAGGGTGTTTTCAGAGTGAAGACAAATTTCAAGACCCTCTCCTGCATTCTCTCTGAGACTGACTTGATTGGTTTTTAAGACGAGTTGACAAGAGTCAGCTCTGCTCATCTTGCATTCAGACAGGCAGTGCTCCCGTTATGGATGCAGTCTTCCCGCCCTGTTGAAAACCACATGCTGATTAAGGACACCTATGTAAACAAAACCCCCAGTGGCCTGAGGAGTTGCACGGACATCCAATCAGGAGCATTAAAAGCCAGGTGCTAACAGAGGAGGTGAGCAGCTTAAAATATGTAGATGTTATTGAAACTTAGGCATGACTAATTCCATGATACCTAAATTCAGGATATGTAAGGCCCAGCTCCACTTGCCTCTTGGGATCTTTTGAGCTAGCTGAATATGGCTCAGCCTTATCAGAGTGAGGAAAGGGAATCGGTGGAATCACATGATGGTCACTCTCTGAGTCAGCAGCAAAGCCAGAATTACAGCCTAGGAATCCAGCTTCCTAGTCCCTGGCAGTATGTAACACACGTGCCGTCTCAAGTACTTTTCAAAGCAGACAGAGTTTCCTGTCTTTGCATGTAGCAAGTGTTTAAAAGATTCTAGAAAACCCATAAAAAAAGAAAAACACAAACCAAAGAAACTCATCAAAAATTGATTTTTCTGCCAAATAAAACTGATTTTCAAATGTCCAGATACAGTAAGCTGATAACCTGTTACCTGTCTAGTGTCGGCGGCAGAGTTGGGCCTCTGGGCTCTACTAGCAGTGAGTGGGCATTTATTTAGTATATAAATGTGCAGTTTTCCAAAGTTTTTTAAACATTTATACCTTTTTTAAAGGCTGGCCTCATGTCATCCCTCAGTGTCATTTAGTGTGAAATGTCCCACAGTATCTGGAATATCCACCCTCGCTCGCCGAAAGAGATTAGGAAAAAATTGCATTTCAGTGAATTTTGTCCTTGACGCCCTGAGTGCTGTCAAAGCTCACAGAGATCTGCGGCAGTATCTGCAGAGAGACAGGGATGGAGGGAGAAAGAAAGAGCTGCTGCTGTCAGCAGAATTCAGGTGTGTGGGGAAGAGTCAACGCTCAGTAAATGGCTTCCATCGCATGGCTGCAGAAGACAGACACTGTGTTTTCTTTGTTTTCCTCCAACAGCAGACCTTTTTTCACATTGCCATCTCCTTTTTCATAAACAAAGAAATGTCACGGTACAAAATTCACGTACAAAATGATGTCACATCTGTCTCGGAACTGGGTGGAAAAGCCCATCTGCAATTCAAGCGTACCTTTGGCAGGGGAGGTGGGTGTTTGTCATCTGCTGTGAGGCTGGTGGCCACAAAGTCCAGCGCTTTGGAAAGGGACAAAGCTTCGGTGAGAAAGGAAGGACATGGGGGAATTAATGAGTTGTGGGTGTGCTAGAAAAAGGTGTCCCAAGGGGGAAGTAATGTGGAGCTGTAGTTCTTCACTCTTGGTCACTCCTCCTTTGGTTGCTGGATACCAAATGGTATCTCATCTGGTGTGAACGTGCCGCAGGATGAGCACAGAGTCTGTCCTGGGCTAGGGAAGAGAAAAAAGCTCTCTCGCTGCTTAACCTCTGTGCACGTGAAGCTTTCGAGGTTTAGTGCAGCTCTAAGCTGCTGGTTTTGCTTTAGCGATGAATACATCTCGTCGGTTCAGTGTTGTGTTCGTTGCCTTGGCAAACGTCTTTGTGATTCACTACAATTTCTAGATGTTTCAAATGTCTCTTCTGCAATGAAAAAAAAAATTCTGGTGTTTCGTAACTGAGTGTTTGCGTAGGTGGTGCCTATTCCTGATGCCCTTTGAGCATTTAACCCTTGTGCCTCAAACTTCTGGTTTCATTATGTAGATATTTCTCATCATAAAAGTGATACTCCACTGTTGGCTTCCTTTTAAGATGGCACCTCTTTGGATGAGGTTGCATTTGGTAGTAGTTGGCATTTGCTGCTTCAGTTCCTCTCTGTCCTGTCTGATGGGTGATGTGCGTGTGCGTGAACACTGCTGAAGCTGTAAATAGGCAGCTGTGCAGGCACTCACCCTGCCTGCAAGCACGGCCCCTTCAGTACGTCTTCCTTGGGCGAGCTGGCTACTGAGTTCACTGTGGGTTTAATCTGAATGAGGTAAACCTATTGGGTTTATGATGGCTGATTATGGTCTGTTCACCTTTCTGCAGATACAGGATGTTGCCACAGTGCCACGTGTCGTGATTTCTTTAGTCTTCTTTGAGACGTTCGCGCTGCTCGCTATGAGTAAACTGGGAACAAATGCACAATCTTCTGAAATAAGGCAGTTCAGGAGTTGTAGTAAAGACTGGTGGTCTCCAATTCTGCTAGTTCTGATGGGAGAGGAGCATTCTCTAGCACAAGTTTAAATTTGCTCACCTTTATATTGTTGTCTAACCACACCATGATTTCTGTGTGGTTTGAAAATTTAATTGCTGTGGCAATTTTTGTAAGGCAGTATTTATTTGGTCTTAAAAAATCATGTGTGGACAGTATTACAAAAGACAGATTATTTACCTGAGTGTGGTTTTGCTCTCTTGGCTAAATATTCCTCTTCTCAGCTTTGTTTTGAACTAATCCAGACCTGCAATACTGGAGAAAATATTGTCTTACAGGTGGGATTGTGGGGTGGGTCAGTAGATGGGTATAATGAAGTGAAGGTAGCGATGATGATTGCTTCTTGTGTATTTAGTGAAGAGAAGCATGCTTGGGCTGGGGGACAGCTGGCTTACTGGGGCCTCCAGAGCTGCTACTGGTCAGCACCACTCCCTGCTGGTAGCTGGAGCTACAGTTCTCACCTAGCCGTGTGAGGACAGCTATACAAATACGTGTATGTTATCTCCTCACTTCTTCCTCCCACCTCCTTCCCCCGATGGAGACACACCGTCGGGCTGGCAGCTCCATTGTGTTAGATCCTGTACACAGAGGAGGAAAACAAAAACGTGCACAATCCTTTTGCACTGTAAAGCTTCCTGGGTGCGAGCCAATGTAACGGTGCATGCGATGGATTCTATGGCTGGATTGACTCCTAATGTGATTGTTTCCATAAAGTTAGGGAAGTGTCCCAAATGACCACGTTTTCATCTCCTTCTCCATCCATTCCAGGAAAAAACACTTTTTCTGAACTTTTAAAAGAGCGAGGAGAAATGCCAGCACCTGCCTGTGGTGACTCCATCATGCCTGGTCACTACAACAGCAAGTGTGAATCCTATTCATCAGGAACTATGAATGATTATAAAAATTGAGAAAGCATTTACACGTTGAAAGAGAGTTTATCCATGAGAAACCGCTGTGGCTTTTTGTTTAGTTTTCTTTACCTTCTCATAAAATGTCTTGCTGTGTCCTTCACATTTTCTGTGACATTTTCTACACCACTGGAAGAATTGTTATATTGTTTGGGCACTTTTGGGTTAAGAAATTAAGAAAAAAAAATGTTTAAAGGAACATTTTACAAATGGAGGTCAAGAGCTGGAAAAGTAAATGTAGATATCAGATGCTAAACTGTCACACGTCAAGCTTTTAGGAATCTGGCTTCTGTAGTTTAGTCCCTCAGGCTTTTCCACTGAGCTCCTGGGGAAAGCTTGGCACCTGAAGTAACAGCGGCATACGAGCATCGAGAGATCAAACTTTAATGGCCAGACTTGGAGCCATGCCCTGGTGTGTACATTTGCCAACGTATAGCCCATCGAGAGCGCGGAAGCTGCGAGTACGGCCTCGCGCTGTGTAGCGGGGTTATTGCCAGCCAGGCGATGGTTCTTGCCCTGAGGTGATGCCCTCTCCAGCAAAGACCGGGCCCCGACTGGAGCGTGTTTCCGGGGATGGGGAATGCGGGAAGCATCGCAGGCTCCATCCGCCCTGTGGGAGAAATTGTTTGGCGGCCTTTTCTTTGCAAACGCAGACGTTAGTATTGTTTCAGGATTTAAACACGTGTGCTTTTATGAATACTTAATTCCTGATGCAGTGTCTGCTTGAATTCAGTCAACACAGTGAAGAGGGCAGGAAGTGCTTGATGTACAGTTTGGGATTCTGTCTGATACTTAATGCCCGTTTAGTGACTGGAAAGTGGTTTTAAAGCTCCTTTAGTGCTAGTGCCTTGCGAGCGAGTTACTGTGTAACCGGGAGGTTAATGAGGTGCCTGGCAGTCATCCCTTCCAGCCCTGGGCATATTCAAATACGAAAATACAGATTTAGGCAGTGATCTTCATTAGTCATACAGTGTCACGCTGAAGATACTGTGAAGAATAGAACTAAACAAAACAGATCCAGATATATCAAGATATAGAGCACGATCCAGATTAGAGACCTGCACCCGTCTTTATTTAGGGAAAGATCCCTGATGTCAGAGGGAGTTGTCAGTTGTACGTCAACCCCCTCAGGCCTGTAGTATTTTTCCGGTGTGATGAAAATCCTTTGATCTGTTCTTGCCCTAAGAAAAAGGTGTGTAAGTTCTTGAAGCTGCTTCTAATTTTTAGGATTGGGGTTTTTTTGCATCTTTGTGAGCTTGTCACTGGTTTTATCCAAACTTTATGGGTTTTTTCTTCCTCAGAATTTTAGTGGAATACTACAGTGGATAGGAAAATGATTTTCCATACTTTATTGACATGACTTTCTATGCTCACAAAATATCTTGTGCGTTACTCTTTGAGAATGGAGGTGTTACTTGCAGTTTTCTTTAAAAAATAATTCCTGTTGTCCGCATCGATCCCAAGCAATTCCTTTTGTGGACGCTGTCCCGTTGGAAGCAGGAATAGGTACTCCACTCTGTTCCACAATTCTAGGCAGTATTGGAGCATATAATATGAATTACTGAAATCTGACAAATAAAAGTAAGTGAATTTCAGATGGTTCCCAGCATTAGCACCTTGTACAGAGCCAACGTGTTGGCACTGTTCAAGGGTTTTGCCTGGGTAATTATTTATGAAAGTTCCCTGTATGGGAAAAAGGTTTAGTGTTTTGCTGATAGCCTTTCAGGGATTGCTTCAAAACCGTGTTAGCGCTCGGTCCTGTACCGAGACCTTCCACAGAAGGGTCGATGCAGGCGAATTGCTACCTGCCCTTTTACAAGTGACTGAAGACAAAGGCTGAAATTAAATGTCTGTAATTAACCATCTATTTGCTGATGCTAATGAAGAAATGAGCATGTGAACCTGTTCAAACTGCAGCATGTTTATTAGCTCCTTAGGGCTTTGGAAAAGAGAGTTTTAGGGAACTGAGCCTCCCTAGGTTTTAGTGTACACATTCTATTTAAGGTCAGCTGATCATTCTCTTGCAAAATTCCCACTGTAGCTGCTGGGCATTGTGTTGTGGACTCTCCATTCTGAGCCAGAGAAAATAAGAACAGAAAGAGAAAGGGGAAGGGAAGTAAGGCTAGAATAAAAAAGTTCCCTTGTTTGCATGTGCACTGAAAAAGTCCACTGAGACTAATTGTCTACAAAAGATATGGTTGGATTAGGTAATGAAAAACTTGGGGTGTTTCACATTTAGAAAATATCAGTGTGATGCTATGTGTTGCTAATAATGTGTGTGACCTGAGGAAGGGTGTGGATTTCTTTCTCCCTGGTAATTTAGATCTGCATTCTCTATTTCTGTAGGTAAACTAAAGCCAATGCTGAGAAGCGGTGCTCACCCAAAATGGCTGTAGCTTTTATTTCCCCAGGCTGGTTGAAAATTATTTCAGCCTATAGAACCGTAATTATGAGCCTTTCTAGGCTGTTTTAGGTTTAATAATTTAATCTTATTTTGAATTATTTACCATTTCTGTCTTCTGCTATGTCAGGATGTCTAACAAAGACACATCACTGCTGAAAACCAGTGAAGCTGACAATGCAACAGGAGACCTGAACAAATAAAAGCTGGTTAGTGTCTCCCTGCTCAGGCCATGATTTAGTCAGGACCTTGTTGGCTGAGCCTTCTTACTCCCCTGGTTCATTTTTTTTTCAAGGCAGCAGAGCAGCAGAGAGGACACACACCGTGCTGATAAAACCGTTGGTACTGCCGCAGTAGGAGGCAGTAACTAAGATTTACCCAACAGCAGAACTTCAGGCCCCCACCAGTGAACAGGGGATAGTTTTGCTCAGCAGGTTCCTTCCATTTCTGCTGATGGTTGCGATGTTGGCCATCATTGCTGCTGGGGGGAAAGGAGTCGTTGCTGTCGCCCGTGTTTCCAGAACAGGTAGAGCCACTTCCACGTTGTTAAGCCCAGCAGCAGTGTGAGTTATCTCGGGTTTAGCCTTTGCGCAGGGGCTCCACGGGTCTAATATTATCATGCTCTGTCCACTCACTGCTGCAAAGAGGTTCCTGAAGTCAGGTTCTTCATCTTGTCTCATTATAAAACTTGCAATCTTGCACCAAATGACAAAGAACCAGGAATCTTAATGTAACACCAAAAGAAACAGAAGTAATTTTCCAAATGGTGCCTATTTCTTTTGCTCATGGAAAAAAAATCTGTCTGGAGGGATATATTTTGAAAGTGTTTTGGCATTGACAGGACTTTGCAGGAGAGGTTCAGTAAAATTTAAACCACTGATGTGAGCCTCAGTTGACCAGCCAAGCTGCTGTGTGCAAAGCAACGTTGGCTTTAAGGATTATGGAATCATTTTGCAAAATGACATTTGCCAGAGACAAAAAAAAATGAATTAGATTAAAAAAAAAATAGTAAGTTGTTGACTGGTCAGTGGCAACAGCAACTGATGTATAGCAGGAAATTTTTTTCTGAAGAAATGCTTGGAGACTCCATAGCAACTAGATGAATTATGTGCTATATTCTGAATGCTGCTGCCGGGTGTTCTGTGGAGAAGCAGCCTTCACCCACTGGCGCCACACCCACGCTAGCTGTGCTGCTTGTCCTTGGCAAGCGGCATCTCCAGCGAACGACCACCGCATCCGGGTTCTTTTTAGGATGGAGGAAAATTCCCCGAGCTGTGTTTTAGTTCTTTTTCTTGATAATCACAGGAACACCACCAAACCCGTGTCATTGTCTGAAAGACAGATAAACCACCCAGGCACTTCTTCGCTAATAGTTTATTTACTAACTTCTCTTTCTGAGATGCAGGCCCCAGCAATATATGCTTTAACAGAGCTGGCTTTCCCGAAGCAGCGCATGGCCTTAGCCTGGCGAGTGGTTTCCCAAACGAGTGAAATCAGAAATAATTGATAGCCGTGCAGAGGGCGAGTAGCTCTGCATTGCAGCAGGAGCTCTCCCGGGCTGCAGGAAGTACGTGCTTGGCCATCTTCCCCGTGCTGCCTAGCCCCTGACCTGCTGGTTTAGTGTTTGCTCACCCTCCCCGTGCCTGCGGTGGGGCACCGCGATGGCAAAGCAGAAGGAGTGCAGATAACAGGAGTCGGGGATTGGCAGAGGGGAGGTGCCAGTGCTGCTGGTGCAGGGCTGCGGGCTCCCGGGGAGCTCGGAGTTCCACCGAGGATTTGTTTTTAACTCTTGGTACGGTGCTCTGACGTAAACTGTAGCGCATTATTTGCTCTTAGCAGTGCTTGGTAACTTCATAAAAATGAAGGAAGGGAGGAAAGGAAATCCTCTCGGGCAGCTTTAGGAGGAACCAAGGTATTCCTTCACTTTATGAACGTGTAGGTAGTAGAAGTGGCTAATTAACATCAGTGTTCTCTTTAGCTCACCTCAGCCGTGGTGCGAGTACTCTGCGTGGATTTAGCAGTGCACATTCCTTTATTTTGAGCAGTAAGCCATCATTATTTTGTAGTCTATACATAGATGTACTAACAGTCATTGGTCCAGGAGCCTGAAATACAGTGAGTGGGAGCTGATCCTTTTTTAATGTAGCTGGTCAAACCAACTTTAATATGCAAACTTCATGTTATGAAAACGGAACACTGGAGAGGAACCAGACTCCTTCTGGGGAAGGTTTTTGAGATGAGCGAGGATGATTTAGAGATAGGAACTGTAACTGCAGGTTGCAAAAGAACACTTGCCTTTGTAACAACATTGAGTATAATCCTAACCCACTGAAATCCCTGAAAAATTTCCTAATGATTTCAAGAGATTTGGGATTTTTTTTTCCAGCATATTTCAGCCAGGAGATAATTCATTTTATATTACATAACCATATTAATGCTTTACATTTTCAAATGGAATTTCTGAGCATTTGTTCAATTTCTGTAATATGGCTTTGTGGTAGAAAGAGAGATTATTTATGGTGGAAAATAATGTTGAGCAAATATACCTTGAAGACCAAAATGATCTTTAGATAAGTCTTCTGTGCTATGACCTGCCCTCTTCAAATCACCCTGTTACTGTCACGAGGAGAGCTTTGATGTTCTGAAACCATTTCTAAATTTAGTAACGTTCTAAAGACAATGATTAAAATAATTAGAGAAGTAGAAAGCTTCAAGCGGTAGACTCTTGTATCTGGAATTCCTGAAGACTGTTAATAAAGAAACTTGCAGGTACTTAAAGTCCTCAGGGCTTTGTGGCAGTGGGAGACCCCTACTGCCAGTGAGAAATAGGATCAGAGACTGAGCAAAAATCTTCACTTCCCAAATGCTGCTTTAGGGCATCTGTGGCTTTACCGAGGATATTTGTGTAGCTAAAAATAGATAGATCTTCACCGTGCAGAGATAATGCGGTGTCAGGTGGTGGTCACTGACGAAGCAGGAAGAGCTTTGTTATGGGTTTTGTTTGTCACAGAGTATTTCTACAGAAACCATCCTGCAAGGGACACGTATATTCTAATAGATAGAAATGATTGTACTCATTTTTTTAAATAATACATTTAATCCTTTTCAATGGAGGTGAATACTCAAAGGAGCCATGGAATGGTTGAAGTGTCCAGCTGAGAAATATTGGAAAAGCATCTGAGTCATTGCAAAAAAGCAATTAAGAAATTGTGCACAAGCTTCTGTCCCAATGGTATCATGTTAAATAAGTAGGTCAGGGTGTTGTTTAGCCCTTCCACAAACAGAATCTCCACCATGGAGAGTGAAAAACTTGACTTTGCAGAGATTTGGAAAAAGCTACTTAAGCGTTCAGCATTATGAAAGGTGGAATATCGTCCTCATACTCCAAAGCAATTGAAGTGTGGCCTTTTTCCTTTCGGAGTCAGGGAGAGGGAGTTTTGGTTTTCTATTTGCAACATTTTCACTCCAAGTCTAAAAAAAACCCATCCCCCAAACACTTTAGAATTATCTATTCAGTGTCAGGCTAACACACTCCAATTTTTACTTAAAGCTTTGCTTTCTTGCACCTTCTCCTATTCTTCGACGGAGAATAGGCCACATCAGAGAACTGAGGCTCTTTCCCGCAGTGTGCTAGAACTGGCCGGGTCTTCCTCGGGAGGAGTTTGTACTGTGTGGCTTATGGAGGGAGCTTCAGTGAACGGGGGAAGATTCTCTGGTTTCAGATATGCCTTTAGAAGTAGTACATGTAATGTGGAAGAGAAAAAGAAAATTAAAACCCTGTGTGTTGGAAACATCCCCATAAAAGTGTTGATGGCCCCCAGTGCTTCCAGAAGGGCTGAGGATGCCTGGGCACGGATCGAAGAGGCCGTGGGTTGTAGAGGAGCTGGCTGACAGAACCGCCACGGGGTTTGCCTCCTTTGAGTATTGATTGTCCTTGACCAGTCCTTTTGAGCAAGAGGGAGCTGGAGCAGTGGTGGAGAGAGGGCTGCCTGGCCAGGGGTAAACCCATCCTGCTGCAATTCGCAGGCAAAGATCGGCTGGACTTCAGTGGGTGCTGGAGCCGGCTTGTAGGGAATGGATAAGAATAGCCAAATATTTTGTGAATTGGACAGCTGCTTCCCATGGATGTGGGGTTGAGATCCTCCCGTAAATGAGTCATCTTTGCAGTGATGAAAAAGGAATTTCATTTGTCCCTTTGAATGCAGTAGGGCTTTTCTGAAGTCTTGCGTAGGATCGGAGTTCTTTCACTTGCTAGGCATTTTGCCTGGGAAATTTTAGCACCTTCAAGGATTTTATTGTACAAAATGATTTTGGTTTAGAGTAGTGTTGCATAATGTATGTACTTCTGCTTACCTGGGGCTTTTTTTTGACTTTTGTTTAGCCTGCCATGTAAATACTGTTTTTTTTCCTGTTATTTCTACTTATTCTGAACATAAAAATCAAATTCAAGTGGGAGTTGTAGTCAGCCTGATGAAGACCTGGGACTGGGGGCTTAGTCAGTGACCTCCCTCGTGACCTCACACTGAGGTTTGAACCTGGCTGAAGTTTGCCTTCTGTGTATGTAAAATGGAAATAATTGTACTAACTGCAGTGCAATTAACAGTGACAGGGCAGGTATTATGATTACATTTGGATGTTTATAAATAGTTATTGTTACAGCTCCTGGGAGAGATTTTACTTGCAAAAATAGCTGCTTTAGCAGAAATCTGACGAACGGGGACTTGTCAAAATTTATAGAAATATTTTCGTCTGCTGTGTCACTGCATCACTGATGACATAAATTATTATACTACTGATTTACAGTCATTTATAGCTCAAATAGAGAACATATTTACTTTTGTTCTGAAATATTGTTTAGGCTGAGTTCCTGTAGGCACAAGTCTCACAGGGAAGAGTAAATTTGCTGCGGTATTCCACAAAACAGGGAGTTGATTCAAGCGGATCTTGGTTCCTCTGCTTTTGTTTTTTTAAATTTGTTGTACTCTCAGGTGGCACAGAGCACTATAAAGCACAATGATAGCTTATTTTTTAGCCTCTATAGTACAGGCTAAGGACCAAATTAACGGTATTTTTTCTGCTGATAAACACTTAAGTCCATAGGACTTCCCTACTCAAGTTGATTGGACAAAGAAGCGCTACGCTCTGCAAGGAAGGGGAACAGGACTCAAATCTGGGTAGCTTGGAATCTTTTTCTGACACTGCCTATTTCAGGCTGCACTTACCCAACTGGAAACTTACTCATTTTCCATTCTATGTAATTGAAATTTTATGTGTCTCTGTCCCATTGGGTGTTCTAAAGATGCCACCTGTGGGAAAAGCTGGAAATGCAGCATTGAGAGAAGACAGTGGAGAGGGGTTTGTGGAGCCTTGTGACCTATTTCCCATCTTGTCATTGCCTCTTGGTCAAATTTTGATGTTTGGCTGTGAAGTCCAAATAAGTGGGCTACAATAGAACAGAATGGGGCTGGAGAGAAGTAATAGAGATGTGAAAAGATGGTCCAAAGTGGCAGAGTGCTGGATGTCATGAGGGACCTATCCACTGTCCCTTGACTCGAGTGGTGCTGCCCACCCCGACTCTGTCCCTGTGCACACTGGAGTCATGGGACTTGTCGGGCCGGCTGGGGGAGTGCATTCAGAAGAATGCAAAGTCGTTCTTAAAACCTTGGCTGTTTTGCCTCATGTTTAACAGTCACGGCGTGTGCACCATAATGTTGTGCAGTTTGTAGCATCCCGAATTATGAATGGCAACTGAAGGAAGTTTTCTAGCATTCTTAGGGCTTCTCTGGAAACAAACGTCTCAGTTTTGTCATTGTGTCTTCTCTGGCTCTCTAATAAACTACTGGATTTAACAGCCTGAGAGATTACAGTACATGAGAGTTGCCTTTGTCTTTTGTCAGTTGTTCAGAATCAGTCTCACTGTCACAATTTTGAATTTAAACATAACTCAGAACTAGCACAGAATCTCTTTGATGAAGCCTTGGTGACAGTTAGTGTGTGTATTGGGAGGATGAGGTGCAGCTTTCTTTCAGTGGCACCACGTATACCTCTGGTGATTCTAGCTGAACCATGAACAGCAATTTACTAAAACAAATTGCATAATATTCAAGATACAAGGATTTTCTTATGACCATTAATAGGAACTGTTGTTATACCAGATGTATCTAAGAGGCCCTGAGATAATAGACAGGCACAGGATGCAAGATAAAAAAGAAACTGAGTAAATGAACTACTGGAATGTACATGAACCCCTATGTAATTATGTACATCAGCAGCCATTAATTGTCACGGGAGAGTAAAAGCCAGCACCAAAGGTGCCATGCTAACCACAAATCTATCATTCTTTGAGGATTCCCTCAGAATATGCTCTTTTTTTCCTTTTCCATTGCCAAATATGGAAGCTGTTTTTCCTAGTTCCACAAAAGCTCTGATGTGACCATATATCTTTCAGTTACCAGCTGTGATATTTTGCACATGTTAGGCTACAAGCATGTTTAATCAGCCTGTCTAGAGCGGAGCTCCAGTGAAGAGAAGTTAGTTACAAAGCATTTTTCTCTTTCAGTGCAAGTTTCAGTGCAAAAGTATTCAAAGCCTGTGATAAGGTAAATGGTTAAGGGAAAAAAAAAAAGTTTTAAAGCAGTACTGTTGTTTTCAGTGTAAAGCAATGTTAGATATGAGGAAATTTATCAGAAACTTCACTTCTCTCTGTTCCATAGAGAAGAGGCTATAAAAAGAAAGTATCTTTAAATAAAGTATATTTAATATACATTCTTTTAAACTACAGTAAAACAGAAGATGCCTCATGGGGAAAACTCTATAATGTTTATTGTATACATACATATGTATGAGACATGCTATCTTTGCTATGTTATATATGAAATAGATCACCTGGCAAGGTGATTTTACATGTACATATGGGAGTTTTGTCTTTGAAAGTTGTACAACATTTGTAAAATATCAGAAGGAAGCGAGAACTTGAGAAGCACGTAGGAAAAGGGGCAGCGCAAGGTTTCTCCGAAGGCAATGGGAGTAACCATAGGGTGCTTTCCAGGGGAAGGCACTGGAGCAGTACAGCAAGCTATGCTGGGACCAGTTCTCTTCCTTCTGTGTGTAAGAGAGACTTAAGGGAGTGGGATTGTCCGAGTCAGCAGTGATCTCCTGCTGAGGCATTCAAACGAGAAGATAGGATGATTATCTTAGAGAAGGGGATTGAGGCCTTACTTGGCTATTCCAAAATCTGAATGAGCTAGCTTCCTGAAATCCTGCAAGATGGCTTAAGGCAGAATTAGTATCTCCTCTGTGTTAAGGCACAAAAATTAGAGCTAATCGAGGGCCAGATATTTGGTTTAGATTTAGACTGAACTGCCTGAGGCAAATAGGTACTGCTTAGAGCTTGCTGCTGCAGTGGGACATGAAACATTTTTACTTCTGTTGAACAGAAAAACCCCACCTGTTTGGGGCACAAGGAGGAGTAATACACTTTATCGTTGTGTGGCATGGGTGGGTCTTAACCCCCCACCCCGGGATTCACACTCTGGTGCAGGGAAAGCCTTGCTGGTCGCTGCCCTTAGATTACTGCTGCTAATAAGGTCCCCCAGGGGCAGTCAGAGGGAAGCTGGGCTCACACACCTGCACTGATCTCAGTGCTTCTCTGTGTTGGCCAGGTTCTGCGACTGCGTTTGAGGCTGTGGCTCCATCACTGCCTGCATGCCCCTAGTTTATGCTGAACAGCCTGTGCGTGCATTTTTTCATTTAGTGAAGAGCTGTAATTTTAGAATACAATTATTTTTCCATATCTATCAGCAAATACAAATATTGCTGTGCATTGAAAGTATTTCCTTCAGTCTGAAAAACAAGGGGGAAGAGGATCCAAGTCCAGAAGTGCAAGGTAGTTCTGTGAGTAGAAATCAAGCAGGTTATCGTGTCAGAATTCACACTCCTGCTCACATTCTAGGCAAAGCAGCGCCAAACGCTCCCACAGGTTTTCTTGCCCTGGCTTGAGAAAACGATGGTCAGCAAATTAAATCAATGAAGGCCGGCTGATGAAACTATACTGACTACTCCTTTCATTGGCTTGACCACAGGGTTTGCTAGGTCTCTGCAATAATTCTTGTGTGTTAGTGTTTGATGTTAACCCCCATGCTTCAGTTCTGATTGGTATTTCTCTTTGGAAAGTGGAAGAGTGAAGCAGGCTGAGAAAAAAGAGAGATATGGACTGCAGTTTGTATGAGAGAAATATGTATGTAATACATAAACTATTTGTTAGTGACTTGTATAGTGAGGGATCAACTGATAATCTGTGAAAGTGAAATGAACTTTTTTCCTAATTACCTCAGAATTCACGTGAGACATTTCCCCCCCTCTGCGAATAGCTACAAAAACAAGCATGAAATGGAGCAGTGTGTTTTGAATGGCAGGAAATCAAAATACTAATGGTTTAGATAATACTCTGTTTCTATAGATTATGTAGTTGTGAACACTGTGAACACTAGAATATAAAGGTTGCCACTGACACTTGTTTATGCAGTATATGAAGGCATATGTCAGGCAGTATAATGTAGGTTTGAACTTGAATTGTCCACGCTGTGATTTTTCTTTTGTTTCTTTTTTTTCCCTCTTTTTGTTCTATGTGTTTTATCTGTGAAATGCTGGAGGTTCAGGTGGCTTAGGTTTGGAGGAATGTCCCTGTAAATTCACCGGGGAGCCATAAATATTTCAGAGTAACAGAGATTGTGTAGCTTTTCCAAACCCAGCATACATTCTATAATTCTTTGTTTTAAACTTTCTTACCCATGAAACAGTCTTCTCCCAAGCCTGTCACACCTGTCCCTTCAGCACTGCGGGATCTGTAGCTGCGGTGCTTAAACCCCAGGTTATCTCCTTGCTCATTCGGATAAGGACACAAAGACATATGGTACTGCTTGGATTAAGAGCTCTTTGGTGCTGTCCAGAGAGGATCGTTATGCTTAATGTGTTGGGCGATTCACCATCTAAAGCACAGCAAAATGATCTGTCCTCTTCCAAATGGCTCAGAGTAGATTTTTGCGATTGATCGGACTCAGATTATTTAAGCTGAGAGGGCTTTACTGCTGGGTCTTCTGGAGTAGATAACTGGCTCTTTATAAAGGCAGCTTGGGTTTCCTGAATCATTTTATTATTTATCATGATTATTTCATCAGTTATTGTGACCAGCATACAGTAGATGGCAAAAGAATGAAAAGACTGAAGTTTTGGCAAATAATGATTGTGTCGGTGTCGTTACTATAAAGCATAAAGGGGGCATAAATGATAGAAAAACATAAACCACCAGAGCTGAAAATCAGCGTGAGCTCAAGATCTGACCCAAAGTCATTGCCAGAAACAAGTGAGCTGTGTTGTACTTGACCTTCCCATAGAGGTATCTTCAAGAGTGAAAGACTTCGTGTTTAGGAAATATTTCAAAATTCAGGAAATTTTCTAGAAATATAGAAGTGCCCAGGCAGTTTCTTTGCTCTTTTTTTTTTTTTAATTTAATTGAAATTTATTTTTATAAATTAATTACTATGTTTAACCCTAAACATGTAATAGGAAATACCTCTTTGAGGAAAGATTTCACAATAATAAATTTGGGGATTTGGGTCTCTAGTGATATATAGGTTGTGGTTTGTCTCGATACTTGGAACTCTCTCATTCTTTATTTTCCTCTTTTGTCTTTCATTTTGTAGCTCTACATGTTCTTCCAGTACATCCTGAATGGTTATTTTAGCTACTGTGCTGCACTGAGGCATAACTGAAACCTCTACTGACAAACAAAATTTTAAGAGTAATGGCAAAAAAAGGTTAACAAAGCATTCGTGCCAGCAGCAGAGCTGCTCTGCTGTTGTTGCTGCTTGCCCGGGGGCGTGTGACTGTCCCAAGTCTGTTTCCTCTTACAGGACACCAGCTTTCTGTTCCTGGACTTAGGAATGGTATCCCATAAAATCAAGTCTCCCCCTGGAGATTAATTACAGCATTGACTTCACTGCTTCTTTCTTATTAGTCTTTGAGGTTTAGCTGAGATTTTGCAAGGAGCAGCAAACCAGTGGTTCTGTATCACACTGATTTTCTTGATGGCCGTAGCAGGAAAGTCCAAGTATTCAGCAATGACTCCATTTACTGTAAGACTCTTTGGAAAAGTGAAACCAGAAACTGATGACCGAAGAAACGCTGTAATTAGGAGAGTAAGTTCTTGTTGTCGATGACATAATCGCTATATGATTATTTTTATTCTTGGTGACATTATGAAGCATAATGGATGTGTAAGTACAATCAGAGGGCAACGTTGCACGTGCAAAATCATTTCTTTCAGTAGCATTTGGTCTTGAACATTCAGCTTTTGGATGATAAGTCTTTTTTCACTTAGTGTTTGATACGGTCTCAGGCAATACTGTGTCTCTATCTTTGGGGTTTGTTTTCAGATTTAATTTGCGGGACTTTCGGAGTGTTTTACATCTGTATTTCATCCTTTCATCCTTAGCTGCAGTTATGCCAAACTGGCTGTAAACAAGAGTCACACACTGTGCTGGTGTTTGCTGGGCAAAGGAAGTGGGAGTTGTTTTGTCCGAAGTTGTCTCATGCTCACGTTTAAACCAAGCCAGGTACCTATCAGAGGAAAATATTTAATCAGATGTCTGGTGCTGTTCGGAACAGGCATTGTATAATATATAACATGCTAGTCTTGACTTCTGGCAAAGCAAAATGAGTATCTTTACTCAACTGGTTTTAATTTTATCCACAGCTGTATCTCTTCCAGGTAGCAGGAGTACGAAAACTGTTTATAAAATGTAACAAAACAAGACTCCTGCAGGGAGTAGGTAGGCGCTGGTCTCTTCTCACAAGTAACTACTGACAGAACAAGAGGGAATGGCCTCAGGCTGCACCAGGGGAGGTGTAAACTGGACATTAGGAAAAAAAAAAATCACTGAAGGGGTTTGTCAGGCTTTGGAACAGGCTGCCCAGGGAGGGGGCTGAGTCACCATCCCTGGATGTGTTTAAAAGCCACAGTATAGACGTGGTGCTTGGGGATATGGCTTAGGGGTGAACTTGGTAGAGTAGGTTAATGGCTGGACTCAATGATCTTTAAGGTCTTTTCCAAGCTTGGTGAGTCTATGATTCTAGGATTCTTCGAAATGTACTCAATGGCTGATTGCATGAAATGTGTCCTTAACAGAAAAGAACTTGTGAGATGTGGTTTCCTCCCACAAGTCTGCCGGGGGCTTTTTCTGTTCTGTGTGCTGGCTTTGTGTTGCTGAAAAGCTGATAACCATCACTGCTGCAGGCTTAGAGAGAGTTCAAGCGATGAACTTGAACACAATTTTCCCCAAATTTCCCAAAGCCTGTAGCCTGATTTGAGAAAGAGAAGGCAACTTACAGTACTCTTCTTAAGGTTGTCTATTTTCTTGCAGGGAACGCGTTATACTAGTAATGGTCTTTACCTAGGATTTTGAGCTTGCTGATCTGTATTTTTGACAAATTCTGGTCATGTTGCATTATTTAGAGGGCACAAGAGTGCAAAAGTTGTCAGGAGGAAATTGCCACTTGCTGTCCTAGCATCACTACTTCAGTATGGTATATGAGATACTCTCGTTCTGCCCAGGCACTTTGAAGTGTTTCTGAAGGTTTTCCAGTTAAGGGAGTAATTAAGATTTAGAGATAGTGTTGCAAAAAGGTCTGTTGAGGAGTAAAGAGTGTATTAAAGCCTGGGAAAACAAGTGCATTCAGGGAATTACCTGCTCCCCTGTGCAGGGACACAAGGTCATGGGCTTCAGAGCAGTTCTGGCGGTGTAACACAGAGCAGGCTCTGACTTCTCTGGACTGACAGGCTTGGTATGAGTTTCACGCTTGAAAACCATGCCTTTGTGTTTTGGTTTCTTCACTGCTGCCTGGCGGGATAGATTTGCAGCCCAAGCAGAAAAGAGCATGGGAACTTACAAAGACGCTGCCGCGTGTTCCTCCTCAAAGGCTTTGAATCTTACATGATAAGACACATACTTTGTTAGAATATGGTGTCCTAACTATGTTTGGCAAAGCACAAACATGTTTGCTTTCTGAGTAATTTGCCCTAACGACTTCGAACTCTTTTGACAAACAAGGGGAATATTGTTAATGGGCTCTGGCAGAAAGCTGATCCATTGCTCCCCATCAGATGGCTGCACAGCTTGTTGCTTTCTGGAAGCATTATTTGGAAGGCAGGCATGCTACTCGTCCTTGGCCATCCTTTCCCCTTGCTCGCTCTCTTCCATGTTTTCTACTGAGTTCATTTTGTATCTATCCAAGGGTTTTTAGTTCCAGTTTATGTTGGAGCCTTGGTTGTACGAACTTCAGTTGAGTCGAGCATTTGGTGGGATTCCTTCTTGCATCCTTTGAGTTTTCTAAGGACATGACAAAGGCCTGGCAATGTATACACCTTACTGTCACGGGGGCGTGCCTTGGAAGAGCTGAAGAAAATCAGCGCTGCATAATTCTGGGAAGCGTAGCCTTGTGTGGACATTTCTGCAGCATCATCGGTGTCACTTAAAGGCAGTGACTGCTCTCAGTGTTGTGGGAGACAAACGTTCCCACGCTGCAATGGTTCTCAGTATATTCAGCTTGCATCTGATGCTGCCTGTAGCTAAGAAGTCATGCGTGCACATATTTTATCCTGTTATCATGTATAATTTTCAGATGAGCTGCAACCTTTACTTGTTCATTAGTCATTTTATATTTGATGTTCAGGCTGTCTGTATGCAAGATTAAATATTCCTGCTCTTGTATTTGCCAATTGCTGGCCAGAATGTTGTTGTCAGGGACATTTTGTCATTCAGGTTTCATTTAGTTCTGCACAAGCCTGTAATCACGTCACCAAAAGCGACAATGAAATGACTTGTTTTGTGCATGCCTCTATCCACCATGTGTTCGTACTTGGTACACTTCATAGCGCCTGAGGCTTTTCAAAGGGGCTGAATGATCCCATCCTGGAGCATTCATCAGTCAAGGAAAAATTATAGAGCCCTTTTAAACCTACCTCCTGATAACTAACACCACAGAGAACCCTCTACCAATCGATAATCCTTCAAAGGGGGCTGGGCAGAGCTTGCTCGCTCTGCTTATGGCTGGGGCTGCTGCGCGGGGTGACTGGGGAGAAATCAATGGGATGTTACGGGCAGCTGCCTGCTGACGTGTGTTGTACTGCTTGCAACCCCAAAGAGAAAAATGTGGGCTAGATGTTAAAATTCTCTGAGGCTTGCTGTTTCTGAGGAATTGCGGGCTTAATTTTTTCAAAACTGCCCAGCTCCGCGTACGGGTTGCGTGTCTGTGGGACTCTTACCTGCAGACAGACAGTCTGTCTCCGCTACTTCTGCTACCTCCAGCAGCTCTGGAAGCATTTGAAAACTCTGGATTATTTCTCAGCTGACTTCGTGTGGTTTTTGTTTTGTTTTTTGTTTCGTTTTAATTCTGCAGTGGGCCTCTTCTGGGGTAATGTGTGGATTCCAAAACACAATCTTCAAATGATTTTTATCCTACTGGGTGTAACCATGATAACTAACTCCAGCCTAGAGGGAATGTCCTTACCCTCTGTTCTGGTGGAGTTTTTGTTTGTGTGCTTGCTTGTGGTCTTGTTTGTTTATTTGTTTTTAATAATTACTATTGTAGCTAAAAAAAAACAAACAAAAACCAAACACAACCCTAAACCTAAACAACAATAAAGCCCCAAAACTAGATCAGACATGACACAGAAGGGAGCTGAAGTGATCTGACATCAGAAATTGTCCTTTCTGGATACATTTGAGCTCCTCTGAAATCAAACCTGGGGGATACATCAATTCAAAAGGAAGCTCATCCCAGTTATTATCTACATAAACACGAAATACCGAGTGGATCACAGGAATGAAATGGTCGTGAAATCTGTACTCGTGCATTTTGTCTTGTTTTGTAAATACCAAATAGCTGCAACCTGAATGAATCCTCTTTTTGAGTTAGAAACTCAGAAGGCATTAGCAACATGCTGAAATCTAGTGCTTTCTGTAAACACAGCGAGACCGAGAACGGTAGGAAAAAAAAATTAAAATATTCCAAGGCATGCAACCGGGTAATTCAATAACCCTCACATGTGGAGGCATTTCGCTCAATGGGACTTTATCGTGACGTGCTCGACAGGCTGGCTGTGTGCCGGAAAGCGGGCCCCCCCACCCCGGCCCGCCCCAACGCCATTTCCATGCATAGCTGGCCTGGTAGGTGTAAAAATAGCCAGGCAGCGCCTGAATTGGAAATGGGCACCGACTGCTGCCCGCAGTTGCTGGGGTTTCGGGTTCTCTGTGACACGGGACGGCTCGGGAAAGGGAGCCTGGTCCGAGCGGCTGCGGAGCGGAGCGCAGGCGGGATCCTCCTCCGGGCTCGTCCTTCGGGAGTGCTGGGACAATCCCACTTGTAGGAGTTAGCAGCAGAACTGATATGGGCAATGCACCAATTTGCCAGTTGTGTCATTCAGATAAGGGCTTAAGGACACAAGGGAACATACAGGAGTTGGATAAAACCCCTGACTATTATGGATACAGCAGTGCAGAAAGTAAAGATCCTGAAGCTCTGGTAAGTCTTGGCTGAAGAAAGCAGGAACCAAAAGGAAAAATTAAGATTGGGATTGTGCATGTTCAATTTGAAAAGGATCTCTTTGCTTAGCCTGAACCTTGCTCGATAGCTTGCGATACGAGGAGATCTGCTAAATGTGTCCCTGCTCGAGATTTGCTTTTGCTATTGGGACTGTGATTAAAAAGCAGCTGTCGCTAAGCTGGGCGGTCACTGAAAGGTGGTGTCAGCTACCGAAGGCTTTAGGTAGATGGAGGGAGGACACTCGTCAGTGAAACGAGTCCTTCAAATGAATGGATGTAAACAATTACTGAGTTTACACGACTGCTGTAAACGATCCTGCATCGATCCTTTGCAAAACTTGAACTCTGTAGATTTTTTTAAGCTATTGTCTCTGCACTCTACCCATTATTGTCTGTGTTTGCAGCAGAGACAGAGCCACCGGCTCTTTGTGCAGTTGAAGGTTACCATGAGCGGGACTGGGCGGGTGCAAGGGGGTCCTGCCGGTGGCTGCAGGGCCGGAAAGTTCGGCGTGCAGTGTGTGATTGTAACGGTAATGTCGGTGGTTGCTCGGCAAGCCAGAAGAGAATCACCGAGGTGAATGCTTCTGTAATGTCTGTGGCAAATGAAGTGCCACTTTCGTTTTTCTTTTCCCCCTTTTCTTTCTTCCCGTGTTCGGGAAATTAATTGTGAAATGGTTATGTCCTTCAAAAATGGCAATGAAAGGGAGGTAGTGTCAAAACGTCTGGCAGAACAGGAAGAGCCGAAAACCTTTGGTGTTGCTATACCCAAATAATGATGTTCCCTGGAATAAAACTGTTCTCAGGTCAGCGTTCTGCTTTGCTCTGACATGAATGGCTGCAGTGCATTGTAGGAAATGTAGTTGAGATGAGTTACAGCCTCGGAAAGGGAAGAGGAGAGAAAAAACACTCTCAGCAACAGCTCATAAGAATTCTGCTTTCTTCTAGAAAATAATTTCAATGCTGGTAGGAAATCTTTTGGCTGAAAATTTCTGACCACTTTTACTGCTTATTTCACTGACAACACAGCTGGACTGGTTCTTCAGAAATAAAACTCTCTTTGAGCTTAAGATGAACTTGAAAACTCAAAGGAATAGTTTAGACATTTTTTTTTCCCCCATCGAGCAGTTTTTGGTTGAATTAAGAAATACTCTCCAGCATTTCTGATGGAAAATGTGAAGTCAGGGGGAGGGACAATGTAAGCACAGGGCTTCCCAGGGCAGGGAGGGGAGGACAGGCCACTTCCACTGCTAAGAACGGGCGTTAGAGCGTTTCCCTTAAGGTGAGTGGCCCGAGCTGTTGTACGGAGGTTCCCTGTGACACAAGTAAGCAAACTCTGAGTGAGTTCTCTGAACGTACAGTCTCCAAGCTGCCCTGCTTCAATAAGGTCAGGTCTCTGAGGGGGCAGGAGTGAGCCAAATTGAGCAGCATGTGATCTTTG
>VWZY01008686.1:75446-124592 GCA_013399075.1 Chloroceryle aenea | reverse complement strand
CTGGATGCTTTTCAGACAGCCTTCAGAGCTTTTCATAGCAGGAAGAGATCAGGCACTTTGATAATGTCTTTGACTTATTTAATCATATGATCTTGGCTTCATATGGCTGTGGTAGGGACTGACAGGCTTGCTTCAGAGTATCTGTCTTGATTCAGATGTTACAGTGCTTGGAGAATTCCAAAGGAAAATTTCTGTATTTCCCTAAGAACGTGTACAGTCTTTCAAGATATTTATTATGATTCCATACAAAAAGGTTAAAAAAAAAAAAAAAGTCTGTAACTTTGAAACATCATCAAAATTTTGTCCTAAAGGCAGAAATTGTATAGATATATTATTTTTTTTTCCCCAGACAGGAATACAGTAGCCAGCACAATATTTTGTTAGCTCTGCATTTCCTATGCTTTTATACAGCTGTGGCCATCCTTGCTGTCTTGGTTCATTACAAAGTGCCACATCAAGCTGAATGTGATGATGCCATGAATCCTATACCAGATACGAGGTTCGGCATAATTCAGTTGGTATTCAGCCAACTCAAATGGCAAAATTGCTTTGATAATCTAATCTTTTCTAAACTAAAATCAATTACAGTCTGCTGCTTCAAGTCCATCTTGCTGTAGAAATCAGGAGTGTGTTGGTTTGACTATCCCGAGTTGTCTATATGATGCCAAATAACTTTCTCAAATGGGGAGTCAGACTTTGATACCGAGTTCATGTTTGAAATAACAGCAGCATTAATAAAATCAACAAACTATTTCATATTCCTATATGATAAATTTAATTACAGGCTTTTTTTGGTTTCAATGTGCTGAAGTAAGGACATCTCAGATGACAAAACACGGGTTTGTTCATTCACTCTACATTAGTCTCCCTCTTTATTGCTGATTTATTTATCTTCAGTTTTGCTCTTGAAAGTATACGATCCAGTCTCGCATCATGGTGCTGGATCATGTTGCACTTCAGCCTGCTGTCGGAGGTGCCGAACAGGATAATTCCAAACGCTCCCTGAATCATTCAGAGGAGGAGTTTTCCCTCCCTGCTCAAAGGAGTGGATTTGGCAATGTGGACTTCTATGTCACCGCACAAGGCAGCGGGAGCCAAGCTAGGGAGCTGGCTGCAAAGCAGTGATCTGCCCAGAGCTGAATTGTTTGAAATTTAGACCCAGGATTCCAGGAGGTTTACTTATGTTGCAGGCAGAGGTGAGCTGGGATGAGTGCTTATTATCGTGACCAATATCCAAGCAGCAAATGGCAAGGTCAATGAAGGCAAGGGTTTTGTGGGGCTTAGATGTGCTTCAAGTGTAACTCCCCAGTTGATTGAGGCTGAATTAATGTGAAGAGAGGCAAGGAAATTATCCATGCTGCTTATAATGCTGTTTGCATGAATCCTAAAAGAAATATTTCCTGAATGAAACCTGGTTTCTTTCCACAATGGACAAAGTTAACCATTCTTCGTTTATTACCTGGGTGTCTGTTTCACCTCTCTGTACAAGTAAGGTCTCTATGGTGAGTCTTGTCGCAGAGCTGGCATTCAGTCAGAAAATGGCTGCATTTCAGCAATACCCATTTGGTTTGCATCTATTTTAGGCAATCTTGAAGGAACATGAAATAATTTTTTTTTCTGTTTATGGTACCAGTAAGCGTGAATCAATGGGCAATTGGTTAATGGAGCTTAGGGAAGTGGAGCTGTTTGATTCTTTAGCACGGCAGATGTTAGCATGTTTCAGTTGTTAGAAAGATGATAAGGGATGGAAGGGGATGACAAATTAACAAGAGTGATAGAATTCTCTGTCAGCAGGCTGTCATAAACTTCACTTGCAGACTACATTTTTGTTAAGGCTAGTTATTATTCTCCTAGATGTGCTTGGAAAGGCACCTTAATTCTCTCTAGAGGTGTTCCAGTATTATTACCTCTCTACTTAGGAACATTATTTGGAATGTAAGCTTGCTGTGGAAACCACTTAAATGCTGGCAAAGTTCAAAAGTTGTTACTGACACCTCAAGATCTCAATGCATAGTGTTCAGATGATCCTAAATACTTTTCCCTCCTTTCATATTCAGTTCCTTTAGTGGAAATTCTGGTTCTGTATCCCTATTTAAGAGACTTCAGTAACTGTGTGTGTCATGTAGGGCTAGGACTGCTCCCGTGGTTCCTTTGAACATATCCTGAATCCTTGTGGTTTAATTCAGACTCCAGCACAGGCATTTTCCCATTAAACACAGTGATTAGCAATTTCTATTTTTGACATAGTTTAAAAGTCTTAGTAAAAGACATGAATAGTCTTCTATTTTTAGGATTACTCAGACTCTGATGAAAGCTTGCATGGTTTCCAAGCTGGAACTTCCATCAAAACATTTGTTTTTGAGAACGTGGATAGCCCAGTAGGACATGAGGGATTACACGTGCCTGAAGTTCAGATAGTTCTGAGGTGCTGTTCTGGATTAGAACCCTATTAGTGTTGTTACTTTATATCTTAATATCAGCAGGGATCTAAATAACTTCTATAATTTCAAATACTCTATTTGGAAGGAACGTGCAGCTGGCCAACAGACTTTTATCCTATTCTTTTTCATAGCAAACAATGCAGTTTTGCCTCTGTTCTCACAAATCCTTCTTTGACATAGGAAAAGTCAGCTGGCAGTGAGTCCAGTATGTCAAATTAATGAACGTAGTAGGAGGACTCCTACAGATGTCTGTGGCAGCTAAGCATCATAAAGGGTTTATAGAAGATATTTGCTTCTTGGCTCAAGCAAGGGTTGGTTTTACATTAGTTTTTCTTTCTCTTTTGCTGCTGCTAATACTGGCCCAAACTCAGGAGCACAGTTAAGAACGTATTTAAATCCACCCTTGAGCAAATAATGTAAACTGTTTCATTTGAGATCAGTTGGACAATTTTACCACAGCTTTAGATGTGGTAAAAAAAAGGCATATTTTGAATTGGTTTGCCAAATGTAGCTCTTTACTCTTCTCCTGGTTAACAACACAGCCAAACTGACCAGGCAGCGATCGGTACTGTAAAGTGATCGCAGAATGATCCAATGGTACACTGCAGTGGAAAGAGAAGGGTGGCTGGGTGGCTGGTGTCCTGTAAGCTCTGGGATATCAAGGAGGAGCTGGCAAAAGAGTCAAAGGTGTCAGAATGTAACAACCAGCGTAATATGAAAATGATCCCTTATGAATAATAGGGAATTTTCCCATTGATATCAAAAGGTACAAGAAAGAAGGGCTCATAAGCTCTAATAAGTTCCAGTTCTGCCTGCAGCAATCCTGTAGCAGGAGCTGGTATGTTAGCTAGGCATAGTTTTCTCCTTTTTGCATTACTCAAAAATACATGTTTGCTGTGGTAGTTGTGGTAGGGGAACAGCAATGAGAAACTCCTGGGCTCTCAAATGCAGCTTGCTGACAGCACTTTTTGTAGTGAGATACGAAACTGCTACAAAACTGTCATATGCAAATACCCAAATTACTGGAAGAAGCCTTGCCATTCAGCAGTTACTGAAAATAAGTGCGATTTAGAATAGCGGATATATATAAAATAACTGGTTATTTTATAATTTGCATATATCCTAATTCATTCCTCAATCTAATTTATTTTCTTAGCTTTTGCAGTGGCTCCTTCCATCTCCAGTCATTCCAGTGAAATTCATTTCTCAGGGATGCTCTGAGCCTTGAACAGTGTTACACACTGGGTCTGCTTTGGGTTGCAGCCTCCTTGTCTGCCACAAGAATGGTTTTACCAGTATGTATAATAAATGCAAACATTAATCATCCCACTTCCTTTGGCACTGTATAATTTTTGCTCCAACACATCCCTTCGTAGATCTAAGGAGAGAATATTCATTCTGAGGAACACAGGGCATAGTGAAGGTGCCACTTCTCAATCCAGTCAGCTCTACTGCAGGTTTCTGTGTCAGGTGATCATTTTCTGTGCAAACTAGTTTTGATTTGAAATTGCCAAATATTTTAATCCTGGGTCATATGCATGTATAGCACAAAAGCCATTTCTTTTCCTAAGGCTATTTCAGTGTCTTGTTATTACACAATACTTCTTGCTGTAAATAGCAATAGCCTTTTTGCCAAAGCGTGGGCCTCTGTCCATACTGTACACAGCTTTACAGTGAGGACAACTCCAGCCACCGTTCCAGCTCGGTGCCAGTAAAAGTGGTGCCAACTTCTCCATCTCCTTCATAACAGTCTATGATTAATTGACCTAAACACTCCAAGCACCTTAAATTATTCAGGTGCATAATAAGTACTTAAAATAATATTTTTCTTTTTGTGATTTATAATTATCATCGTCAACCTGGAGAGGTAAACCCCTGGGATTAAGATAATTAATTGCTGGATGCCATTAGCTACATCTTGGTGGAGGCTGTTTTAACTTGCTAGTGATCCCTTGTCTCTGAAAGCTTGTCAACTTCTTTGCACTTCACAGTTCCTGTGATTCAGCTTCTCATTTCTTAAAACACCCCTCAGTTTATTGTAACATCAGTGACGTCTTTTTCCTGGATAGGAAGATGCTTTAGATTATGAGAAAGAGATGTTTTAGTTAGGAGTACTATTTTAAGATTGTGGCCTTTTCAGTTCAACCGATTGTTAATAAATTCTATACAACCAAGGGTACATAACAGGGTGAATTAGATCCAAAACGCCTAGACATGCTTGAATGGGAAAAGCCATGTGATAAAAATACTTGTTTGAAATCGAAATAACAAAATTGGGCACATTGTTCATCCAGGAACTTAAATACTGGAATTTCTTTAAGATTTGCAATTTAATCTATCTTCCTTCCTGTCTCCCAGTAAAATAATGGCAGGACAACATACATTTTTATAAGGAGAGGAAGTGGCTTTGAAACTAAAGTACCATTTTCTGTCTTTTCTTTCAGAAGACGAGTGTTATTTCATTAAAGGCCGGGAAAATAAGTTTCCATTATAGCTGTTGTTATCTCATTTAACTCATTTCCCGGTGTTAGATGACTGAGCCTGTGCAAGTGCAGGATTTAGCTCACGCTCTGTCATGCGTATTGGAACTGCAGGCTGAGACGCTGCTTTGGTAATTTAATAACAAAAAATAAATAATAATTTTATAAAAAGAGTTAGAGCTATGTTTTAGGCTTGTGGTTCACATTGTCACCATTATTGTGTTGTGATGCCCTTTGGAGATCAGCAGCATTTTCAGCTCAATAAAAAAATAATTCAGTGTGCAAAAGATAACATGGGAGCCACTGCAAAATTAGCTGGCAAGTTTTACATGAACTGTTCTGTGAGGAAAAAGCATTCCTTTGGAAGTCCCATCTTTTCCATTTGAATGCTGGTGGGGAAAAAGAGATTTTCACAGGTAAAAAAAATGTATGTGACGAATGACTCGGGTAACTGCAACACCTCGTCTGTACCACTTTTAGAGTCGTACCCAATTAAATGAGAGCTGCTTTGAACAGATGGTTTCTGAAATCAGAGAATAATAACCAAGCCAACTGGGACAAAATTTAGTGCTTGTCTTAAGGGTAGGATCATAAATTGATCCTCTAGAAAGTACGCATAATAAAACATGGCTGGAATGTTTTTCCGAACCTGTCGTTTACCCCCTGCATCTTTTAGTACTGAATAACATCAGAGGCCACAAAACCCTGAGTTTATATTATGCAGCTTTCTGTGGTGAGCTGAATTCTCGGCTGCAGCTATTACTTGCATCTATTACCATGATGAGCCATCAGTCAAAGAGGAGCTTTTCCAGGAAGAAGAGACATTAACAAGGCATCGGCATTTTGGGACAAACACCGTCACCCAACACCCAAGTTTGTAAATGGCATCACCGCTCTCAGGTAGCCCCGCAGGCGGCCAGCTCCTGTCGAAATGCTGAGTTGATGTGTGATAGCAATACAGGATTGTACACGGAAGTTTCTATTACTGCTTATGATTTGAGTTCCTTCCTTTATAGAAACTGTGCAAGTTAGCAGTAGGTTTTGGTCACCTCCTGATNTCCGGTCGTTAGCTCGTCTTTCTTGGTGTGTATTGGTTCTTTACAATTATTTGCTGCCGTTGTTTGTTGTTTCCCCTGTTGCATTGTCGTTGTAAACCCTCTTTATCTCAACCCTCGGGTTTTTTTTTTTCATTTTTCTGCCTCTTCTTCCCGTTGCCGGGCGCGGGGCCTGTGGGTGTGTGTGGGGTGTGAACAAGCTGTGTGGGCTCGTCTCTAAAGCACGACACACAAACAAAGGCAAATGTTAAACTGAGGTGTAAAACTGCAGTTTGGTTGTTAGACACCAGTTAGGAGTTCTTTATTTGCTGTCTTTCAATTAATGAACTGTATTTCACAGAAGTGTTCAGCAGGCCTTGTTGCCAGACCCGGTTCTCCCAGAGAGATCTTTGTGGCTATGGACAGGCCGGGGCTGTTCACAATTTTGGGAGTGGGAAAGAAACCCAAGGCAACCTGCAGGAATAGTTGTTACTGTAGACATGATTTCAAACAAGAATTGGAATGTTTTTATGAGAACTGAAGCCACCTACACCCCGAGTCTTCCCTTCCTAAGCGAGAGGCTGATTTTGTCTAACACATTTGAGTATGTGGAGNCTTGAAAGGCGAGTCTACAAGGGGTTGGTTGTCAGTGTTTAGATACACGGGTTAACACCCATTGTCCTGGGTTGGGGCAGGATCGCGTTAGTTCCCACCGGCAGCTGGGAGCCGCGGCGCAGTCAGACCGAAGCCNTTTATTTGCTGTCTTTCAATTAATGAACTGTATTTCACAGAAGTGTTCAGCAGGCCTTGTTGCCAGACCCGGTTCTCCCAGAGAGATCTTTGTGGCTATGGACAGGCCGGGGCTGTTCACAATTTTGGGAGTGGGAAAGAAACCCAAGGCAACCTGCAGGAATAGTTGTTACTGTAGACATGATTTCAAACAAGAATTGGAATGTTTTTATGAGAACTGAAGCCTCCTACACCCCGAGTCTTCCCTTCCTAAGCGAGAGGCTGATTTTGTCTAACACATTTGAGTATGTGGAGAAATTTCTAAGAGTGAGGTATGGCATGAAGTTTCACCATTTATTTGCACATCTCTATCAAATCCTTTGGGAAACTGGTGCGTGCTACATGAGCTAAGTGATGTGGTATGTTATGAGACAGGAGAGCGGGGATACGGGAACCAGAAGGGAATGTTTCTGACATGTTGAATAAAATACTCATTTCCATATATAATTTAATTGCTGACATTTCCTGTGCTAAATGTTTCAAATTTGGGCAAAATTCTGGCATTGCAATTAGCAAGAAGTTGGATTCACAGCCTCTCAGTCTTTTTTTTAATTTTAAATAATTGTATATTTACTTGATTTTTTTTTTAATTTTCTTATACAATTTCTGACAACTGGGTACTTGAAAAGAACACTGTCAATGTTCTTAAGGTTATAGTGATGTTTTCACATTGTAGTTGATTTGTTTATAGTGCTCTGAAAATTCTCATTTCTGTCTAAAATTATTTATCCTCATTCAAAAGTTAATCAAGGAAAGTGAGGTTAAAAGAGAAGCTTTTTGTAAGGTCTGCTAAATATTCCTCACAAATGCCCTTGTTGGAATTGCAACCCCTCTTGAACTCTCATTTATGTAGTGGCTGGTAGCTACTTGGGCCATACTTGTCTCTTGTAAAGCTTGCATTTCTTTGGTGGCAGGGTGTTTCTTTTGAGCGTGATCTGCATACATGTGTAAAACTACTAAAAAAAGGAAGTCTCGGGGGTGCGTGCATAGGAAGAGATGATGTGAAAAGTATCATATGGTGCAAAGGACTCTGGCTTCATGGTTTACTTTCTTTACAGGAAAGTATCTTCAAATGACAGTTTGTTGACAGTTTGTCTTCACCAGTTGATAAAATAGTAAAGACCAATATGCTAGCTTCTGTGCCACTGAAATGTGTCACAAATTCAGCTAAAATGCTACATGTAAGGGAAGAAAACATTTCAGGAGATGACCAAATCTATTGGAAAAGCCCACAGATCTAAAAGCATGGTTTCCTAGCATGGTAAGGCTACAGAAAACTGCTGCTGTACTGAGGCAGTTTTGTTAAAATGGATTTGAATTTGCTAAAGGGAGGAAATTGCTGAGACAGTAATACTGACCAAAAAGCTTTTTTAAAGACCTTGAAAGAAGGAGGAAAAGGAGGAACCACTGATGACCTACTGAACAATTAAGAGTTCATAAATAAAGTCAGGGGAGAAAATACAGATCTGAGTACTCCTGACTTTTAAACTTTAAAATACAGTGCTGATTTTTTTGAGGATTTCTGGTGAGCACTCACTGTTTTTTGGATGTGAGATTGTATATCAAGCAGCTGAATTGTTGCTTCATGTCTTTTATTTTTGTGTTCAGGTTTGATAGTATTTAATGTTAAGATAAGAATGAATCAAGGAAATGCAAATCGCTTTTGAAATGCCGCTTGCATCTTAGTCAGAAACAAATGGAATGTCGTTGTATGGTCTTAGCTCCAATGTGAGCTTCCAGCAGTAATTGAGACTTTTTAATTTTCAGCCATTTTCAGCCTTTCCTGTTACTCTGTGTAAAAGAAAAACAAGCAACGATTGATTCGTCCTTAATAAAACAGAAGTTGTAGGTGTTTGTTGCGTCATGCTTGCGTTAAAAACCTTTTACAAGTGTAAAACCAGATGATTATGATTCGGGCATGCAAAATCAGCGTAGAAGTAGTAAAGCGTGAAAAAAAATGGGAAAAAAGAAAGTAAAATGTGTGTCTTATTGAGGGCAAAGATGCTTTTCCCGTTAATTTCAAGAGTGTCCAGATTTACCCCTCACATGCTCAAGTATTTTTTCTCGATGAATATTTGTACCAAGCCAGCTGATTTTCCAAGGACATTTAAACATTAGAATACGATTTTGCGTCTTTATGCACACACACGGAGATGGCGCAGTGCTAATAGAGATCCTTCCATCTTAAAGGGGGTCACTTTCAAGTGCCTCTGAGAATCGGCTTCATCCCAATGCTCACCTGACTGAAGCCTGGAGCTATAAAAGGGTTCTGCAATGTGAATTCCTGTGCTACCTTCCCTTCACCCTGCCGCGGGTTTAGAAGGATGGTCTGTTTTCTTAACAGTTAAAGATGTGGGAAATGTGCTGAAGTTTGCTGAAAGGAATTTGAAAGGAAATATTTTTGTCTTGGCATGTAGAGCAGTTGTAAGAAGAATCATTGTGATGACATCCATCTGTTGTAGATTAAAATAGGTTGGAATCGGGGATTATGAAGTGAGTTAGTACAGCGTGATAAGTCGTCGGGTGACCAAAATAAATGCCTTGAAATGGATTGGAGGACTGAAAGATATTGTTTTGTTGATCAGTATTAGTAGGCTGAAAGTGGGAGGCTTTTAGGACATTCTCACGATGTGAAAGAATGGTTTTCACCCCATGTCTCTGCCAGGGAGGTGAAATTTGATGAGAAACGTGCTCAGTCGGAGGTGTTTCAGTGGAACACCAAGTACCAGTCCAGTGGTGTCCTGTACCTCTCTGATTACATCCACAAAACCCAGTTATTTATCTGCTTTCTGAAACTCACTCCTACTTTATTTATTTAAGTATGAAAATTGTTGCTGTCTCTGTGTGCATTCCCAAATGCTTTTTCTGTTTAATCATTACTTCTGTTACACAACTTTGGTTTTCCTCATGGCATCTGCCGTTGCTTTAGTAGCTAGTTTACCTGGGTATAGGTTCCCATGTGGGTTAAGTATGGGCTGCTTTCAAATAGCCAATATAATTTCATGTCAGAATTGTAGGTAAGGGCAAGAGGGCAGATGCATTTCCTGCTCCTTTGCTTAACGGTACACCCCACAAACTATCTGAAAAATGAAAACGTGAGGGTTTGTGTTTTTTTTTACCTGTAACTGCTCATGGGTCTTTATATGCAAAGGTATGAATGCAGGAGTGAGTGTGTCTGCAACATGATCCTGGATTTAGATCCTCAGACCTGAGTGCTTCACCCCTTTTGTTCTATGGTTAGCTACACTGGCAGTGCTGCCCCGTTTTGGGGGACTCTGTTGTTTTCCTTTAGCGTGTCCACCTACTGTGTTGCAGGTGGTAAAACACATGCATAGGACTCGTTTGCTCTTGGATGTTCGTTTTTTGCCAGCCTGTACCTCTGTGCTAAGCCAGTGTGTGCATGAATATGAATTGTAGTTATACAATAACTTCTAGTGCCAAGTACGAATGCAAAGCCAATGTGTGTTTTCTTGAGTAGCACAGGCACTATCAGGATTGGTCAGTTCTTTTCCAGACTGTGTTGAGTGTGCATATACATGTATACACATATATAAAAATCAACCAAACAAAACAAACCCAAAAAACCGCAGAAAGCTGCGGCTAGCAAGTGGATGCATTTATTTTTTTTCTTGAGTCTTGCTATATTTTAAACTTCAGTAATTATTTTGGTCACTCGGACAGGTCTGCAGTTCTTTTATGCCAGAGTTGTATACCTGTGCTAATTCATGCAGATGCAATGGTTTCTTCACAAAGTCAGTTTCCGTCACAATTTAATTTTCCTGCAGCATAAACTGTGGAAGCCTCACTGGAGATGAAGTTGTGCTCTCTTTTAAGCAGGAGCTAACTAGAGATTTTTTTCTTCTTATCTTTTTTCAGTCTGACAGCAATGCAAGCTTTCTCCGAGCTGCCCGAGCTGGCAATCTGGACAAAGTAGTTGAATACCTGAAAAGTGGAATAGATATCAACACATGTAATCAGGTAAGATATTTGAAGGACAGCAGTTTGCAAGAGTGAGTTGCAAACTTTTTACTATTCTTAAAGAAATCATCCTGGCCCTATTTGCAATATATTGATGTATGCTTCTCCAAAATAAAGAAATACAGTCTGTGTTTTGATTTTTAGGCTTGGTTTACTGGGTCTGTTACTGCTTGGCTTGCTGATTAAATTGATGTGAATGCTGGGGGAATGGGATGGCACTTGAATAATTCATACCAGAGAGAGGAGATGTTAGTGAAATGAATAGGTAAATTTGCACATTATCTGTGGATTTGATTAATATTAAGATATTATATTTTATTTAATATGATATTTTATTAATATTTTTATATAAAAACAAATTATTATGATAAGAAAGAGCTTTGCACTCTTTTATCCAGTCTCTTTCGCATTTCTGGTACATCTGACTTCAGTGGTTCAGTTCTAATGAAGACTCTTGGTCTGTTGGTTGCCTAAATCCTATTTTGGCCGTCATAAGGTTTTAGAAGGAATTTTTTGTTAACTGTGTGTTTAGGGCACGACCTCATATATCTTCTGGGGATTCTAAAATACTTCTTCATTTTGAAGTTCAAAGGAAGCAGGAGGCAGTTTAGCACTCCATCAGTCTCCTGCCTTGGGGTCTGTTGTGGGTATTGTAGAGGTGGTTGTTTCACAGAGAGCAAGAGCAAATGCAGCTCAGCATTTACACTCGCGCAATAGAAAGAGCACTGGGCAGTCTGAGCATTACCTGTATATTGTTACTTTAACACACTCGGCATAGTATGGTTGGCCAATTGATTTTCCTTTGGCATCCCACACAAAGCACCTGATCCCCTGTGACCTGAGGTGCGGAAGTCTGAGGTTTCCCAAGCTATTTTTGTGAGACCTCAGCCAGTAAGTAAACATTCAGTGGGTGGTATTTTTAACTGACTAGCTAACTTATGTCCAAGCAGATTAAAACCTTGTAGCTCACTGGTGTTAGCAATGCGATTCTGATGACCCTGAGATGGTTAGAGAGCAGCCACGTTTATTACCTTGTTTCAGAAAACTGTAAATATGTTTTTATGGCTGGTCACTCCTATCTATAACAGAAATTATATTCACAAGAAATGTATGTGAGGTCTTGTACCTTGAACAGGACAGGATTCAAATATTAAGGAGTGTTGAGGGGCCTCCAGTTACAAAGCTCTTTAAAACTTAGATTTGTTTGGCTCTTGTTCTCATTTTGTTGGCTTCTTTATCATTTGTTTGGTGACTTTATGACTTCAGTTAGAGAGCACCAACTATTAATTACTCCCTCATACAGCCCAAATGGAAAGCAGCAGTGCTAACTATAGACCAGAGCAGCACTGTGATTGCAGTGAGGTCGACAGCATCACATGTTGATGTCACTTCGTAGGTTAATTCATTTTCCTGAATTCATAGGCTGTAAAGCAACATAAAGGGACAATTTTCATAATCTGAAATGATTTCTTTTCAAGCGTCCACTTCATCTCTTTGTGGTATTTTTGGGAAAAAGTTCAACAGACCTTCAGACTTGAGAAGTCTCTAATGTGCCCTTTCCCAAATCCTTCCTGAAAAGAGGCTGACTATTTATTTTACTTACCCAAGAGATTATTCAGATGAGTGAATTTGCAGCAAACTTGGGCTGACATCTAGTAAAGAGATGGAGAAAAATACCTGTCTCGAACAAAACTATGATACTGCTTTTTAGTACTCTACTGGTGAGTGCAGATGCCACCTTAACTATGGCAAAAGACATAAAGGAGTTAGTATGATGACAGAGTTAGTCACCGTGGCTTTTTAATTTTCACTGTGTCTGCAACTTAGGCTTTGCTCTTGACCTGTTACTGTATATATAAGCCTGTGAATACAGCATCAACAGAAGGATCTTGGTAAAAGTGAATGCTTCAAAAAAATATTTTTTTGGTATTGTTTATTCTTCTTGACTTTCATGATGTTTTTTTTCTGTTAAGGAAAAGGCAAGAGCAATTAGAAACTCAAATGTTGGCAAATCTTCCTGGAAAGCATTGCACCCCAACTCCCATCAGGGCTGATGAGAGTTACAAGGGGTCAGACCCTTAGTGTAATGGAAAGAAGAGGGTTCATTTAGTTAATTTTGGGGCTGCATTTTGTCTTTTTAATAAGTCAACACCTCTACAGGAGAAGCAGTGCTGGCCTTGCCCTGGCTTGGTGGACATGCTTCCATGCTGTGCTTTCTCCTGTGCTGACAGATGCACGTGTGCAGCAGCCTCACACCAAATGTTTGAGGGACCTGATCTCCAGAAAGGAATGAGGAGAGGACAGGTGAAGCAGAAGCACTTCTGGTCGAAGTGCTGACTTTGCTGATTTAAAATGTTCTTTGAACATCTTGGCAGAGCATCAGATACAACCTGATCTGATGCTCTGCCAAGAAGTCGCCTTTCCGCGGGGTCGGTTTGCTTTGGCATGCCACTGTCCGGCAGGAATAGTATAAGCCATTATTGCTGTTGGACGTAACAGTGATCTGGGTCATGTCCCAGAAGGAGTAAATGGCACGGCAACATTGACGTTGAACTGAGCAGCAGCTGACAATCATCCATTCCATGAGGATCACTCCATGAAGGGACCTGGGTTCAAAGGCAGAAGCAGCATAGGCTTCCTTGGGTGGTTATCAGACCATAGCGGTGAGACTTAGTGCCAGTCTTAATGGGGAAAAAGGGCTGAACTTTCAATTTGCTTGGAAAAGGTTGGTGATTTCTCTCACATACAAGAAATTTCTTGAGTTTTCTGGTGTGGTGAAAATATGTAGGATGCCGTAAGTTCTGTGAGCAGCAGTGGTGTGTGCATTTTTGTAGCACTCTGTGAGGTATGGAATATTGACATCTCCAGCTCAGTGGTGGAGAAAAAGAAGTGAGGGAATTGGGCTCTGCAGGGAAACACTTGAAGAACTAAGCTTAGAAGGCTTAGTATTATGTTCTTTTATGAGAGTCAGAATTACAAAAGAGCTTCTAAAGGAATGGTAGCTATGGTTATGTATGCTTTGTGAGGAGGAGAGCAGTCCCTATGCTGTACAGTTTTGCTTAGCAGACAACTAATTTAAGTTCTCCCCCCCACCACACACACACTTTTTGGTGGGCCTGGGAGAGAAAAGGGGAAGTGTCAGAAGCCTTTGTTGTTCTCAAAGACAAGAATCCACTTGACAGGAATGGAGGAGTTGCATTGATTAAATCTGAGCTTCCGTCATCATAAGTAGCAGGGATCAGCCATGTGGGTTGGGACATAATTGCAGGGTTGGTTCTGATTAGGGAGGAACAAAGCTTGCTTTAAGGCTTTGGTTGTGCTGGCCCTCAACATTTAAAGTGCAGTGCTTGCTTCTGCTACTGCTTGCCCCAGCTTATTTTATTTAAGGAGTTAGACAGCTTGAATGTGTACAGTGGGAGCTATAGTTTATCTCTGTAACCTTTTTTACTGGACCTCATGTATTCATTTTGCTTATGATTTAATGAATAAAAAAGTCATATGTTGCAAAGAAACTCCCATAATCTGAGCAATAGCATTAGCTTTCAGAAACTGCTTCATGTGGTATCAGGAGGTATGTGTCTTAGAGGTGTGAGCACGGATATTTTAAGGGATTGCTACTGACGAAACACTGGGGCAAGCCTTGCTTTCTCCATCAGTTGGCACAAGGTAAAGTAAGAAAGAAGCTTGCCCTCAACTTATCTGCCTTCAGAGGCACATGTGTGCATGTAATTCCTGTGGGCTCTGCAGTATTGTGGGTTCTCTGCTGTTTGTAGACTTCAGTCTCCTCACAAAGATCGAGAAAGGTTAATAACACGTCATAGCAGTCCCTTGGCTGTGTACAGCTGTGAGGGGTTGAAGTTATCATTTGTACTCTTCTAGAAAGCGTTGCTGATTGAGCCTGTGAGATTAGGTATGAGAAGAGGTCTTTGTTCTCAAGCAATGAGAAGAACACTATGTGTTTCCCCACAAAATACTATTTCAAAGCTTCTAACCACTGTAGGTAGTAATTGTGGTTATTTAATACTCATCTGAGATGAAAAAAACAAGGATGATTGGAGCTTTCTTAAATGTTTTCAGCCAGGAAAAAATTCACTGACATGTACAGTGTTCCTCATCTTGATGATTATGGTCAATCTCACCACATAATCTGGCTAAGAACACGTCCTTGGTCCAGGGCCCGGCACTACTGCCAGCCCTCCACTCTGCAGCTCAGCAGTAAGAGCATTCCTCTGGAATAAGGAAGATCTGGTTCCTGCTGCATTACCCACAGAGCAGGATCTGAAACCACTCTTCCCATGAACATTTCCAAACTACCACACTGCATAAGGGTATTCTTCTTTTGGCAGCTTGTGAATATAGCCTTCCTTCGGTTCCTTCGCTTTTCTCATTGCTGCATTCTGAATTGGATCAGAAATTCTGCCTGTGCTGCTTACACGAATGTAGAGTGAAATGCGGTTACTTCAGGAAGGCATTTGCATTGCTGTGTCTGCAGCCGTTGGACTCGCTCCCACGAAATGCCTCCTGTGAAGTGCTAAGTGCTTCAAAATCCAACTGGGAATTACAAGCTTGAACAGCCTCTGTGGATGGACAAAGGAAAGAGCAGAAAGCTGCTCGTTTATTTCACAATTTAAATGATGCTGAGCTGCTTAGAGACAACTAGAGTGGTGAAAACAGCACAGTGCTAAACTTGCTGCAGGTTACTCCAATACCTGAGTATTGCTCCTGATGCATGCAATATGGAAAACAGGAGAGTGCTTGAGGGCAATGGCAGGAGCTGTTGCTGTCTCCTGCTTGATGGACCATGAAAAATACTGCAGGATTGTGAAAAATAGGTTGGTGATTCAGTTACAATAGACTGTCATTTTATGTTTTTCCCTCGGGAGGAATAGGGTTACTAGGAAGGGGAAGAGAGTTTCCACGGGTGACATTTCTAAGAGATAAGTATCCTATTCCTGTTCAATGTGGAAAAGATTTAAACATTAGCATTCTTAGTTAGCTTTTTTGAAAATCCTAGCTCTGGTTTAATAATTTTCTTTTCCTTTTTGGATAAGTTAACAAAACCTCAGAGTTTAGTGCGGGCTTGCTCATCAGAAACCAGTGAAGACCAGGATCCATACGCTTTGCAAGCCACACGTAATAGATAACCGTATTGGCCTACTTGTGCTTTTGGTTTTCTGTCCAATACCGGTTGTCACAGAGGGGAGGGAGAAAGCCCAGGGCTCAGGACAGCTACATAGAGTAATCCTGATTGAATAGACACATTCTGTGTACATTTGGTGAAGTCCTGTGATTCTCCACATCAAGAATACCTCCCTGGGGCCGGGTAAGGTTACATACAGTACAGAGGAGGTTGATAGGCACTTGAATTCTAGAGTAACGGGCTCTGTAGAGATACCCAAGGTAGTAGTCTCAGAAAATGCAAAGCTATCAGAAAGGAAGGAATCTCTTATGGGTAATCCAAAATATGATTTGTTTTGATATCTTTGTTGCTATGAGAAAAATGTTACTGGAGAAGTTTGTCACACAGTCCTTTGGCTTAAGTAGCCAAGGCCAAAATATCTCACTTATGTAGACAGTCAGCTAAGAGATGTAATAGTATTCCAGCCACTAATCTTCTTCTTAGACAAGAGCAAGGTAGGAATGTGTATCTTCAGAACTGATATTTGTAACTGATCTAGCCCTTGTGCTTACAGAATGGACTCAATGCTCTGCACCTGGCAGCTAAGGAGGGCCATGTGGGACTGGTACAAGAGTTATTGGAAAGAGGGTCTGCTGTGGACTCTGCCACTAAGGTAATTCTTGCACGTCTGTAAGTTTATTCACAAAAAGGAAAACTCAAATCCATTGGAGAAATTTAGAAAAAAACATACTGCAGGTACAAAATAAGATAATATAAATACCATCCAGATATTTAAAATGTTATTCCTGTTATGGCCCATGAGCCTGTGTTCTTTGCTAGAAGTTCATTGGTAGTAAAGGAAGAGGGAAAGATTATTATTTATACAGTTTGTTTACAGGGGAATCATTAAAAGGATTTATCAATGCCAGATTTGTCATTATTTAAAGTGACAGGTCCCTATTGTTGAGAGGGTGAGTATAGCTCAAAATAGCTTTTTTCAAAGCTGTGAAATTCAATTGTATGTATCACATCTAGAGCCATTCCTTTCAAGAGCACAACATTTTTTCTGTCAGCCTTTCCACAGACAGGCACAGGAGTATGTCCCAAACATTCAGTCGGTATGTTACCTGTCTATGGGTGGTCAGTTCATTCTGATGGGCCAGATTGTTGGCTTGGATGACGTAACATTTGACACCTAGTGTCTAGATTGGCTGGCTGTGCTCAGCCTTTGCATTTAGCTACCACCACTGTGGCCCTGCGGCGCTCTTATTTTGTACCATTTCTGCTGCACAGGATCTCCATCAAGGTTAACACTTGATCCTCAGCTCAGACAGCTTCTTGCTGAACTTGTGATTCCTGTAATTGATAGGAAAACAGAAGTTCCCTCCTTCAAAAGCATGTTTAAGTGATGATGAACTTCTTCAGTGGAGCTGTTGGTAGAACCACCGGGTTCTAGATAGGACATTAGGATTTTATTATGGTTTTATGAACCTTGATTCTTTAATAAGGCCATTTAAATACTCCTCCCAGGATGAGAGATTGTCCTGGAAAAAAAATACAAGGCTCTTTCAAGAGCAATTGTTGACCACATTGCTGCTGTTACATGTGAGATCATTTTTATTGTGCAGTCCATCTCTTAAAGCCTTTCAAAAATATGCATTTTAATTTTATGCCAATTAGAGAGGAGAAAGAAAGATGTCTGTGTTTAAATGGCTAGTTTATGTTACTTTACAGTCAGATCTTCCTTTGGATCTTGTACTGGGAAAACTCATTTGACATGGGATTCACAGCTTGAATTTTAGGAGCTCTATATTTCAGCTTCCTTCTGGAGGGCATGATCTCTGGACCTGAATGAAAAAAAACCTGGTAGCCCATACTAAACTTCATCCCATACCCTAATCTCATTCCATAAGGTCACTCAAAAGTTATGTTAGGATGCTAGTGTTAAAAAAAACACTCAAGCAATCTTCGTGGCAGCAACAACCAGATCTCTCCCCTGTGGTGCTTATGGAACATTATGGAACTGTAAGAAAAAATGGCACTCAAAACATGAATGTTATAAAGAGCTGATGGTTGAAACTATCCCTGAAGAAGGGTAACGTCTTTCCTTTTCTCCCTCCCTCCGACAGAAAGGGAATACAGCCCTGCACATTGCATCCTTAGCAGGACAAGCTGAAGTTGTCAAAGTTCTGGTTAAGGAAGGAGCCAATATTAATGCACAATCTCAGGTATGGTGCTATTTTCCCTTCTCTCTTCTCCATGTTATTTGGTGAGATTTTAAAAGGTAGATCTGCAATGTTAGGCAGTGATCGCAAGCGTCCGAGTCTGACAAATCAATCAAATTGAGGCTTACATGGCATTCACTGGTAAGTAGAAGAAAGGTCAATAACAAAATGAAGCCACTGTATATGCGGTGTGTGATACAGGAACTCGCTGCATTGTTGATGGGAATCTTTTAGGAATTCCTTCTATGGGTTAATAAATTGTTTCAGAAATTTTTCAAAGTGTAGAAGTGTTACATCATATGTTTGAGTTGGATTTGATGGGCAGTAACAAAGAAGGTAATTTCTCAAAGACTTGATTTATACAGTTGCTTTTCATGGTTACTTTTGGCTAAAATTTTGCAGATAACTTACTCCAGGCTTCGGAACTCATTCTTTATGCGATCGGAAAGAATTACAATCAAAAGTTTGGAATGCACATTTGAATTGGGGAAATCCACCTTGTTCTGGCAGGCCAACCAGCTGTAAAAACAGCCCTGTTATTCCCACTGACATGAGGCTTGTCTGCTCTTCCAAAATGTACCAGAGAATGTGGTGATGTTGCTGAGACTGACCGATGGTTGGTTCTTCTCTCCCTGGTTTGGGTGAGGCTGCAGCAGCAGCAGCTGCCTGCCCACAATGATTTTGGAGCAGTGAACAGCACAGGCTAGATTGGCAGTGCACAACAGACCGCAGACTAGCTGGCTGATGGTTTGTTTCCCCTGCTAATTGTCCCTATCTCCTCTGCCCTGTCAAACAGACACACTAGTGTGAGGTGCTTTTTTCAGTCCTCTTCTGTAGCGCGTTCCCTGATCACTAGGAACACAGATGAGTTGGTGAAAGGTTTTCATTTGTCAGAGTCCATCCTCAGTGTGGCCAGCTCAGCTTCTTGCTTGGCCAGACCTCAGAAGCTGGGCCTGGAGGGTTTTATTGCTATTTGATGTTAAAAATTTATGATGGACTGTGTAAAGTATGTAGAGAGCAGGAGATGAGCAAATAGGTTTATAAAATGAAATGGTTTGTCTGTATCTTCATTACATTTCAAGACGAGAGAGAGAAATTGAAAAGACCTTTAAGCTGCTGATCTCCCAAGATTGTAAACATTTTTTCTTTCTCATGTCTTTGCCCCAAAGCAACTGCTAAAGAGCTCTCTCAGGGCAACTGATGGTCAATTACTCCCCATGCTTTACTTCCATTAAAGATAAGAAATGTTGTAATTCCATTGCTCAAAAATGTAGCAAACTGCTTTCATAATGACCTACCTGAATAATTTCCTCACACATTTATCAGCCTTTTCATGTGTATAAGAAGATAAAGTCATGTCTTAATGTTAGGATTTTGAGCACGGTAAGAGAAATAATTGTAGAGATGATAGTTTCATGAAGCATTATCCCTCAAAAAGTCTTCAGAATGGCTTTTCCTTATGCTGGAGAAATAAATGAAGTTTCCTAAATTTAAAAAAGAAAAAAATCCTACCAGAATTGGCAGTTGTTTTCACAGGTGGTGTTTTATACAGTATTCTGGTTTTAAACACCTTTATTGGTAGCACTGGATGTTTTATGTAACATGCACAGACCTGTTAACAGCATTTGCTACTTGAATTAATTGAATGAGTCTGATGGAGCACATTTTTCCCCCACACCTGCTCACTGGTTGCCTCCAGACAGGTTGAATTCAAACTGGTGCAATCTAGATCTCCTGGATTTTGCCACATTGTCTTAATTAAACGAGTGCTGTTGATTTGAATGGGAGAGTTAGTCCTTAATGAAGTGTGATCCAGATGTGGAAGCCTTTGGGTTGTGTCTTTCCTGATGTGCTTTTTTCAATGGCTGGCCAAAAAAGAACCATACAAACTTATATAAAAAAGGGGAAAGAGAATGACTGAACAGAATATGCTTGAACAGCCAAACTACTAAGGGGTTTTTTTTGGTCAGGAAATATTTCACTGGGGAAAAAGGTGGAGAGAAAAAAAATCTTATCAGGAGAGAGCTTAATTGAGAAAGTCAGAAATGAACCAAAATACAAATGAAAGATAAAATTGATTTAAAAAGTGGGAAATCATAACTGAAATGCTCGGTTTCTCTTTCTTACATTTTCTCTCAATTCTGTTTTTAAAAGTAGATGCTATATTGTCACTGTTAAATCTTATAGGAACAGTTGTTGGTATTGAGGGTAAATTCCATCCTTTCCTTGGTATCTCTGTTATTTCACACTTTATTTTTTTTTAGGCCCCTGCTAAATGCCATTGTTGGTGGTGATTTAATGCCAGTGAAGTTACTCAGGTTGTTTGATAACTTCCTCTTTAAAGAACCTGGTATCTGTCAAGGTCATTCGCATTTCCAGTGATGACAAAATTTCTTCACTGATGATAAGCTGATAGATAAAAGAGTGTTCTTAACTCCAGCTTGTTCAGTTTACAGCTTTTCCTTCCCTTTTTCCTATTAAGCTGCATAAAACCACTGGCCTTTATCAAAACTTACCACCAGTGACATCTGAAATACCGCACTGATTTCCCAGTTCCTTGCAAACAACAGAGTAACAGAATTATCTCAGCAAATGCTATTAAAAACATTCTAACCGCTGAGATTACAAAGCCCATCTGTGCTAGCGGAGACTGTTAAGCAATCAGGGCTTTGATTTTATGGATTTTGATTTTCTATTAGATTACTTTGCTTTGCCCTTCAGTTTCATGCTGGCCTTCAGAGCTGTTATTTTGTTCATCTTCCTATTCTAAGGAGTCTGTTCCTTTGGAGCTAATACATCATGACTGCTATTTTTAGAAGAGAAATTTCTATTTTGATACAAAGCCTAATTGCATGGTGATTACTAATTGAATGACTCCACATTCACCTGCATGCATATCATTTGAGAGCTGACATCTTCCCTGAGTGGGTCACAGGTAAACGCTGAAAAGAGGGCACGCCCAGGAAAGGCCAGAGATTGAGAAGTTGCTGGTCCTTTTTTGGCATGCCTCTACCTTGAATCTGACAAGTGTGTGATTGTTTGGCTCAGTTAGAATCACCTTTTGCTACAAGTATTACTGGAGAAAATGTATGTTCATACTGGGTATCTACACAACCTTTTCTTGGTCAACTCTGCTCATAGTTCAATGAGCAGATCTAGATACATATCTTGAAGTAAAAAATAGATTTCTGCAATTTCTCTTCCCAATTTGACCATGATTTTTGGTCATGTGTAGATCTGACCAAGCTGGACTCACTGATAATACAAAGTCTTGTCGGGGGACTGGATGGTACAAACTATAAAGTAAAGTTGGTAACAGGTCTACTGGGGTTGGTCCAGGCTGTTCCTTTGAGGTTTGCTTGCATTTCCTTGCTGAGCACCTTGATGTCACGCCATGGAATGATGTAAACTTTTGCAATAGGTATTTACTTCGGTGGGGGATCCTCTAGGTACTTCTGAAGTTCAGTGGGAATTAAGGAAGGGTGATCAGGGGGTGTTGAAGTGTTTCATTAGGCAGACCCATGGAAGTGGCATTGGCCCCCTGCCACACTCTCTCACACCCACACACTTTCACAGAGCCCAGTGCTATCCTCCTTTCAGAGCTGGATCACTTCTTTACCCCATACCTGTTCTTAATTGTTGCTTGTGCATTAGGACAGTAGCTGTTTTTTGGATTCTTCCTCTCCATGAGTGTTTACTTTTGTGACACGTTAGAAATTCTTATGCCAGCTCTTTTTTCCCAGGTGGAAGAAACATCACCAGATTTAGTCCCTTTGATAAATTACCATTGCTTTCTCTTAAAGTTGGTTTGTATCATCAACAGGCATCAGAGATAGCTGATAACTGGCATCTTCATGATGATACTTGCAGTAATCTTAGTAACGTAGCCTCTCTGTAGACTGTCCCCCAGGGCAATGACACTGATCTGTTCCGACCATGCACACCTTGCAGAATGGGTCCGTCCTGATCTTCATCCTGATCTTCCTCCATGCCAAATGAGGTCCAAATAAGTTAGCCTTATGCGAAGAATTGCACTGCCTAGGAGGCGGTGATTTGATAAATGTCAAGTGATTGAGGTACTAAGAGCTGGAAAGTAGAAGACAGAATGAGGAAATACATTTCATTCCTGTTCAGTAACTGTAAGGGAACAATCATATCCTGGAATCAAAGCAACTCTTTCCTTCAATTTTAAAACTTCTGCAGCTGAGTGGAGGATAGAATGTGTTCCCCATTAACCATTAAGGTTGTGCTGTGACCACTGCTTCATATGGGGGCGCTCACAAAAGGAGGAGCTACCTTTTAATCATCAGATTATTTAAAGTGACCCAGATACAGAAAGCAAGGATTAGATAAATCGGTCCTCCCCCAGGCTGAGCTTGTTATTTAAAAGCCCTCTGGTTTCCTTTCCTCGATGTCCTGCTCTAAGCTCATTGCAAACACATTAGCCAAGAAATATTTTTGTTTCAGTTTGCCCCCATTATGGCTACCGCTTCCTGTGAACACGTAGGAGATGCTGTCGTGACTGTTGGAGTGTTCAAACTCTTCCTCAAACTGAAGAGTAGCAGAAGATTTCCAGCCTCCGTATGCTTTCCCAAAATGGAGTGCTAAGAGAGCTCGTTGAATGCCCATGTCCAGTGTTACCACAAAAGCAAAGGGAGGATTTAGATGATTCTCAGAGAAGTGATCAGCTTGCCTCTCTCAGGATGCCCTTGGATTTGCATTATCAGAGATTGCTCTCCCCGTGGTTTGTAAAGATAATCTTACCTTCAGAATGCTGTGTATTTTGCAGAGTATTTGCCACTCCATTATGACAAAAGGTTTTAATTCCACCAACTGGACTTCTGCTTTTATATCAGTATATTTAGAGTACCAGATTTTTAGCTGCTGCATATCAAGAGGAGTAATTTAGCTGCAGTTCATCAGTGCCAGTGTAATAAAGGATCAGGCCCATTATCTCTTCGCGGAAGGGAGATAAAAAAAGGAAGATATGCCTGCTGGAGGATTATATGGATTTTGAGAGAGAGCTAAATAAATAAATAGAGAACAATGAAAGAACAGATCTATTTATTCATCCTGCCGTAAACTAGGCCGAGTTTCAGCTGCCCATCTCTTACAGTGATTATCGGTTAATGATAAAACGCTCTCGTCCCTGATCCTGAAGTATGATCTCCTGCAGGAAGGGCAGTGGAGCTGAGCGGGACGCCTGAGCATGCGAGACTGAAGTGGTGCTTACAGACTGACGCAGAATTACAAGATAACTGAGTCACTCCAAATAAACACAAACACTTTATTTATTATTTTAGCGCAGTATTGTCTTCCTTCCAGCCCTCATCCATATACATAAAATAAACAGTCGTTTTCAGTACTGCTTTTCCTTTACCACATTTGGAAGGCAAACCTCAAATGCTGTTTTGGATGACTGCCCAGAATTCAAATGTGAGGCTCTGCCCTGGCACAGCTTTTGGGTCCTGACCCATGCCCAGGACCAAGGTTATGTTTTCTTGTGAATGACTAATCTATTCTCTTCCCATCCATCTCCATCTACGACAGGTTCCATCTTTGTAAAGCTGACATTTCCAAGGCACAGAACATCTTGCTTTCTGCCTGGCTGTTTTTCAGGCTCTGTTGTTGCTTTGCTGTTCTTGCAGAGAAAATCGTGATATTTGAAGCTGCTAAAATAGAATGTTTGTGCTCTTTAAATTTGGCACGTGAGCTAGGAGGTGACTTAGAGTAAAACGCACTTACCAAGGGATGGGTTCTTGGAAGGATAAGGCAACAGGTGTCGCATACGTAGTGCTGCAGTTGGAGTTTGGTGTTATCTCTCATGAATGAACTGAGCAAGTCCATCGTAAACCCAGACAACATCATTTACCCATAGGCTTTGTAATTGTTGCAGTGGTGTACGTATAGAGTGGAAAACACTATTTATATTACCAGGGAACTAATGGGACAGCTGAAGGGGTGATACTATTTTCAGTGTAGACTTCTATGTCACTGCATTTTACAAAAGTATTTATTACAAATTAGTTTTATGATCTGTCATCTCAGACAAATAACTACTCCTTCCTTGATTTGGTTGTTTAACGGTTTGGCCCAATAGAGTAGGATTACCAGACTCCCTACATCCAGTAATTCTGTCCTTTTTCCTAAATGCTTTTCTTAGCTTTAATCTTTGCAGTCAAAGGGACCCTGTGGGCCTCAGGATCTGCTCCGTGTGTTAGGAATGTGAGGATTGTCACCTAAATGCTTAGCTAACACTTGCTGGGGAGTTCTGCAGTAGGTCAGAACCCAGTAACTCTCCTGTGCCTTTACATATGTGTATTCTGCTGTATTTCCACAGCTGGGAATTATTCCACTTTGCATGGAATAATTCTATGCTTACAAATGCTTCCATCAAATCTGTGTGTCACCCTCGTTACTCGCAGTTTCTGCTTTGTTTTGAAGGGAAATGATACTCCAGGAAAATGAATATTTTCTCATGTGCTGCTCATCTTGAAACACAGACAAAAGAATCGCAGAAAATAAAAATTGCTTTCATCAATACCAGAAAAACATGGTCCTTAATTTAGCTGCTTGTTGATGTATCCAAAAGACGGTTTTACTGAACCTCTCTTTCTCATAAAGTGGATACAGGACAAACCAAAATCCCCCCTGTGAAAGTGCTGTCAGCATCTCGGTGCTGCAGTCATAGGGGCAGGAGGACAAGCAGAGAATGGAGTGCAGGAAAGAATCTTGAACCACATTATGTTTCTCAAAGGCATAGTCTGGGTTTTGTGCTGCTGTTGGTTCGGCGCCTCTCCGAAATAGACTCAAACTCCCTGCTGGGGTCCCAAGGAGAACATACAGCCAAATATCAAACTGTCTTCTGAGTACTGCAGTAGTGTGTTTTACACAAACAGGTATTCTTATGGCAAAGCATTTAAAGATGAAATCAAGGAGCATGCAGGTATTTGCAGAGTCGCACTTTGTGTCACATCTGAATGTTTGGGAGGCACTACAGGCTCACTGGAGAAAAAGGGGTAGCAGTTTTCCAGGAGTTTTACTTGTTTTCTGCTTGTGAAAGCCTGCTAAAAGACATCTGTTTAAATACAGTCGTTTACCAAAAAAAAATGGGAATCTGAAATGGTTTTTTAATGTACATAGTATCATACAGTTAATATTTAGAGTTCCAGTTCTGATAGTAAAGATGTTGTCTCTAATCCTCTTCAGTCACAGATGTAATAAAGGGTAGTTTCCTTCTATCCACCTTTTCATTCTCGATTTCATGATGCTTAAGCCATCGGTTGAGCAAGAGGGGCTCTTGATTCCAGTATTCTCAGTCTCTCTTTGGAGCAGCCCGCTTTCCCTTGACTGTATGGCAAAATGAGACTCCTTAGGCACCTTAAATTTGGCAACTTAAAATTAAAAGCCCAGCTTCACAAATTTGACAATTGTGTATTTGCTTGAATATAAATGTAGCAGTCTCAATATTTCTGAGATGTTCCTCTTGGAAAAGAATATGGATTGTATATTTGGTTTATGGAAGAGGTATTTTACTGTTACTGATTCCAGATTTTGGTGTAAACTAACAAAAAAGGAAGAAAAAAGAGCCTTTTAAAAGTTAAAGCAGATACCTTGATCTATCCTTAATTCACCCTTTTAGGCAGAGAATCTCTCCTGCTAAATACAATCCTCTTATGAAGTGTTTATTTTTAGACTGGCTGAAAATAATGCTCTGCACAAAATGCACAACTAAATTCCCAGAATTGTGATTCTGGTGATTCTATCAAGATGCACATTCTTAATTTAGCTTGCAGTGTTGCTTTTATTCGTAACTCTCATATTGCACTGATTAAAATTAATTGCTCGGATAGTTAGAGGGTTTTTCACTAAATCACAGAATGGCTGAGGCTGGAAGGCACCTCTGGAGGTCATCTTGCCCAGTGGTCCTGCGCAAGCAATGTCACCCGCAGCAGGACAGCCAGGACCATGTCCAGATGGCTTTTGAACATTTCCAAGGATGGAGACTCCACAGCCTCTACCACACTTGTTCACCCCCACCTCAAAAAAAAAGTGTTTGCTGATGCGCAGAGGCAACCTCCTGTGTATCAGTTTGGACCTGTGGCCTCAGGTCCTTTTCCTTCCCGGTGTAACATTCTCCTAACTGAGAGAGAATAGCCTTTGCCAGAGAGGTGGTTTTCTCTGCCGTGGAGATTACTAGAGACTGAGATCAAGGGAAACAGCAGGTGAAGGTAGAGTTACCTTCTTTTAACTGTTAAGGTGAGAGATGTGGATGGCACTGGTTTAAGCAAATATATGGGAGAAACAGGGAAAGCAGGGAGATGAAATATATGTTGCTGAATCAGGATATATGTTGCTGAATTCAGATCAGGAACATAACAGCTTCTTGTTGAAGTTGAGCAATAATCCAAAGAGTTGAAAAAAGTCCCAAAACAGTTATTGAATTTAAGGCCCCAGAAATGATTGTCATCTTACTGCACAGAATGATATATTAACAGATGACCATAAATGAGAAGAATTTATAGCCTGTGTGAGCTGTTTCATGAGTAATCTAAGCTCATCTCACCCTTGTCTCATTCTTGTCTCATCCTTTGTGTCAATATCTCTTCCTTCTGGGGACTGACAAATTCTAAGGAGCAGAAAGAGAAGGAGGCCCAGGAAGGAAGGCAGAGCAATTTCACAAAGGCTTCTTTTGGGATCTATGCTCCTGATCATTCATTTGGTCCTGCATGCAAAGAGGATGGTTCCTTGAGAGCCTGCCATAAACCAAAGCTCAACCAAGCTATAGAACTGTTTGTATGGCTTTCTAAATGCTCTAATAATCCCTCTGCTGCTTCAGACTCTGCGCTTCATTAGGGCTTGGGCAAAATTTAACGGTACAAATTCTGAGTCATATATAGACTTGCCAATTTGCATTAATAGCTTGAAGAATCATTGAGAGCTACTCATTTTCTCAAATTAGCAAGTAAATCAGTGAATGTAGTAGAAAGAATGGAGTATGAAATATACTCTATTTGTTTAGTGTTAATTTCCCATTATAACTTTACATTCTAGCAGTAAACATCTTCCAGTATACATTTGTAAGGATAATGAAGTCTGAGTACTCTCTCCTCATGACAAACACTCTGATGAAATAATTTGAAAATTAATGTTATATATCATTACAAAATTAATTTCTGGTTTTCAGATGATGCCCAAAATCTCAGTGTACTGATGTAACATACTTACACAGCCAGGCTTTCAGAAAAAGCAAATCAAAGTGCATCTCTCCTTTGCCAGGTCACATTTATATGCCACAGTTGGTATTTTTACTTTAATTCTGGGCTGCGTTTATACAGCAGAGGATCATAAGCTGAAGGAAAAATTATTGAAATAAAAGATTCCCCAGCCCAGTAAACCTTCTGTGTCTCATTCCACGTGAGGGTCAGTCTCCTTTACAGGAGAAGTCTAGGGAAAAGATGTTTCTTCAATTGGCGGAGATCTGGGATCCTGAGCTTTGAAATCTCTCTTAGAAGCAGAATGGAGGAACCAAGTATTGGCATATAGCTCTATAAAACAAAAAAATGAGAGACTGGGAAGGGTCTTTTAGATTAACAAAAGTAAAGGAAACAAGACATTTCCATTTAACTTCAAGACTGGCTGAGAGATGGAAGCTGGCTGTACAGGGGACAGACAGACACGGCATAGAAGCTGTGCAGGATGGGAGGAGGCATGGAAGTCCTGGGGGACCAGTGAGAATGAAGACCTCTCCCCCAAGGAGAGTGGTAATACTGGGAACCTTAAATTAGTTTTCTGGCCAGGAGCTACTGTGTTAAGGTCAGGAATGTTGCAGTAAGAAGCTCTGAAACCAGTTCTTCCCTGAGAAAGCAGAGTTCATCCTGACAGGGGAGGAGATCAGTGGGAGCTTTTTCAGTGTTTTGCATATAGACCTTGCCATGCTGTGGCAACTTCCAAAATAAGCCTGTTTTTTGGAAAACTATATACAGTAGGTTTAAACTGTAAATAGAGCTTGGAAGAAAACAAGGTTATGATTTTACATGCAAGAATTTCCCTACCCCCGGTTGGTGTAGTGTCAGGTATCATTACAGCATGTAAGGGGGATATCCTTGATACATGGGCACTCTTCTGGGGCTTTGTGCGGAAAAGCATTTAGTACTTTTGGTACTAGATGGTCATGGAGTCATATATGTATTGTTTAATGTTGTCCCGATCTTTGACTTGAGTTGATTAAAAAAAAAGGAGAAGATTCTCCAAAGCTTTTGAACAAATTGATTTACTCAGACTTGAAAATTCTCATATTCCCCAAATTTCTGTTAGTTGGTGTGATCCTTGTATTCATCCCCGGAATACTCAGTGCTAGAAGAATTTTACAGGTGGCACATATTACCATTTAAAAACCTGCTACATTAGACTTTAATATAAAAATACTGATGAGGTGGGTGGAAAATTACTATTCCTTACACCTAATAGGCTGGCATTTTCTTTCTTTCCGGAATGGGCAGGAAAACTGAACCAGTCAGCCAGCTCAGCTACCTGTGGTTCATCTCTGTGCTATTCTGGGCAAGTGAAATCAAAAAGGAACCAATCTGTTCCTAATTCCCGCTGCCAGCTCAGTCCCTAGGCTGGGCAGTCCCCTGCCCTTCTACACCTCCCTCATGACGTGCTGAGCAGCGTTCCTGCCTTTTACGCTGTGATGAGATCTCTTCTCTTCCCCCACCCCCTTAAAGAGTTGTCTGAGTTGCTGCCAGTTTGCTGCCTGGTTTTAGTGGTATTTGGGAGGAGGGACGCTGCCCGTCAAAGTGTGGTGCAGGCTGACCTACAAGTCAGTACTACAAGCAACTGGATTATCTAGCGACTGCAAAATGAGGTTTCCTTTCAGCAGGCAATTACTGAAATGTTTCTACAGCAGGTTTGCTAGAAAAAATAAAATTGGCTGCTCTGAAACCCAGTTCTTGGCTATCTCAGTGTTTGCATTAATTCTGTGTGAATGCACAAGCTTATTGCTCCTTGGGACAGCGCGGAAGATAAAAACAAACCTTACACCTTTGCAGTCTGGTTTATGGTTTGTGTTTTAATGCAAATGCCAGTCCAAGACAGAAGAGTGTTTTCAGAAATTTAAGTGATTACGCGTTCTTATGTTCCACAGTAATCTACAGAATAGGAAAGGATTTTCTAAGGCCATTCTAACCGTCTAAAAATACCTTAGAAGAAAGTTATTAATCAGGCAGCCAGCTCACTTCCACGCTTTTCTTTCACAAGCATTTTGTAGCTAATAAATAATTCTGTATATTAAAATATGTTAATGGGAAGAAGTGTCATATGTTTGTAATGAATTCTCCTGTAGTCTGATTAACCTAGAAGAATTTATATACATTCATTTATTTTCTAGAGGAGATTCTTTTAAGGACTCTAGGACATTTTAATGAATGTTTGTAATTAAAGGATGGATGAACTTACTGTATGGTCAGAAATGCAGTCGCGTGCACGGTTGAGTTCCTGTATGCTTGATGATCTGCAATGTTTTATGTATCACAAAATTTTATGTAGTATGTAAAGCCTTTGTCATCTCTACTCAGCTTGTCATGAGGTACAGCCTTTATGGTCTCCAGGGGACGATGTCTTTGGTTAAGTTAATGCAATAAATGGAGGAAACTCTTGTTTTCCTGTCAGCTTTCATAAAACTTCATTGCCAGCTTTACAGTTCCTGAGCATTATCAGTAAGGAATAGTTGTATTAATAATTAGTGTGTCCATTGCTGCCCTAAAATGTGTGTCAAAAGAAGAGTGTGAAAACAGTTTTGTGGGCTTAAATGGCATTAAACATTACCATATTAAGTTAAAAAATACAAAGTTGTTCTAGTTACATACTTTAAACATTTCAGTTCAGAAAGCACAAATGCATTCTTAGCCGTATATTTCTTTGGGGTTCATTATTGTTGGCATGTTCCGTTTGCTCATTACAGTGTTTTCTCGTGTGCTCTTCCTAGAATGGCTTTACTCCTTTATATATGGCAGCTCAAGAGAACCACATCGAAGTGGTGAAATATCTCCTGGAGAATGGAGCCAACCAAAGCACAGCAACTGAGGTAAGGCATGTTGTTCATTTTCCACACGTGCTCTTGCTATCCTTTGCCTTTATATTCAGCTCACTTGAAGCCAGAAGACTCTTCAAATGGAGTATTTTGAGAACATCCGCACACTTTTATTTCAATGAGTTGTAGTTATGAGTCTCATCCTTTTTTTCTACATGCAGAGAAGACAAGGGTGAACTGTTCTGGAAGGGGTGTAAGTCAAGGAATGAAATCCAGCCCAATTCGTTCAACAGCAGAATTGTCACTGACTTTAGTGAGCTGAGGATTCTCACCTGCAGTTTGTGCTCATTTCTCCTCTCAGCGTCCTGGAGAATTTTCTGAAAAATGAATGAGGCTTTGAAGAGAGGTCCCTTAGGGCTGTAGAAATTACAGGAGGCCAAGGTGGTTTCGTCAGGGGAATGGAGTGACAGGTAGATGATCATAGTCTGAGAGGTATAGCATTTTGTGTGAACAGCTTTACATCTCCGACAAAGGCCATGAAAACTCAAGTCTCTAGGAGTGCCATCACCTGAGCAACGGGTCTGTCTTCGTGCTGCTTTTTCATGTGCACTGTAAGGACTGGGTAAAAATCGGTGAACACAATGTTACGGCAAATGCCTCTCACTTTTGGCAGTGTGCGGGGTCTTCGGAGGAGGGTGGTTTGGAGGATTGCTTCAACTTCTTCCTCAGACCTCTGAAAAGAGTGTGGAATGTAACATGAACACCACGATAAGGACTATGAGGCCTATGTGCAAGGAGGGTGTCTGCGTATAGTGTAAAATGGTATAAAAACAATTAATACCAACGGTTAGTTGTTGACGAGGTTCCTTTTAGTTTGGGTCTTGAGATTTTAGATGAGTTCAGAATATTTTCTGCACAGAGAGGAGTGAGAGACAGGCGAGGGCACGCGCAGAAGTGAGGAGTGGAGTAGGCTCTCTGGCTGGACTCACAGGTGTTCTTTTATTCCAAGCCAAGGGGATGAGCGAACAGGCTCTGTGCTGTAAAGCGTGGTGGCTTTGTGTTTGTTCTGTGGGTATGGACGTGCCACGTGAAACAGTAATAGGGAAGTTCCTCTCCTGTCAGGGCTTTTGCCCACACTTACTACTTTTCCCTGGTCTGTCCAGAAGCTTACCTGTTCTGGATTGCCTTTGCAAACGGATGAATTTGAAATGCTGTTGCCTCACTCCTCTTTCCCCTAAACCGAACAGCTAGTGTTAACAGCTGCTTTACTGCCCCTTCTTTCAATGGATACTGTACCATTTGATGACAGCTCCTAAAATAATCCTCCCTGGCCTGCAGAGTTGGTGATCACGTTACATGTCAGCTTTCTGAAGTATGAAATCCCGTGTGATTGCCAGGCAACGTGGCAGAAACACACTCCATGTGAAGGAGCCGAGTGGAGCTGTGGCTCTCCAAGAGCCTGGCCTGGCTACAGCCCACAGTCACATGCTTGCAGCCTTTCTCCCAGTGACTTTTTCTGGCTGTGATGATCAGGTGCACTGGAAATCCATTCATTAATTTACAGGCTGAGATGGTTAGAATTAATGTGGCCTCTGCTTGAATGCAGACATCCAGACATCACTGGAACTCACAGTAGAGTCTTGATTTTTAAAAAAAATCAAATGCCCCTCTCTCTGAACTAGAGTCCAAATCTGTCTTCCGCCATCAGAAAGGCCAGTCCTCACTTTTGCATTTTGGAAAGTAAAGGCTTTCCGAGGCTACTCCCTTGTCACTCACCTAGTTACATTTTGGGTTCGGATCTTGCTGAGGTGATGCTTTCAGCGACTCGAGTGTGACTGGAGGGTGACCTGAGCCCTTGTCTTCTTTTACACAGACCCAGAGTTTGTCTCAAGAACAGAATGAAGAAACGGTACATTAAATAAGGTGGGATGGCAGCCTGAACTGAGGAGGCCACTGAAATACCTTCTGTGTGGCATCCAAGATTGGCCATCCTCATGGGGGCAGGTGGGGAAATAAATGCTTTCTGTGAGCTCTGGTCAGCTGTGCTTGCCAGAAGTGATAGGGAAGGGAATGCAGGAAGAGTTGTGTCCTTTTAGAGAAGGATGGAACCTAAAGTGGTGCAAATCAAACGGATGGTCTTGTCTTTGAAGCTTTGAAACTTGCACTGCTTTTGGATATATTTCGTTTCCTCTAATGCTTACATACATATATATACAAAATGAGAGTGAGGATGAGCTCAGTTTCACAGGGCCTCTAATCCAGGATTTGTTCTCATGTTCCCAGAGGCGAAAGGCAAACGCATTAAGCCATTTCAACACCTAATGTAGCCCCAATCTCAGAATTATCTTTGCAGTTCAGCTGTTTCATCAGCTGTTCACCCTTTTTTAATTCACTGTACAGAATTTAATCTCTATTACAGAAAGAACCCACAGTGGTATCGCTGTTACCACGCACCTACCCACAGTTCTGCGCAAAAGGGAGTCAATGTTATTAGATTACTAAGGGGAAAAATTGCTTTGGCAATTCTTCACATGTTTCTTTCAGCATATGCTAGCTCTCATTCCTTCCTAATTTGTCCTTTATTGTTTTATTATCTTTCCATATTTCTATTACAAATCAATTATTTCTCATTTCTATGCCTTCTACAATGTATCTAAATCACTTTTCTCACATTCTGGCTATAATCAGCTCTTTAGCTTTTCCTTCCTACCTGGACATGGAAGAGCTCGTTCTATTCCCCTCACTTGTGTTTTGCTGTTATTCACCGTGCCTCCCGTCAGAGACTCGGTTAGAGAGCTGCTGTGTTCTGCGTGGCTCAGCTGCCCTCTGATCTAGCATATGGTTACAGCAGGTACGTGCTTGGGCAGCGTGCAAGACTGCAGCTAGAGTCACTGTTGTAGGTTTTTACAGCGAGTCGTGATCATGTGACCTGTTTCAAAGCATTGTCAATCTAGGGCACGTGTGGAGGAGCAAGGCAAGTTGAAAATAATGTGAAAACAAAGCTAAAGCAATGGAGAAAAAGCAGAGAGATATCTCTGATTTTTTTTTTTCCAAAATGTGCAAATAATCTAACATTTCCCTGCTTCAGGGAGAATAAATTCCTAAGCATGATCTGGTTTTCTTGACTCAGTCTGTGTGTAACTTAGAAGAGGAAACAGCAGCAAATGCATCCAGAGATCTCCTTTCTTTTCAGAGACATGGGATATTCAGAAACAGGGTCCCTTTATATTTTTCACATCTACTTTGTTCAGTGCTCACTAATGCTTACCAAAATACTGCTAAAAAAAGGCTTTGAGGCCCATTTTAAGATGAGAAGTAATGAAGAGAGATACTGTAGAAAAGAGATATCCTTTGCTTCTGCTTGACTTCCAAAAAGAGCACTTTGAAGTGGAAAAAGCGTACTCCTGACATTTTTGGAATCATATATGGTTAAAGTGTTGTGCCTCTGATGTCATTTCACTGGAGATGGTGGTGCAGAGGTAGGAGACAGCTGGTGAAGTGTTTATCAGACCTCTGTGCGTGAACAGCGCTGGGCACATCACTGGCTGTGCGTCCTTCCGGTTCCTGAGCGCATCTCGTGTTCTTCTCCACCAGGACGGTTTCACTCCTCTAGCTGTTGCACTGCAACAAGGCCACAACCAGGCGGTGGCCATCCTCCTGGAAAATGACACCAAGGGCAAAGTGAGGTTACCAGCTCTGCATATCGCCGCTCGAAAAGACGACACCAAGTCAGCGGCGCTTTTACTGCAGAACGACCACAATGCCGATGTCCAGTCCAAGGTAACGCGCTGCTGCCGCAGAGGTAACTGGGTGGGCAGGTGGCTGAGTGCCCTTGGGCAACAAGCTTTCATTCCTTCGTCGTAATGGGTAAAGGTAATTTCTTCTGTGGGAAAAGATAAGTTGCTCGACCAGTATCACCAGTAACGTATCTACTTTTGCAGTGTTTAGCTACACAGTAATTACAAGCTGCTCATTTTTCTGCTTTTTTGTTATACCTCCCATTTCTTTGGTAACCAGCTTTTTCTCATTATATGTAAATCAGAAGTCACTGGAATGGAAGCAGAATCACTGCTTCTCTATTATATAGGATACTGGTTTCTTGCCCATGGGAACATAGGTTGTATCTGAACTTAATGCATGCTTGAATGGCTTTTCCCATCATTAACAGAATAACTCATTTCAAAAAGCAACATAGTTCTTCATTTTGCAGCCAGTCTTTAATATTGTTCCTCTTTTTCCCAAACCATGCTGCATCAGATGATGGTGAATAGGACGACTGAGGTACCGAGATCAATAATTTTTAATTACTCTTTCTGTTCCTTATGATTATTTTCTCTGCTCTGTGGCAATATTTCTTTATTATCGAGCACTAAAAGTGAAGATAAGATGCTTTACCGGATAGAAATTTGTGACTTGACAAACCTATGTTTTTCTTCATCCTTTTTCTTAGAATTTCTTTTTATTTGCGGCACTATTGAAGAAAACTTGTGAGAATTCACATCAGTTCAAAGAAGTCTGAAGCGAGTAATGGGGCTAAGAGGATAAAAGATGTTTTTCTAGCTCAATTTCATTAATTATGAAAATGCACTCACTTGGCATAACTAAATTAAGGGATCTAGCTCAGGCAGGATAATGGTAACATTAATTTTCCTTCTTTTACACTAATAAATATAATCAAACCCTCCAAGGTAAAAACTTGTTCAGAGCATCTGCTATTTTTACCATTGTTCTTCTTATGATCTTTTCAATAACATTTTGAAAGGTCCTTAAGGGATAGCATGTAATCAGAATTCACCTGCAGCAGATAATAGTAGAGCTGGCAACGTGAACTGAGGGTGAGCACTTCTCTCTGCCTCCTGCCCATGAGCCTGTTCTTCACTGTGGCCAATGGGAAGGAGGTTCTCTCTCCTTCATCTCCTTCATTTTCTGTGCCTAATCTCCTTGTAGACATTTCCCTGGCAATTTATCATGACAAGAAGATGAGTTTTTGACTGTACTTTGACCAGAATCACCTGTGGGCTGACAGGGAAGTAAATGACATTAGGTTGAAAGAGTGGGCTGATTGCTGTGGTTTTGGAGAATAAAGTTGATTTCAGAGTGCAGCATCTGCCTACAGTTCTTTGTTCCATGACTTGTTTACAGTGGCGATTTTTACAGTGAAGAAAGTGAAACCTAGTTGAAAATACTAGCCAAAAGCCAAGAGTATTTCTCTCTTTCTATAAGTAGCAGTAAGATCTGATCAAATCAGTGTAAAACTCTTCAGGGAAACCTCAAAAGCAAAGTCCTTGAATTACTTATGAGATTAAAAGCTTGCTCTGTGTTCTGGCTTCTGAAAAATTAATCATTTTTATGTTGTCAAGCAGTTCCGTATCTCATAGCCGGAGCAGATCTCAGCTTCTAGTGTTCAAGAAGCAATAAGTACATTGGGTTTTTATCTGATGCATAGACGGAGAAGTTTCTTCGGATCCTTTGAGATCCAAATTGTACATAAATATAACTATCATTTTTATCCTATTCTAAATAGTTTCTCACATGCATGAAATTCTTGGGTTACATATTCAGTAACTACTGCCTTGTCAAACAGAAAAAAAAGAAGGCAATATATTGCCAATATTTCTCTTTCTAAGAACGGTAAAATAAGTGCCCAACAAATTTTGTGGTCATTTATCCCAAACCAGCAAACTTCAGCCCAAAAGATCCATGTTGCTTCCAAATTGTAATTACAGAACTTCCTTTATTTTATTTACGAATGGCTAATATATTAGTATTTTCTGGGATGAAACCTACTCTCCTTATTAGCCACTGATTCAGGAGACTGAACTGAGAAATGAAAGAATGAAGTACTTTTGATAACCTCTGCTACAAAAACTGCACTCTCTGCCTGAAAGGCTGTGCTGTATTATAGGTGAACTGGACAAGATCGACTCGATACCATTAGTTTGCCAGCAGCTTTTAAAATCAGGTTCTGTTTCAGTTGCTTATCTTCTATAAACTGATTTCTATACTTAAGGGCTGTTTCCCTTTGTAGAGTGGCTTTACACCTTTGCACATAGCCGCGCACTATGGAAATGTCAATGTGGCAACCCTTCTGCTAAACCGAGGAGCTGCCGTCGATTTCACAGCAAGGGTATGCAGTCATTTCTCTCTCTTCTTAGTTGTACTGGCCTGCAAAAGTGGGCGTGTTTCTTTGTGCCTTAGTCAAGAGTAAGTGAGAAGCAAAGTAATGTTGTATTCAAAGATGTGGAGGTTTTGCTGTAATTCTTGAAGGTTGCCTCCCCGCAGTGCACCAGAGCCCTCAGGATTTGAGTAGCGACCAGTATCCCAGCTGAAGGAAGCAGGCTCCTTTGACTAGCTCCAGAGAGCTGATGTTCCCATAGTGTGTCAACTCGCTTCAGCGTTTCTGTGGGTTAGACATCCTCCAGAAATACACATAGGCTGTATTGGTGTTCTCAGTATTTACTGCTTCCATTTGATATCTTGACATATGAACAGATTGTGCAAAAAGTAAAGCAAGGTATATTACTGCTATATAAGTGCAACAATAAAGATACTAATTAATCACGACTACTCTTTCTATGGCAAACAGCCGCAGAGCTACATCATGCGGTCTCTTGGGGGTTGTATGTTACATGGTTTGAAGCATGGCATCTGGTGCCATGAAAACGTTTTGGTAATTTGTACCTCAAGGGAGCTCCCAGATCACAAGTTTTCTGTTTAATTTTGCCAGACACGCTTTGAATTACCTTAGGGTTCTGCCTTTTGGACCGAGTTCCCCCTGTTGCTGGTCTGGAATAGCTGGAATATTTCTTCACCCCAAGCATTTGCGAGGACTTTCAGCCCAAACAGGACCTGCTCCTTTACGCTATTGGCATTAGCCTAAGAAGGTTCTTTTGTGCAGGAGTCAGGCATTTGTGTACTCTGTGTGTGTCGCGATGATATAAATGCATTGGTGTTTTGTGAATATCGAGCCATTGGGACCCCGATCCATGTTTGTTTATTTGTCTGGCTCTGGGACTGCGATGTTTGCTGCTTTGGCAGATGTGCTGCTTCGTTTAATAAAAAAAAGCACCCCAAACAATGAATAAAGAGTCTTGCTTAGGAAGGAATTACTAACTAGCTTATATGGTGTGTGCCTAGCTCTGATGCTCAAGCACATTTTTGTTTATTCTCTACAGTGTGATGGTCTCATTCTTTGTGATCTGAACACAAATTCACCACCATTAGATGCCTTCAAATCCATCACGCTCATTGTTTGTTCTTTTCATGGTGTAGAATGGAATCACCCCACTGCATGTGGCTTCCAAAAGGGGAAACACAAACATGGTGAAGCTCTTGTTGGATCGTGGAGGGCAGATCGATGCCAAAACCAGGGTGAGTCTTTCAATTCCCCCAATATGATGTTATCCCTTCTTGGGAATGGATTGGGATTTTTTGCTTGTTGGATTTGGTCTTGTGCTGTTTCTTTTCTAAGCCGGAAACTGGGAACACCAAGATTCATAGCTGGGAATTCAGCTTCAGTATTTGTGCCCTATGCTGTGTTCTTAACGTGAGACATTCAGTGCGGCTGTTACAGGTGATTCGGACTGGTGTCAGGCTAAAGAATGACAGGTGTGGGTGATAGCAGGAGGCAGAAATACTATTTTCTTTACAATCTATCTATGTCATACAATAAAAAGCTGGAGAAACTGATCTTTTTGAGGAAAGAAGCCTGTTAGTTGCTCCAGCTTCATGTGACAGAAGAACCTGCATGCTGCACAGCCATAGGAGGTGGAAGGGCTGAACTAACTTAAGCCTTTCAGTCCCCTGACTCCTCAACGTCTGTGCCAGTCCCAGTATGTCTCATGAGAACCCCTGTGCTAGGCTGGCCGTCACTTTTTATTGGAGAGTCAGTGCTGGGAATGCGTAACCTACAGCAGCCACTCGCCTCTTGCCCAGACTATCCCCAGACAATGAGGTGACTCCCACTGGCTCCCTCCTCCCAGCTGTCCTGTTGAGATGCCACACCATGCTCTTTCCTTGTGGATGATTTTGTGATCTTCCAGGAGAAATAAAAACCTCATCCATTTCTATGGGCATGGTTATTTCAAATGGGATTTTGGAGTCACCTGGGAAAATGTGGTCATTTATGTGAACTGAACTGCACAGGACTGCTGGTTTTTAAGCACTCATCTGAAAAAAATTATCTCCAAGTTACAGAGGGTGTTTTAGAACTGGATGTAGGAGTTTTTGTTTAATAAGGTAGAAAACATATTGCAGTCAACTACCCTTGTGGTTATCAGCCTCTGCAGTTACTTCAGTGTTAATTACAGCAACCATTTGTTGCTTCGTAAGCCAGAAAGCCAATTGTGATTATCATGTAATTCTATATGTGGTTATGATTTAGATTTCTGATTATTTATGTAATTGTCTCTCTTGCTTTTTTTTTTTTTTTTGTTTGTTTTTCATGAAACTACATATGGTGAAAAATATTGCCTCTCATGAAGGTGTGCAGTAAATAATGCCTGGTCATATTTTGACAGCAGATGCCTAAAACCTCATGGTAAAGAGGCATGAAATGGTAATAATGTGGTGCAGTCAGAATATTCCACATACTCATAAGCACAGTAGTCATGCAGAAATGGTCTGTTTGGCCTGTGGAATTGACTGCCTGGAATTCACCTATCTCCTGGTCAGCATTTAGATACCTGTTGTATATAAATAGGCAGAGATGATTGTAAAAGATGCCTTGGATTTTAAGAGGTCAAAGTGTGTTGCCTTCCCTGATCACCCCCAAAGATTGATGTGCAGTTGTGAATGAAAATGCGCAAACAGGACTTTGCCCCGTGTAGGTGGAAGGTGCTAAATTTAGAGTCTTCTCATTGTCTTGGCTTCCTGCCCTTTGTCATCTGCTACCTTAGCTCAAAAACTGTTGGCACAAAGATGAAATGGGTGAAAACCCATAAAGGAATCTTAAAACACACGCATCTCCCAGTTTGCACAGGCTCAACAGCTTTCTCTTGCTTTCATCTCCTGCCTTCTTCCTGCTCAAAGGCACACGGCAGTGGTCGGCTGTGTGTGCTTCACAGTGGGGAAGATTCCAGAGCTTTGGTTTCACTGTCAGTGTCTCTGTGGCGTGCTCTCCTCTTCATGCCAGCTGTTTATATCGTCTTGGTGTCTTTTTCCTTTTTCCCTTTGCTTTGTCCGCATGCCTTGTGTGCTTTGCTATGGCCGTGAGTATGTAGGGCATTGAAGAGGTAGGTTGTGTGTCGCATGCCCCGCGTTCATGTGTGTTGTACTCTCAGGGACAGCCCTCCGCCGCCTCCACCTCGGTACTAACACGCTTGCCTTGCCATACTCGCCTTTGCATTTCTCTCGAGGAACACCTGCAGTCTTCCCATAGGTCTGATGCACTGGACAACAGTGGGATTCAGTGTGCTAGGATATCGCTTGGGCTTTTATTCTTGGTCTCCATACTGTGTCAAAATAAGCTCTTTGCTTAAAAAAGCACTCGTTGCTTTCATTCCGTTTATTTTTAACTTGCTTTATTACTTGACATCAGATGATGCATAAATTAAGATGCAAAAACATTTTAACAGATTTTAAATGAGGCTCGGTACTTTAAATTTGCAGAGTTAAGCTGTGAAATCCTTTTACGTTTGCAAACATTCCATTGAAATGCTCCGTTAGGAGCCCCGGTATTGCCTAAAAACAGTAAATGAAAGCGTACGTTCTTCAGAGGGAATAAATTATGCACGTGTCCTGCTGTTCCCTAGTTAATGTTGCATGTCAGAGGAAAGCCCTGTTTACTGCAGGAATTACGTATTTGTATGTTCTGTGCATTCCATAACGTGTTTGAAATTTCATGGCATTTCTCACTAAAGAGGTAGAATTGCTACTAAATCTGCTTGCTACACTTACATATTTTTAAATCATATTTGAATTAAGTATTTTGGGCAAGTTTTACCATTTTTCTCAGCTGACTACTAAATAAGTTTTAAAAATGTGGGATTTCATGTCTCTTTTAAATTGCCTCCAAAGCACAAGTGGAAACTTCATTCCCAGTGATATCAATAGGATACTTTTACGAGTACTATCTGTTACATCTACGTTTGTGCTGCTTCTGTTTACATCCAGGCCTTAGCTGGAGTTGTGTTTGCTAAGTGGTCAACTGGTAACATCTCTTATGCTAAAGCATTTCGTATTTAAAAATCTCAGTCGAACCTCTCTTCTCACTTTGAGGGAAGGAAAGCACTTACAGCCTTCCTGAAACGTAGTGAGGATTATTACAGGGAGAATTATTTAAAGCATTTAAAAGCGGAACAGTTTCAGCACGGCCCAAATATATATTTCTATTTAAACCCCCCCAGCAGCTCTGATGCCATGGTATAGTAACAGCAAGGACACGCGGGATATTGAAATGTTGCTGACTCTGGAAGGGTTTTAGGAGTATTTTTTAGGAATGCAGTTTTTGTAATGTCTCTATTTTTATTATCTGTATAAGTTGTGTAGGAAATAAAGAACAAGAATGTGAGGCTATTTTAGGGTTTATATTCTGTTTTACTTTTACACGAGTGTTATCCACAGGCCTCTGCCATCTCACGAGTGTCTCCATTTTTGTGGGACTCTGCAAACCCCCTTAGAAGGGAGGAGGAACACATTCACCTGTCTCAGGCGCTGAAGCTCTCGCACAATTTGTGTTCTTTCCATCAAATCTTGCCAACACCAAAACTAAATTTTTCTTGCTCTAGGGCTTTTCTTTAGCCACCTTGTGCAGGGCCTTGTGCAGAATATTTACAGCTGAAAAAAATCCCTGGAATGAGACAGAGCATCTAGTCTTGGACTGGGAAGCTTATTGTGTGGGAAAGCAAACATGTGGTGTGCCTGGAGCACGGCAGCTGGAGCCAGAGAGGGGAGTAGATGTGCTAATGGTGAGGAGAGTCTGGTGTGTGCTACTGGGGTTGGAGAAGGGCCACGGAATAGAAAGGAGGCTCGGCTGGAGCTGGAAGTAGTGGAAGGTCGATCACAGAGATGTATGATACCAGTGGGGAAAGAAAAGGAAGGAAACATTGGGGAGTGGAACTCGGAGCTTTTTAATTTTTGGTTGGTCAGTTGGTTGGCTTGTTTTTTTTGTGGTGTCTGTGCTTCAGACACCCCTTAACACACATTGTGGGAACCTAATGGGATTAATCTGTAATACTCTCCTTTCGTATGTATGCATCCTGACAAAACCGGTGCTCTGCTTTTCCATGCGGCAGTGGGTTCCTGCCAGAAGCTGTTGTGGAGGCTCTGAGCCCTGCCCGGGTGCAGTGGAGTTTTCCTGCAGTAATGCTGCTGTGACATTTTCTCTCAGGCTTCGCACTTGTGCAGAGCCCTAATAATTCATTGGGAGTTTTTGTGGTTCCTAAAGCAATGTCAGATTATAAATATCTAATCACAGTGGAGATGTTTGCTGTAAAAATTGTAATGGGTTCACATAGTGTTTACAAGGGAGCAGGCAGGGATGTTGTGCAGATTATCTAAGCAAGCTATACAGACATTATTTAGACTTGTTGAAGTTACTATCTTGTTACACAAGCAAATTCATGGTATATTTTTTGCTGTATTTTTAAAATTTGTATTTGGAATGGCAGATCTGCAGGAAGCCTTTTGAATGTGGTAAATTATGCCAACACTTGGACAGCTTAGAGCAAGAGGGAGACTTGCCTTGTTCAGTTTTACAGAGATGAGGTTCAGTAGTGATGAAAAATGAGCAAGTGAAAAGGCCTTTATCTGTGGAGAAAATGTAGACAATTTTGCACGTCTGACATATGGAATACTAAAATTTTATTTCAGCCTTACAAAAATGAGAATATGCAGCTGCAGCCTAGAAGAATTCTTCGATAATTTGGCCTTTGATGTTCATGTGCTATCATCAGTCTTTGTTCGAATGAGCACTGAATGCACCCATATAGATGCTGCCCATATCATTTCCCATTAAGCATCTCTTGTAAGCACAGCTTCTTTTTATGTCCATCTTTCTGGTAAACTCCAGTAAAGCATCTTAATCACTGTGAAATGGCCCAATAATTTATCTTTCCGAGCCCTGCAGTTAGGAGTCATGAATTCAGAATTAATTCTGCAGGCTAAAAACTGACCAGTGATCAACTTTTCAGGAGAAAGGGAAAAGTTTACCTTCTGTCTTGAGAGCCATTTAGGAGGAAATTGGGAGTGAGGGAACTTCATGGCTGCCATATATACAGAGAGGATTGTAGTGTCATTTCTAGCAGTGACCCAGCTGTTGGTTGTGTTGTGAAGTGTGAGGATGAGGAGGTAAATATTAGACTTCTTAAAATACACACCTGCTGATTTTGTGTCTCCCGGCATGGCGGCCTTTGTGTTTATGGGACATCTGTTACCTGTGCTTCGAAGTCTGTGCCTCTCTCACCCACTGTTGTATGCCCTGTCAAATGATGTGCTCGTCACTGTGGTCAGCATGTGTCCTTCCATTTACACGGTGGGGCAATTAGCAATAGAATGATTAAAAAGTACATAGGTAAACTCCTGCAGTAGATTTCAGAGCACTGCGAAGACAGCTCTCTCTTTGCAACCAAAACACCTCACCTTTGACCAAAACATATGATCAAAGCCAGAATCCAAACTATTAAATGTACAACAGTTGAAAAATAAAGATGCTGTTTTCCTCGGGGCAGAGGAGGGACAAGAAGAGGGTTATATGGGAAGGCTGCAAAGCAGACTGCTCCATTCCTCTGCTGAAAACTGCACAGACAGTAAATGATGCTACATTAGTAAAAGTGATTGCAGGAAAGGATACGATAGGTAGCACACTTTTTTCTCAACTTCTAGAGGGAATGATACATATGAACAGAGGAGAAGGAATGCTTTTTAATGCTTTAGTTCTTATTTCTACGTTTCCTAAACGTTCTTGTGGAGTTGATGTGTTTCTTAGCTTGTGTTTTTCTTCTTTTTACTCCCTCTGGGGATTTGTCCTGGTTTTTTTCAAGAGTTTGCACAATTCTACCTTTCTTCTGTTGTTGGATCAAACTGAACCACATCAAAGTCACTATGCAGATAAGGAGAATGAACCTCCCACATTGATTAAAAGTAGAGGGCACAAAAGATCATAAACTGGAAAAAAAACACCCTAATAAATACCTCTCCTACACATATATTTGCACCTATGTAATGGTAATGGAATTACGTGTCTGAATCCCTCTGGCAGCAAGGTGAAAATATACCTCAGTTGTGTATCTAAAGACTCGATTTGGAAGACTCTGAAGTTTCAGCACAGGAAAAAAAAACCAAACAGATAAGCCAGTTACACCCAGTTCCTTTACATTGCCACAGTCTGCCAGGTGCTGACAGCCTTGACTTCTGCTAGTGGGTTTGATCTTGCATCTGTTGAGTTTCATTGCAAAGCTTCTGTGGGATTTCATTATGCCTCTGCCTCTGAGATAAGGAGCATCAGGGCACACCTAAGCCCTTCCTGGGTTTCTGAGAAATCTCTGGAAACAGTAGAAAACTCCTCCCTTCAGACTTCAGTTCTGGACTCAGAAAGGTGCTCTGTGCTTTCCAACCTCAGGATGAGGGAGGATCTATTTCTTGCAGCTACCTTTTGTAGAGTATTACCAGGCTGTGCTTGCATAGCCAAAATGATGTTTCGATTGCAGTGGCACTGGGCAGTCTAGAGCTACTTTTTGTTTAAAAAAGTTAGAAGTAGAAGTAAAAATATAGTGATGTAGACTTCCTCCAAACTCCAGCCAAGCAAATGGTGTATCTGTGTACGAAGCAGGGTAACTAACTCATACGTAAGGCCATTTTATTGCTGTTGAATGAGTATTGATGACTTCTCCAAGTGCATGCTTGAAGAGTATTGAGGTTTCATGAGATGGAAACTTGGATTTCTACATGTTATGCATTTTCTTTTTCTGTCATTCAGCACAAATATTCTTTGCAACCATTTTTCTTGCCTCACAGTTCCTATATTTTTCTGCATAAAGTCCAAACTGTAGCAGAATTACCTAGAATGCATTTTCCCATCTAAATGTTTCACTGACACATCTTCTGCTACCCCCGCTGTGATCATTAGTGAGTAGCCTGAGCAAGTCTTTTGATGTAGGGGGGTCTGCAACAGAAAAAATACTGCAGAGCCAGTGGTCTCACAGCCGTTTCAGCAAAGAATTGTTAGCTCTTTGTTCACCACCGAGTCTCAGAAATGACAAGGTTTGTTCTGTTTGTTTCTCTCTTTTTCTCTGTTTTAAAACCTTAATCCTGCTGCTGATTTAAGAAAACACAAATTCTACAATAACATTTGTAGCATGAACATTTCTTGTTTCCTCCCTTCATCAAAAGCAATCCAAAGGACAAGGGCTTATTAGTGGAGCATCCTTGTCCCAGCAGACATTATCCAGGGAGAGGCAATACAATCTCAAAGCCATGCAGAGGAGGAGGAGGACAGGAGGCAACACATACTCACATTATCCCCTTTGATAAGAGACTTCAATGTGCAGTGGGCATCCTCTCCGAAATGGTAACCTTGGAGTGCCCGTTACTGGTGCAAGGAATAATAGGGATGAAACTTCATGTTGTGGAGCCAGCTTCAGTTAGGAGTCCAAAAAAAGAGCTTTTTCACATGCTTGTGGGGCTGCATTCCTGGAAGGGTGTTCCTCAGAGTGCTGGGATGGACAGCTGGGCACGTGCTCATTTGTTTTCCCTCCTCTTACTTTAAGGATGGACTCACCCCTCTCCACTGTGCTGCAAGAAGCGGACATGACCAAGTTGTGGAGCTGCTCCTGGAACGAGGTGCCCCACTGCTTGCACGGACCAAGGTGTGTGTCTCATTAGAATATGTTAACAGTTTGTTGTAACTTTCCACGGAATTTTCTGTGTCACTGAAAGGACAAGGAAGAAGACAGGAACATTTCTGTTCTCCCAAAGGAGATGTATTAATGGGCAGAATGATCCAAAATGAGGTTTTCTTACATAATTAGGGGCTATCCTTTCCAAATATATGAAACAATACACACTTCTTGGCCCCCCTCTATTACATCAGACTAAACCCACTATGTACAGTGCTTCCTAGGACCAGAGTACAGAGAGATGGGAAAGCTGAGTCAGACACTCCTGAGAGATGATTCCTAGTATATTTTTTCCAGTCCTTCTGATAAGCTAACTAGGACCTGTGCCTTGCAGCTTCTTCTACTTGTTTCTGTGGAATATTTCAGACTTGGAAAAATATTTCAGTGGATTCCTACTGATTTCTGAAAAGCTCACATCTAAGATTAAGGTATTTCCTGGAAATGCTGTGCCTTTGGCCAGACTAAGGAGAGAAAGATGGTTGTGTGGTAGTGAACCCCACTGAGCAGCATGTCACGTCTGTACGTTTCAGAACGCCTGACAAAGGTAGCTGGTATCTGTTTTTTTTTTCCCTGAAAACTACTTATTATACATATTAATAGCAACAATTCTCTTTCCTCTTCACCGTCTACCTTCCATGGACTTCAGTATTTACAAAAAGATCTGTTCAAGCCAGACAAGGCCATAAAATAAAACTCCTGCTTCCACTTCCCTTTAAATGCTATGGTCAAACATGAACAAAAGGTCCAACCATAGAGATGGTTGCAGATATCATTTCCCAGAAGCTCAGGGGTCAGGTTTGCCAATATAATTTGGTGGTTTTGTTTTGTTTTGTTTCTTTAATATTGAATACTGAAAGAAAAAAAAAAGTTTTGTTAATAAATATGATGATGGGTAAGTAGGTGCTTTTCCTCTAATTAACATACAACCTATGTCTTAGTGTTATGATGAGTATGCCCAGAACTGTCTTTTATGGTCAAGATATGTTTTGCTAAATCATGAGGCAAAATACTTAAGATTCTTTTACTTTGATTAAATTCTGATTTAAATTAATTATCTGTTGTGCCTCTAAATTTGCCTGTATGTGCTGGGAGGGGAGGGGTGGCTGGAGCCTTCTGTAGTTTTTCTTCCAGTCAGTAGATCAAATGCAGCTCTGTTTCAGTGATGGGGTACTCTGTAAGCTCAGGGTGGCATCCTTCTAATGTATGCCATGATCTACGTGGGAGTGAGGAGAAGTTACTGTTTTCTTTTGCCACAGAATGGACTCTCTCCACTTCACATGGCAGCCCAGGGGGACCACGTGGAATGCGTCAAACACCTACTGCAGCACAAAGCTCCTGTGGATGATGTCACGCTGGATTACCTGACTGCCCTCCATGTGGCCGCGCACTGCGGCCACTATCGTGTCACCAAACTCCTTCTGGACAAGAGAGCAAATCCCAATGCTCGTGCCCTGGTAAACCTGTCCCACCTGTGTCATGTAGCAAGGCTAGCTGGGGTAGATGAGTACCTCTTACTAGTAAAGCTAAGTGAAAAGTCTGCCAAACAAACTCCAACAGCCTTCAACAGTTGCAGGAACAACAGGGTTTGTCACACCTGCTGCTTACCTGGGTTGTCTCTTGTATCATTAGGCCTGGTCATGGACCATGTCCCGTGGCAAGGGGCTGTAGGATTGGGTCTGGAAGCTCTACAGAGTTCCTAAAATCAGAGCCATTTCTAGCTGACACTAACATAAGCATGGATATTTTACTGAATTAACAGTTCAGTTTTCCATACTGTGTGGTATGATTCACAGATAATTTCTAAGCTTTCAGCTGAATCGGTAAGTTAATTAGTGTGGAGAAAATATCTCCAAAAAGCCAGTACTCCTGCATTTGTCAAATTATGACATTCCCCTCTATTAGGTGCCCCTTTTCTTCCTTTTGAAAAAAACAGCTCTTCTGATGCTTTCAGGACAACAGGTATGATTCTGTTCACTCACTGATTAGACCATTATCCCCTAACTGAGAGAAGAAGAGTGCATTTGGCTTTGGAAACATAGAAAGATTCCAAGAGTCTTTAATCTATGGAAACCCAGAGAAGATTGCAATTTTCTCTAATAGGAAGTGTCTCCATGAACTGGTAGCTGAATGGAAGTTAACATACCAATATATTACACTTGGGGAGGGAAAGAAAAAGACTGTTAACACTTGATACTTCTGCTTGGCCAGAAGTCTGCCACTGCCAGCTGTATTCAGTTCCTCCACAGAACTTCTGCTGCAGGCCACTCTGATGTCTTCCCCAGCCTCCTGCCTTCACTATCACCCCATGTGTTCCTGTGGTGGCTTCTTCAGCCCTGACTTCCTTGGAACTGACATACTGATGCAANACCTCCTTCCTTTCCCCCCTCCCCTCTCCTTTCCTTCCTCCCCTCCCTGCCTTCCCTGACAGAGGAACATGGAATGAAGAGAGAACACCCTCAGGCCGCTGCCTCTCTGCTCTTTTCCCTCCAGACTGTTGAGTTTTTTCCCTGTCTCTTATCTTCTCTCCCATCAGGGACTTGTCGCCTCTGGATTGTTTATAGTATTTAATAGATTAAATGATGTTCATAATTTCTGTTAGCGATACTGTTTTTTCTGCCTGCTCCTCTCCCCCATCAAACTGTTCCTCACTTAAGTCGAAGTAGCAAAATTAAATCAACTCAGGCAGTAAAACCAAGTGAAAACATGGAAACTTCTGAGACCGCAGAACTCCCTATGAAATATACTGAGAGATGATGTGCAAGAGGTAAAATATCTAAATGGTTTAGATCCCACCCTCAGAAACTGGAGAAGGCTAACAGTAGTAATATTCAGCAGAGTCCTGTGATGGAATAATACAAATAAAAAAGTTAATGTTTGCAAAATTCTTTGGGGATACAAGCACTATAGGAGTTGGTAGCTTTTTCCAGGTGTATATGCTTTAAAGTACATTCAAAACAACTAGGAATTAACATTTCCCTTAACAGAAGCTGACTTTAGAATAATCTGCCACACGTCTCTTTCCGTGAGCTACAATGTCACTGCTAAGTTCTGTGTACTGATAGTTGATTGTTTAGCAATACTGATCCTTTTCGTGAGAAACTATAGCAGTTTCTCAACGTTACCTAAAAACGTTACCTATGCTTTTCACTAAAATACTCAAATGTGGTGAATAATGTGTTTGCTTAGCCTTAGGCCCACACTTAACCTGCATTAACTGTAACAGTACATCAGAAAGCTTCAAGTGTCAAAGCATGTGTGACGGGATCGAGTATGAAGACCTGCTTTCATTTGGGTCCCAGTCTTACTGAATAAGCATTTCCAAAGAACTGAGTATGTGCTGATGGCAAGCACAACATTAAATGTCTCACGATACAAAATGTTAACTTGATTTCAGATGTTCCCTTCCCCACCCGCCTTTCACCCGGGTCCCTGCCCCTTTTAATTCTCATCCAGATGAAGGCGGATATCTTGCTTGCAATGCTTTATGGCCCAGCAGGGCAGGTATAAAGGAAGGGGTGGAGGGGGCACAAGCAGAGTGAACACTTTGTATTGTGGAACCGGGGCTGTAGTAGTGGCTATTGATTTAAGGTACCCCACGGCATGCGCACGTGCAAACGTGAATACGGTGTACTGCAGATTGGTGTGTCAGTATCAGAATAATGCACATAGGTCCTCAGATGGCAAGGTAGTCTAAACTGAGAAATTGAATAGGGTGGAATCTGGATGAAGTACTCTGTTCTTTTCGTAGAAGGGTAGGGAGTATTGAAACTGCACTAAAGGATTTCAAAGTGATCGCTATGTTTTCTTATATTTTCCTTGCATTAGGCAATCTGGGGAACCACTTTAAGTNCTCCTGCCTTCACTATCACCCCATGTGTTCCTGTGGTGGCTTCTTCAGCCCTGACTTCCTTGGAACTGACATACTGATGCAATGTTCTTCTGCCCTCTCCTTTTTCTTGATCACTCTAGACCTGCAAACCCTGTAACCCCTCTTACAATTTTCTTGTTTTGCTTTCTCAGTATCACGTTGGCTTGTTTTTTTGATCTGTTTTCATCCTCTTGTTTTTCTTGCCAGTCTTCTGCTTGTCTTTAGCTGTACTTTCCCCAGCTGCCCACACATACCCAATATGTGCTAGCCCCCACATTTTCTTTCTTTCCTTTCATGACCAGAAATACACATTCTGTTCCCTTCTCTCCCTCCTTCCCTTCCTTCCT
>VWZY01008686.1:48274-67296 GCA_013399075.1 Chloroceryle aenea | reverse complement strand
TAAAGAAATAAAAGAATCCTAACGGTGTGGGTGGGTAGACACGGGGATGGGCGTCCAGGGGGGGGGTTGTGCGGCCTTGGAGGTGGTGAAATGTGTCTGTGAGTTGCTGAGGCCTGTGAGGGTCAGGGTGGTTGGGCTACGTGACCTAAAGGAAAGGGCAGGTGTCAGGTAGGTCGGGAACTAGACTCTAAGGTGGTGCCCAGTGACAGCACAAGGGGCAATGGGCACAAACTGGAACATAGGAAGTTCCAGCAGAAAAAAGCTTATTTTCTCTGAGGGTGGCAGAGCCCTGGAACAGGCTGCCCAAAGAGGTTGTGGAGTCTCCTTGTCTGGAGAGATTCCAGACCTGCCAGGATGTGATCTTGGGCAACTTGCTCTGGGTGAACCTGCTTTAGCAGGTGATCTCCAGAGGTCCTTTAAAAACCCCACCATTCTGTGAATCTGTGACCTTTACAGGTCCCTTCCAACCCACAACAGTCTATGATGGGTGACCCTAAATTAGTGTATGGGTCTTGCAGACCATCAGACAAAAGAAGAAGTATGTGTATGTGTATATGAATGTGTCTCTCTCCATCCGCTTTTGTTTGTGAGCTTTAGAGATAGCTCAAAGTCACTGAAATACTGGGTAATATTAGAAATGATGTATATATTCTGACCACACATACGGAGAATTCATTCCAGGGTTAGGTATCGTGTCATGATATCGCTGTGTTGGGCTACTAAAGGAGGAAAATAGTATGTGCTGGTGTTGGGATGCTCAGCCCCGTGTGAGGCTGCTGTTGTACACTGCCAAAAAACGTGCTCCATCTGCTAAGGGATTTTATGAAAGCTGTTGTTCCATTGCAGTGCATAAAGAGCAGCAAAAGCTAAAATTGCAATAGTATAGTTAGGTAAAACTTCCTCTAAAAAAAAACAACCCAGTGCCCAACCCACCAAGCCCCTCTAGAGGGACCCTCTGCTGTAATTCAGAATAAAATAAAGATGGGAAGTTGTCTTATTGCCAGAAAATACCATCAATGCCATTCTGCTTTGCTTAAATGGATAATTTGATCAGAAAAGTATTCGTCCCTATTGCTGTTTCCAGCCAGTGCTGTGACTGACACATGTATCAAAGTCCCATATGCAAATGCACCTCACACGCTCCTAAAAAGCAAAATGCAATGGTACTCATCACAAAGAATGTCATTCATCAATCAAAAGTGAATATTTACAACATAGGGTATTGAAAATGTAGATGTCAAACTCAGGATAACTTGAAGGTACTGGCTGAACAGTCCTACCCACTTCAGTGAGGGCTAGATTGGTGCAAATGGGTGGCGAAAATAACAGATGGACAAAGCAGCACAACAGCAGGGCCACGTGGGACATGCCTGGCCTTGAAAATGTAATGAACTCTCTTCTGTAGTTGTAAAGGGTAACATGTAACAGTACTGCTTCATGGTGTCTGACATGGCTGCTCTGTTAACTTCATTCTCATTTTTGTTTCCTGGTGGGTGTTAGAATGGATACACTCCTCTGCATATTGCTGCCAAGAAAAATCAGATGCAGATAGCTACCACTCTGTTGAACTATGGGGCTGAGACCAACATTTTGACCAAGCAGGGAGTCACCCCACTTCATTTGGCCTCCCAAGAAGGTCACACTGACATGGTGACCTTGCTTTTGGAAAAAGGATCCAATATCCATGTGGCAACAAAGGTAATGCGCAACTGGAGACAAAGTGCTGTGGGTGGGAGTATCCAGTAAGATGCAAAGTGCAGTGTAGGAATGATGTCACTTTGTCAGGAATTTTCAGCTTCACTTCCTTAAAGTCATTTTGTGAGTGCGGAGGTGACAACAGGTGGTTGAACAGTAAAAGGGAGAGGAGGATATCTAGGATCAGCAGATGGATCCACCAGTTCACTTATATCACATAATTAATAACTGTGCTGAGTAACACACAGGAGGAGCTGCAGCTGTCTGCTGCGACTGGAGGAAACAGCTGGCTCTGGTAGAGAGCTTACAGGAGGAAAGCCAGACTAAGAAAAAATAGATGTTTTTGGTTTTGTTGGGGTTTTTTTATTGTACACAGCAGCTTTTTCATAGAAAGCAAGTTCCTTAAAATAACCCCATTGTTGTATATCTTCATAGATAACCTGGTTTATACAGGCATATAGCTAAGTCTCAGTTAAGGTCAAAATCCCGCAGCTTTTGTGCATCCCAGTCAAAACAGAAGGCTCAAGTGTCTCACTATCTGGCATTAATGTATTATGCTGCCTGACCAATCAGGTACAAGGTGATTTTAATTTCTCTTAAAGAACTGTTCCCTGCCTTGTTCGCAGGCAAGTACTCTGTGTGTGATCATACTGAACTTTTAGTTAAAGGCTTCATTTCCTTGGCATCTTTGAATGGGATCTATTTCTGGAGTTGCTTTCCTTATTCTGACTTGTGCCTGCATTTGTCAAGGTTCCCTTTCCAGTCTGAGGAGAAGGAAGCACATTCACTGAGCTTCCCTAATGTATTAATGGGCTCTTCAGCTTCCTGGGTGACATTCTGGTATCAAATCTGAGTGGGATCATTGATGCCTGGAAGTTTTACTCTGTGGTGATGAGGGTGCAATTGCTTTGGAGCTGTTTGTCAACTGGAACAGGATCATCATCAACTCTACTGTGTTTAAAAAACCCACCCATACTTGGAACCTATAGTTAGGATGTCTTCAGGGTTTAAAGATGAGAAAGTGGGACAGGCTGGATTTCTTTCCTCATGAACAGTAGGTTTTATTCTTATTTTTATCTTTCTTTCATTATTTTGTATATTCCACCTCCAGACTGGGCTGACTTCCTTACACCTTGCAGCTCAAGAGGATAAAGTGAATGTAGCTGAAACACTCACAAAACACGGTGCAAACCAAGATGCTCAGACAAAGGTAAGTCATGAAGTGGCTTCTGTCTCCAGTGCGCCAAAGGATGCTACCATTGTAAAAGGAATGTTCCACTGAGCTTGCAGTTTTACTTCTCTGTTCTCTTATTGTAGCTTGGTTATACACCTTTAATTGTGGCGTGCCACTATGGAAACATCAAAATGGTGAATTTTCTTCTCAAGCAGGGAGCAAATGTCAATGCTAAAACAAAGGTAAAGAACTTTTCATTGCTTGCTTTTGCTCGTATTAGGAACCTGGTAACCAAGCACTACAAATACCTACCATAGGTGCCTTTTCACTAGGAGCCTAATTGTTGCATGGTACATGTCAGCGTAGGGTGATATGTGGCTATAGTGGAATGCCTTCTCTCTGCTCCATCTCCCTATGTAGTGTTCACAAAGGGAAAGCCAGGTCACTCTTTGGGTGAATGAAAGGAGGAGATAGAGAATCAGTTGTTTTTTTTTTTTTACTTGCAACTAACTTTGTTTGGAAATGACTTTCTTTCTGATCTCATTTACAAATGGTTTACACCAGTGTAATACCGGTGTGTGGCCAAATGAGTAAGTAACAATTCATACACTTTGAGGGTGATGCCAGCTTCTCTCCAGTCTGCTCTGAGAGGGATGGGAAGAATTACTGCTGATCAAAGAATGGGTGATATGACTTTGGGAAAGGAAGCAGCTGTGGTGAGGGAATGTACTTGACTGAATATGGGTTTTGGGGTTTTCATGAGGGGAATCTGGATATGCTGTTACTGACCAGTTGTACTGAAACAGATCTGCCTGCCTAGAGCCAAAGTCAGAACAAAATCCACTGCCTTCAGCAGTTTCTTCTAGTACAAACTGGTGGACACTACAGCTGAATGGGATGCATTTTGTAGCAAGAACTGTGTGCCTCCTAAGTGTACGCAGGAAGGTTCTAGTGACAGGAGCAGTGTGTTTCATCCCTTATGAGAAAGAGAAGACTAACTTGGGTGCTTCAGGGCTTCAGCTTAGTTAAAGCTGCCTTTGGGCAACAGTTTGCTCCTTGCTTCAGATTGGATGGCTTGGGATCGATGTGAAGAAGGCCACTGATATTTCCCAGGGACATACTTGGTATTTGTAACCAAAATCACAGGCTTGTGGTCTGCTGGTCCCTCTGGCCAGCTCCTCTGCCCCCAGCTGTGACCTTTGAGTTAGTGTCGTTTGTCAAAGTAGCACTATTTCATCATGGTGGCCTCAGCTTACTGTGGTAAGAAACAGCAGAGTAAATAAAGATGCTGGCCCATCCCTTGTGAGATCACACAAAATCAGTGGGCAAAACCCAGGAATTCCAAAAGAACAGGCAACACTGCTAGAAAAACAGCTGGTAAGAGTTAATAAAGCAGACACTAGCAGGATCCAAAGCCATAGCTGCCAAGACATTCAGCTGAGGTATTTGGAGGCTAAGTAAAGGGAAGGACTACTTGTGTCTTTAGTATTAGGTCTCACCCTATGTCTAACAGGCCACCAGGTGAGATTCTGATGCCATTTCCCCAGATATTTCACTCATTTAGAATAATTTCATTAGTCAGCAAGTTTCTGTGAGAGTATGGAACAGTGGTTATCCAAAATCTCGCTCTGAGGGACCAGTAAAAATACTGACAATCTTTCCACTGGTACTGTGGACTCAGTTGAAAGAGCAAACCTGTCCTGGCTGGGTTCAGGGTAAACATGCTAAAGGGTAGGTAACCTCTGTTGGTTGTCAGCAAGAGGAAGCCTGCGTGATGCTTTGTGCCATCTTCGGGGAGAAATAGTACGGCTGAATTCTGGATTTGAAGGACTGCACTAACATTTAGGTAAAGATAGTGAATTTACTTTGCACTACAGCCTTCAGTAAAATCCTCCTTCGATTTCTTGGTAGTCCATGCATGCTTACAGTAATTGTAAGAACTGTAACAGTTCTGAACTATCATTGTTTAATGAGTAGTACAAAGCATGAGTTCCATCTATTGGTTTGCAAAAGAGATAACTCTCAGAGCGTATCTTCCAGACCCTGCCCCCAGGCTTTACATAAGTGTACAGTGAGATCAGCGTGGTGTTTTCTTCCAGTTTATTCTCAGTTTGCTTTCAAAGCCAATTGCAAATAATTTTGTAAATTAATTGCTTGACTGGACTTACACAATAACATCTATGATCAGCTAGCTGAAGTACACTTTGGTTCTTTCTCTGTATTGTGTAACATTAGAATGAATCACTGGAGCAGAGAATTATATGAAGTTAAGCCTGTGTATTAATACAGGCATTGCCTACATGGGTTTAAGTGTAATTACAGCTTGGTCAAGCCTTTTGAAGGCAAAGTAAAGCTAAAAGTGGTGGACGTTTGTAATAGGTATATGCTGTTAGCCTTTTTAAAAGCAAATAGTATCAAATTGCTACTGTTAAATGATGTATTTTTAAAATTGGCTCAGATATTGGAAAAGCAAATCTTGGGGCTTCTCTAGTAAGCTAAGGGGTGAGAGGAAGAAAGGTGTTCTCTGCCTCAGCTATGATTCCATGTCCTTAGCATGTCACTTTACTGGTCCTCACTGTCTCTCCCTCTGATTCGGGAAATGAGGAACTATCTGTCTTTCCAGAGATTGCTTATAGTGTGAGAAGAAAGATGATTTGTCAATAAAAATATTATCTTCCTTTGCCTTTTCATTAATGAGGGGAATTAATATTATTGTTACTGAAGATTTATTATCTTTGGGTCAATTGATAGTGTGATTTCTTTCTGAAATCTCTGAAAAGGAGCAGAAGGAAGCAAAGTGTCTAATCTAATTACTGGTGGTTGTTCTTTGTTTGCTTTTACTGTAACCACCATGGACAACAGAATGGATACACCCCTCTTCACCAAGCTGCTCAACAGGGTCACACTCACATCATCAACGTTCTTCTCCAACATGGGGCCAAGCCCAATGCCATCACCACAGTAAGTCTGTGAAGTGCCAGTGGGAAATTGTTTCCTCAGACAGTTCCTTTCTTTCCTTTCTTACTGCTTTGTTTTGGTGAAAGTAGTCCTCGTACAGCTGGGTGTCAGATGTGTAAATCCAACTTCTTGTCCTTACCCTGTTAAGGTTGTTGGGATCAGATGTTAGTGTGCACTAAGCTAAACCTGAGGTGAGGAGACAGGTTTCTGAGCTGTAGGGTCAAGCAGACCACAGCTAGCTGTGCTGTGCTTGTTCAGTTGCCCTCTGCCTCAACAATTCCATCTGTAAATAGATATCTCGATAAGAATTTTTCCATAAAATTTAAAGGAAAATGGGAACCTGGGTTTTTTTTAAGTTATAGACCCTCTACCCACTGGATCTGTTTCAGGTTCTTACTGAGTTCTCTGATATTAATGCCTCCTCAAATACCGTCAATAACCTCTGGCACAGCTCCTTCTCTGCAGTCAGCCAGGAATGCAACTGTCCTATTTCATGTTGATGTTGTTATTAGTCACCTCTAATTGGGTAATCCTTGAAATGCAGCCAGAATGTCCAAAACTTATGCTGTTCCCCGGGGTGAATCGAATTTCTGTGTACATATATCGTGTGTGCTTAAGTCAGCACTGGCGCTCTGTTTGGTCCTGGAACAATCACACTGAATACTCTCTTCTGTGAGGTTTTCCAGAATACCGGTTCATGCACCAGGTCATCATGCCCAAAGCTAATCTAAATCCAAGCAGGGTCTAAAGGATGTGTTTTTACTGCATGGTTTTCGTGCTTTCTGGGTTACTAGCTCTCCTCTTGTCCACACATAGCCATCTTTAGCTTGAGAGAAGAGAATTTCAACCTGAGACATCCAGCAGGGGGGTGGATATGGGAGTGAGACAGGAGCAGTTAATGCACAAGTGACAATAACAGTCAAATTACATGTGCTGAGAAGATGCCAGTCTATTCATTTTGTGTTGCCAATCCACAAACGCCATCTTGCTTCGGGGTTGCTGAGCTAGACTAATGCAGAAGAACTTAAATTATAGATAACTGCAGCCAAACTGAAGTAGAGAGAAGCCATCAGGCTGATATCCTGCGCACAGTGAGAAATCCTTTTGGTGCAGAGTGGTACGGTGGCTTTCCGTGCTTCCTCCAGTAGGCCAGCATGTTGTCCTTTGGTTCAGTGCAAAATAACACAAAACAATTCTGTACAGACCTCTTTGCAAAGAATCATGGAACACAACCCTTCCTCACCTCCCCAGGCTGAGTGACATAGGGACCGTGGACGGCCAGTGCTCTGGGTGATAGAATGGAGATAAATAGGCCTAAACACTTAATTAAATTATCATTTTAATGTCCATTTGATGAATGGTACATCTGTCTATCATAGGCATTTGAACTGCAAATAAACTTATTGAAATGGAAATTAATTCCCCACCCCCAAGCCTTACAGGGGTTGGGTTAAATTATTGGCTCTTGTATCCTTGTATTGGACATTTTTGTTGCAAGGAGTAGATGTGTATGTGGACAATACAGCTGGAATCTTGTGTTCTCCAAAGAGAGAAGAAGATCTAGTGGTTTGAACTGGAAGTGAAATGATAAATACTTTCTTTTGGAAGAGTATATCTGATGTAGAGTTGGTTGTGCAAAATAAAACATGAACTTCTGCAGACAAGACACATTCTGTATAGTGCAGTTTGAGCACTGAGGGGTTAAACCATACAGCATTTTTTTTAGTTGGAGTAGCAGGCAGATGTAAGTGTGTTGTGTTACCATGGTAATCAGGACTATAGTCTTAAAGAAGTTACAAAGACCGAGTCAGATGTAACGGTAAAAAAGCAGTGATTTTCCTCGGCTGCCGCCTTGTTTTGGATGGAGATGCTGGCTCATGCAGTGTGGAGAGTGATCTCATTGGTTCACATCTCACAATCCTCCCTCTCATTGCTCTCTCCCTCTCCCCTTCTCTCGTTTCTCTTCAGAATGGTAACACTGCCTTAGCTATTGCAAGGCGCCTGGGATATATCTCAGTGGTCGATACGCTGAAGGTTGTAACGGAGGAGATTACTACCACCACAACTGTGAGTTGCAGATGCATTAAAATGTCTCTCTTCTTTATTCAGAATGTTGTTTTTCCCTTCTTCCCTCAGACTCTCCATGTATCTCTTCCCATTTTTTTTGTTTTTCTGGTTTTAGCCACCCCCGCCCCACTTCCCCCCCGACTGGATTGTTGCAAAAGTGCTACAGTGCTTTCAGTATATCTTTTAAGCCTGTGGAAGTGTGCACAGCACAACAAGCTTCTCTGAGCTAGGTAACAAAAATGTGAGTGCAGATGGAAAACTGTTTAAAAGCAGAGTAAAACTTTTTCCTAGATAAGGGCCTGAGCTGCAAGCCCGACTTTTCAGAAGTTTGTGCATTGTTGTTAGACCCGCTCCTGTTTCTCTTCTTGACTCTTCTTTTCTGTCCTTGTATTTCCATACTTGTGACACCTACTGAGGCTCAGCCATTGCAGCATGCCACAACAAGCTTCTTGGCATTTGAACTGGACCAGCAGTGGACTGGTGCCAAGCTTTACGGTTCTCACTAGAATGCTCTGAATCACATAAATCATCTCTTTACTCAAGCCACTTTCAGTTCTAAAAGATCCTGTATTTCCAAAACATGAAAGAATATTTCCTTATGTGCTCAGTTCACTCAGTCCTCCACACCCTTGGTAGTCCGTATTTCAGCTTCAGGGTTTCTGAATAGTATGTGCTGATCATCAGCAAGGTGGTACTGTCGCTTTAAGCCAGGCAAAACATACATTCTGACACTCTGGGAGGGGAAGGTTTTGTCTTCTTGGGCTTTTATCCCCCATTTAGAAATATTTTAGCAGGGAGGAAGGGAAAACATTAGAAATAGCACATCATTCTAGAAATTAAATTTATCTTAAATCTTCTATTTCCATTACTGCATTTTCTATTAAAACACTGTTGTAAGGTCATGCATTTTTTTGCCCCCCCCTTTTTTTTTTCCCTTGAATGACTGTAAGAAAGATTAGCAGTCTAGAAAACCTGTCAGATCTAGATTTCATTTAGGAGCTCAGAGCTGTAAAATTCCAGGTTACTTAAAAGATGCCACCACTCAATGAGGGAAAGGGTTAAGGGAAGGGAAGAAATCCAGTCTCTTGTAAAGAAAGGGGAGAAAAATTCTGATTTTGTAGCATGCTGACAGCAAGTTCCACTGATATTAACGGAGGAAGATGGAGTAAAAGCAACACAGAATAAGTTTACAAATAGAGTGAGCCTTAATTTATTAATGACCTGCAAAGATCAGACTGAGTCAGGTTTGGACAAGGAATTGCAGCATACCTCCCGAAGTCTCTTAATAAAGACTGTGTTTCTGTTGTTTGTTATCTCGTGCTCTGTTTAGTTCTATAGCATGTCATACATGTGCATGCATAAACACATATGTATCCAGGGATGTAGAAAAACAAACCTAGGTAAAACTTTTGGAGAAACTTGAACTCTTTTCCTAAGTATACTTTTTTAGCCTCAGATGACACCATTGCTGTTCTCTGTGCTGTGTCCTGGCACACTTTTACTCTTTAGGCCTGATGTAAGTTGTAAATTCCTTTCCATCGTACATTTTGTTGCACTGTGGAGCCTTGTGCCTTGTCATACGTAAGCATTAGATGCTTTGTAATAATGGGGATTACACAATGAAAAGACACCCGTGAGTTATTTATTTTGGATAAATGTTTCTTTAAACTTTGAAGGTAATGGATTTTTCTACCAAATACCAGATGCACGGGGTTTAGGACTGAATCAAATACTGAACCTTACTTGCATAGTTGACCTCCAATGCTCGCATATAAGAGCAATCTGAAATCTTGAACTGGGGCTGTGTACAGAGCACTGCTTTTAAAAGTCACGTGGGAGTCCTCAATACAGCCAGCAGATTTTTCAGCTGTGAAATTGTCTGAATCTTGTACTTGAGGGATATATAGAATATAACCCTCTGGAGGTGGTGTTCATGCTGGGGAATGTTGATTAAACATAATTTAGACCAGATCCTAAAAGGGAGGGATAAATAACAGGCACGCATAGGCACTCCCTGAAGTAAAGTTCTCCAGATGGTGAGGTAGGTATTGCCAAACTAGAGCAGCGCAGCCTTGAGAAAAAGGTGCTGTCACCATAGCTACTTCATTCTCTAAGGTTGACGGCGAGTTATGCATGGAGGATGTTAGACAGGCTGATGCTTTATTGATATTCAAGTCACTGCCAGTTGAGATGAGGAAAAGATCTCTGGTGCCAAAACCTTTGGTCTAACTTGGAACAAATGTTCCTCTTACTTGCATTAGCGTCATTATTAGTGGAGCCACAAGAACATAAAGCAATAGAAAGAACAAAGTGCGCTCACTTTTAGTCACAGATAGTGATGAATAGCATTACAGATTTTTTGTTCTCCTGAAACATGTGCACGCACGTGTTTCATGGACACACACATAAGCTGTCTTGATTCTGTTTTCCCAATTCTATTTCAGTTGTTAAATTATGTAATAATTTTCTCTGGCTGAAGAGAGAACTTGCGAGTAAATCAAGTATCCTTACTTCTCTGTAAATAAATGTCTGAGAGCCTTAGGCAGAAGCCAGGTTGTTATTGTACGGGGGCCTGTAAAAACCCAGTGTCTGAATAAATTGATATCACGGTAAATAAAGCTTAGTCACTAGGGACTGCCAATCTAAGTATTTGTTAACTTACTGCTGTGTTGTTGAAGAGATGAGGTCAACATCACGTGGGCAATAACATACTCCCCATCTGGCTTTGTCACCCAACTGCTGCCTGACATTTCTATCTGACGAGAACCGTGGGAATGCAGGGGGGAAAGGCAGATGTATTGGTAGAGGTATTTTCTGAATATAAACTAATTTTCAACACAGAATATGTGTTATGAAAAACACTGCAACAGAAATAGTTCATTGTTTTGAATCATGGGTAAGAGTGAATTTAGGAGGCCTAATTGAAGCAAAGATACTTTCCTTGTATCTCAGGAGGGTGAAATGAAAACTGCTGTCACAGTTGTATATATTTCAGCAATGTAAAGCAGGTTTTTAAAACAAATTTCCAAAGTAATTACACTGTTGGTAACTTTGTTAGGTATGAAAGCGCGGTATCTTACAATAACCAGGAGTGCTATCTTTGTCAGTTTGCTAGAAATAGAGAAGTATGAAACAGATTTGGGAAATGCCTAGTAAGTTTTTGTGCAGCAAGAACTACTTGCTATCAGTGGGCATTTTCCCAAAAGCATATTGCATAAGGGACTCAGGGTTTGGCTGACAGTAATTATCCCCTAGATTGTATGAGCTTTCACTACTTCTGTGTGTAATGTCAGTTCATGCTTGATAGATGCCATCCGCAGTGGGGAGTGAAGAACTACCTCGGTGGGAGCTTCACAAGCCACAAGGCCTCCTGACATTCCTCTCCGTGCCAAAGGGCCACATCTGCTCCTACATACCTTAACAGGAGAGGTGTTGACTCCCCTCCACAGCTCCCCAGTTCAGCTGACTAGCTGCAGATCGGGGTGGAGCCAGGGAAATATTTATTTTCCTGTTGTCACCGGTGCTATTCTGATCACTGCTCTTTTTTAAGTCCTTGGCATTTTGTTTCCAGTGTCGTAACATACTGATGAGTTTCCTGCAGGCAACTTTTTCATGCCTTGCACTTCCTACAATTTCTCTCATTCTATTCTTAAGGATGTCCCTATTTTTGATTCAGCACCTCTGACCATCTTCTGTTTCCTTCTGGAAGACATATATGAAGAAAAAATAATATATAAAAAAAAAAATCTTCCAGTGTTGTACTTTGTGCTCTCAAACTTAAACAGTGTCCTCCCAGCAGTCTCTTCCTCCTCCTCAATCCATATTTGCCTTGCATCACACCATTTTAAGCTTTTAGGTGCACAAAATATGTCAGAAGCTTCAAATAATTATTTTTTTTCTTGATGTATATGTTTTTGGGGGGAGCGTGAGTGATTTATGAAAAGGATATAATTAATATGCAGTGTCGTCACTGGGGGGTGGGGGAGCAAATGTTCCAAGTGATCTCTGTAAAACCATCACATCTTTTTTTAGTTTAAAAATTTCACATCATTCATAACCTTATTTCAAAATGCTTTATGATTTAATAATTTCCATATGCCATATACAACTTTCTGAAGCTCTTCTGTAGACATTACCTAATTCATTTTAAAATCATCTTGGAAGCACTGAGCTGAATTGTTCTACATGCACCATTTATAAATATATTTCCCAAGAGTTCCCTTTTCTTTCATTCCTCTGACCTGTTTAATTTTTTGTGCTTTTCTGCCAGAATAAATGTTACCTTATTACAGGACTGAGAGTGGGAGCTTCTGGAGTAAGGATGAAAAATAAAATTAGGGGAAGGGGAAATATATTATAAAATGTGTCAGCAGATCCCACTGCTGTTGCTGTTGAAAATATCCTTCTGTAAACTTTGCTGCTTCTTTTGTTGTTTTATTTTGAGGATTGATGATTCTGTCTTTGCAGACTGTAACAGAGAAGCACAAGCTAAATGTCCCTGAGACAATGACTGAGGTCCTGGATGTTTCAGATGAAGAAGGTGAGCAACTTTGCTAAGTTTCTATTCCGTATCACTTGCATAACCTGTAAGATAGGCTCAAGATAGCTGCTGATGTACTTTGACATCTTCATGTTTCAGTGCTTGAGAAGTTCTGAGTAATGGCCTTTTTCAATGATGTAGTAGTCATTACGGCATCTTAGTAAAGATGCCAACAGTTGAACCAAACCAAAACCCTGGACCCCTACATCTTTTCCAGAAAAAGCTTATCTGAACCAAATCAACATCCCCACTTCAGATGTAAGTCTATAGAGCCGTCCCAAAGCTGAGTTTGATCCTGCTGTAAAGAAGAATGTAAGCAGTACATTGGTTTGGATCAAGGCCACCTATTTCAGATAGCTCTATCTAGGATTTCTGCCTAATCAGAAACATTCATGTAAGAAGATGCATCAGGTGGGAGGCGAGGAGACTGTTCCTGAGAGGGAGCTTTTGGCACACACGAATCATGGGTACATGCAGCATGGCATGAAGTAATGACATGCTAATAAGTTTGGCACTTGGGTCTCAGGGTCTGTTGTATCTACATACAGGAGGCATTTGTTGTACCACTTACCTGATTCCCAAGAAAATTTCTGTGAACTTCTGGAGGGCTTGAGAAAGTTCTGCGGTTCCACACAGCACAGATTTAAAGGAGATCACTTAAAAACATCCCTTTCTAAAAGTTCACAGATGACCTCTCACAAATTTTAATCACCAAGGCATCCAATAATACTATTATTATGTTATTAATTATACACACATTTGCAAGAACTTTCTAACTTCTTTTTTACTCCTGACTGTTAATTAATATTACAGTATCTTATATGTGCACTATTTGATGGTTAGTATTATTTCATGCAAATAATTTGTGGAGTTGACTGATTTCAAGAAGTCCTTGGGATTTAGGAACAAGAGTTACAGGGTTGGGTTTTTGCTTTTACAAAGAACACAAATGCACTTGTGGCTTTAAATGGAACTGGAAGTTAATGGCATCCATGTTCCTAAACTGCTTGTATTACTTTTTGAAATGGCATTTATACTGATCAATGTGTTACACTCTTGAGAAAGTAATGACATTTACGCTCCAGATAATACTTCTTTTTTTAATCACAGAATGTTAGGGGTTGGAAGGGACTTGCAAAGGCGTAAGCGAAAGAAAACAAGTGTGATTCAAAAGAAATGATTGTCTGCTACATCACGATCAGTGAAATGATTTCTCTCAGGCATGTTTTCTCTATGTTTTCGCTGTTTGAAAAACATTGTGACTCCTTGTGTAATTGTTGTGGACAATGGCCTTCAAATTGCTTATAGCCTTATTTTCACTTTGTTGAATTTTCTCCCAGTTTTTGAGCTACCATTTAACCATCTTTAAATCCACAAAGCCTAGTACGTCTCTCTGCTTCTACAGGATTAATACAGGGTACTCCTTTTTTTCTCAAACAATTTATGTGTTGTACAGCCTTTAAACACTCCGATGATGAGCGCTTCAGTGATGGTGAAGCATATAGTGGCACAGGTGCTGTTAGCAGAAGTTCCTGGAGTAAGATATTACTAACTTTATCTTTTTGTTTAACTCGGATTGTTTGGCTTATTTTAGTTGTTGAAGCAACATGACTTTTCTTTAATCCGGGTGTCTAACACCGCTCCTTTCCATTACTTTTGAAGTGTGGCTGGGTGTGTGTTTCCTGAAAGGTGGGAGGAAGAAGGGAAGACAGAATAGCCAAGATTTATTGCCTGTATCTTGAATACATTGGCAGAACTTACTGTGGCCATCCAGCATGACTAATGCTCTCCTCTGCTTTGAATTAACATTCTCTGCTTTCTCTTACCATCTGACACCTCCCGCTGGTCAATAGCCAGCAGATAGGACATCGGTTCTCTGGCACGTTGCTGCTCAAGGCTCAGTACTGGTGCCTCTGTGATCCTGCTGCAGGTTGTGGCCGCGTTGGTCACGGTTAAAGCACTTTCATGCCGTTGTCCTTGCAAAACCTCTTTCTACAGTCAAAATTTTCAGGATGTTGTGAGAATTTCTAATATGGATGGTACTTGTCGCAGGAATTAAAAGTAGCCGGGGGCTTGTTCATCTCTGGTGATCAGTATTTTGCATTTTTCCTGGGAAGCACTTACATTGCATAACTGTATGCTGGTACAGTAATAATATAATATTCATATTGCTCAAACAAATTCAAGTGCAACATCCAGTCATAGCAGTAAAAAATAAAGGATAACACAATCCGTATCACGTTGCTTGTCTTGGTATCTAAGGTCCTGCTCTCTGTAGCCTATTTTAAAATACTTTAAATGGACCCAAAGTCCCACTAATTCTCCAATTTTCATGCAGCATTTTTATCTTTAGCAATTGTGTTATTATTCAGAATTCTTCACCTTTTACTGTACCTGAAAAAAAACCCCATCTTTCCTTTAAACAGAAACAGATCTTATTTTTTTATTTTTTACACTTGATTATTGGGTTTTAGATGATTACAGACTAGGTGAAATTGGAGTCACAAGCTTGTGTTGGAAGGATCAAGAAATAAGTGAAAAAAGGAAACCTTGTAGGCTAGCAAAAACATGATTATAGAAAAAAGCTACTTCCATCTGCTGTAAGCCTGTTATGTGGTCCTACACTTTTCAGATATTCTGTGGCATTAGTAAGTCTTTTTTTTTTTTTCTTCTAAGTGCCAGATGTACAAATGCAGGTATGAAAATTAGTTGCCTTTTTCTGTCATTCATGTATTGTCAGCATAAAAGGTTCTCAGTGTCACGGTTAGTTGCTCAATTTTTCTTTTATAACTTTATTGACATTGCTGGTAGAAATATAAAGTAAGTTATAACCAAGTCTTACTTGGGTTCTTTCACTGAAATCCTTCACAGCACCTATAGCTTTAATAGCTGGCATTGTCAGTAGAAGTCAATCATTTCTGTTGGGGTAGAATTGCTAAAGATTGCTCACTTGTCAATATTTTAGTGATAAAAACTAGAGGATTGTGGTTAGGTGGCAAAAAGTTTGGCAAAAGTTTTAAAGACATTCGTTGTTTTTCATTGCATCAGTATTGTTGACAAAAAGTACAATTAATGAGACTAGCAATAATAAATGATTTCCTGACTAGCTAAAAAGAAAGATATTTAAAGCATGAGCCAAACTGTAATTCAGGGGAACTTGTAAGGAGGGGTGAGGGGATTGACTTTAGAGGAGTGAAATTGTCCAAGGAAAGCATCAGAGAAACTCTGCATTATGTATGTATTCCTCTAAGGATGTTTCAGGGCTTAAATATTCCATAAAAAGTTATGCTTGCCATAGCTGTCCTGCCTCCATCTGTTACTTTTAAGGAGCAGCACTTATGTGGGGAGCTGTAGACTTATCTGTGTGCTGCAGAGAAAACAGTAATTTTGGCAAGCTCCTATAACTGTGTCTGACTTTAAAAACATTTATTAAAAGCAATTTCTGGCAGTTTCTGTCACAGCCCTCTTTCTCTCCTTTTTTTTTTAAAAAAAAACCCAAACCAACAACCAAAACCAAAGCAAAATTAAAAACATCCAAACACCAAAACAACCCTTTTGCCTGGATTTTTCTCTGTGTTTTGTGAGAAACAATTCCAGAGCAATTGTCATACAGCAATTGTATTTTGCAATTCGCTCACATAGCAGGAGAACTATAACCAAGTCTTACTTGGATCCTTTCACTGAAACAGTAGGAACTGCCTTTGCTGGGCTTTCCTAAACGAGTGGACTCTGTAGGTCCATACCCAGAATGGTACAGGAAATCTCTTCAGCTGTATAGGTAGGACATTCCGTTGGCTTTTGTAGAATTTAAGAAAACTAGGAAGCAGAGTACCTCAGTATCAGTGTGGGTCTCCAGTTTCTATTGGTAAAATCCAACTGTCACTGGAGGAGCAGATATATATGGTCTCAGCATGTGGCCTGTTCTGCTTCGTAGTCCATTTAGTGATTTAGAGTGCTCAAAACCTGTGATCAAACTTGTGAAATCATCAGCGTCAAAATGTGCTTCTCATTTTCTCTGTGACACTATTAGGTTAGTGTAAAGCAAATATATCCTGTCTGAGTGGCCAGTTGGATCTGCCCACGTGCTTCCTTCACTGGAAAGGGGTATATCAGAAATCAGCAGCTGAGGGGTCATGGTATACAGAAATAGTAAGTGGCCAGCATAAAATGTTAAAAAAAAAAAGAAAAAAAAAAAGGAGCAGACCAATAAGCGTCAGCATACAAATATTGCCAGCTTGAGAATAAAGTTAATTTCTTGTGGATTTTTGTGAGCTGGTTGGTTCTCTTTTGATGCAAACTTTGAAAACAGTTCTGTGGCTTTGACTGTGGCTGACAGTGAAGTTAGTTTACTCTTGCTCCTTCTCTTAAGGGTTCAGTGTCTTCTGGGTCTGAGAGAAGTAGCTGTTTGGCTTTTCTGAAGCACCTCTACAGCACGAAACAACAGGGTGGAAAGTATCAAGTGTTCCTAACAACCATCAGTGCAGTTTTCCCTTGCCAATTACGAGTTTCTGTGTCAGGCCTTCCTTGCCTTAGGCATAGTATTTAAATCCTAAAGGTTAATTAATTTTCCTCTTCTGATGCTCTCTTTAGATTCATCTCTCCATTCCATTTCATCCTTTCTTTCCCTCTCTTGGATCAAACTCTGCAAAATGGTGGGTCTCCAGTTTGCAGAAGAGGCCACTTGATGTAACAGTTTTTATAGGTGACCAGCACCTTGGAGAAACATTTAAGCACCTTGTTTAGTGGGTTTGTGTCTCCTCCACTAAACTTAAAATGTCCCTGTGATCTTTTCTCCCCACAACCTGGCCCTTGCCAGTCCCAACCTTTGTACTCCTCTTGCTTCAAGTTGTCTCCTTTGATTTCTGTCCCTCATCTGAGGAGAAGAAAGAGAACCCCAAATGTTGCAAACCTGTACAAAATATATGCTTTTGGGAGATCTTGCATCTTGTGCTGGCTTTAGTTTGGCTACTGGAAACAGTTCAATTGACTAACTGGGTCATTGCTAAGAGCACAATAGGACCATGATGCTTTGTGTGGTATGCTGGGAAAAACTACATGTTGTATTGGGAGTTCATTGCACTCTTCAGGGAAGAGAGTAGCAGCAGCAAGTGCAGGGACTCAGCTGTTGGCCACTTCTTGTCTAAATATAAGTAGATTCCTAGGTTTGGGGATTTTTAATTTTTAATTATTTTCTTTACTTGTTCCAGTGTCCATACCAGTAAAACTCCAATGTTTCCTTTAAGAGACATTAGATCTTTATATGACAACACAATGTTACTGGTGGGACGAATGGGTGCTTGTTAGCTTCTAGTCCCCTCAAGACTAGTACGCTAGCAAGTAAGCTGTTACCAACAGATAAATCTTCTGCAGACATCGTGCAATATTCACGGATCATCTTAGTACTCTTCGCAGATGTTCACATCACATAAACAGCTAGTGTTACTTAGGCACAGTATTGACAACTCTTAGATGAGAGGCCAAAGCTGAAATCAGAGTTTGTTTTTTCTTTTTAAAGGATGTGGGTGTCATGAAAGTGATGAAGATTTTGCCTTTGTTTCTATTACAGATGGAATGTCTGGCATGATTATAAGTATCTAGTTTATTTGAAATATAACTTGAAGATCCTTTTACTGTTTGATTAACATCATTGCCTTAATATCTTCCAAGTTTTCACTAAGCCCTGAGCTTTGTAATGTGACATTCCCAGGAAACAGGAGGCATCATCTGTCAGAAGACAGGAAACATGCAATGATTAAATGCATTTCAGCATTTTCTGTGAAACTGTGCCCAGTTTCTCCCTCTTCATGCGGGCAGATGGAATTTTCAGGACCTTTTGTTGTTGTATGGAAAAGATTTAGGCCTCATTTTTACATATAATACTTGTGTGTACAAAAAGGTTACTTAGTTTTAGATGACAAATTATAAATTAGTTATTTGTTAGCTGAAACATCAAGTCAGAAAAAGTAGTTTGATTTTTGTGACAGTGAATATCAAGATTTCTTTGTATAGTAGTGAGCAGCACTTCTATAGCTTGCAATACCAATAACATTTTGCAGGGGAGGGGAAGGATGCTCTACCAGAAGTAGCAGCAGTAACAATAATTGCTTTTTGCAGTTTTGCTTTATTAAGACTTTAAATCATACAAGTGCCAACTGTCCTGACACCCAGGTGGATTCTGTTTGGAACAGCACAGGTACCACTTACCTAACCTTCACAATCTGCCCTGTTTCTCAGTGTATGGGGGTGAATTGCTGCAGCTGCACTGTGTAGCCCCTGAAGACTGTTCCTGTATAACTGTTGCAGCCCTCCGTCATGGAGCTGAGGTTTAGGTTCTTGACATTTGCCCCTGTATCTTGGAAAATAAGAAATTTTGAAGATATTGGTGGCCTAGGGTCACGCTGTGGGTTTCTGTGGGACACACCAAGCCTCTGGCAGGCTCATACTCTAGCAATTAACCATTGGAAAGTGACTGAAATCTCCAGACAGCAACTGTGGAGAAAAACTGTGTTGCAAATGGGAATAAAAAGAAACATCTACATGTTGCTTGGCGATGTAATCTGTTTTGTTAGGCTGCTGAGGAAAACCAAA
>VWZY01008686.1:0-48207 GCA_013399075.1 Chloroceryle aenea | reverse complement strand
GGGGGGTGGAGGGGTGGGGATAATTTTGGACCTAAAGAATAGAATTAAACCCTGTTACTCAGTGTAGATGTAAAAAAACCTATTATGTCAGGGAACCAATGATCATTTTGGCTTTGAATCCTTATGGAATTATAATCAATGATTCTTACCATCTATACTTGTGAGCTTACTTCCAGTTTCTGGATATTGCTCTGTTATAGATTTTATTTTTTTTTTTTTCCTGATCACAGAAGATGTTGGAACGTAGATGAGACAGCATCATATGATGTGGAGTTTGGACAATGGAGAGTTTCAGTTAGGATTTGCAACTATCAGGCGTAAGGCCAGTGAAAACGTGTTTTCATCTGAGAACACATAGCTTACAGTCAAGTAAGCGGTGATATTTAATCGTAAAGTGTCAGGCTGTGATACAGTATTGCTGTGACCAGAGAGCTACAATGGATGAAGGAATAGAGAGAGCATGCTTTAGAGAGTAGCGAAGACATTCACCCCTCACCAGTATGTTCAACAGCAAAATTTAGATGAAATCTAATTGATTAATCACCTCGATTTCTTTATTTTTGAAATCTTGCTTGATGTGCTAGTTTCATTAAATACCTTAATTGCTTGTGGTTTGCAGTGTCTCCTGAGTGGGAAGTGCCTTCCTGTTTATTTTGCCATCCAGCTGTTATAGCCCAACACATCAATGAAATGAAACTTGCGTGTGTGCTTATCCCTGTCCCTTCTGTGATTGGTTTAAAGGTGATGACACAATGACAGGAGATGGAGGAGAGTACCTCAGGCCAGAAGACCTCAGAGAACTAGGAGATGACTCTTTACCAAGCAGCCAGTTCTTAGATGGCATGAACTACCTAAGGTACAGCTTGGAAGGAGGACGATCCGACAGGTATTTGCCTGGACACGTATCTTTTTTTATGATAATTTTGCACAGCTGCTGTTATAAATGTTTGAAATCCCTTTCTCGGGGTCTCCAACTCAAGGGAGACATGGGATGCACTTGTCAACAATTCTCTGTTAGTTATGTCAGTGAGGCCATCACCAGATTTTAGGAAGAGGGTGTGGTCAGGAGGATTACTTCCTGACCAGTCCAGGAATTTTGGCACTAATACTGTAATCAGAGTCTAGTAAAAAACTTTGTGATTCTTACTTGGTTCTTGAAAAGGCATCACTTGCTTTATTGTCTCTGTGGTCAGCTCAAGGGAGAAGGGGTCTGGCTGCCTATGGAACGAGCTTCTGAACCATCCCTTTCTCCTCCTGCCCTGCATCAGGGGATGGCTGGATAGGTGGACAGGGTGTTTTAACATTAGTTAAGTTGACTTTTTGGGGCAGTTTTCTGGCAATAGATATGAGGAAAGGAGCAATGGACTTGGTCAGTCCTTCCTGGATTCGCAGTGAGTATATTGTCAGCAAGCACGTGACTCTTTAGGTTTCATCATGGTTGAATTAGCAGGAAAGAGAATAATTTTCCTTCTACTTTCACTGCAGGGTTTATATATTGTAAATAAATAAAAAAATAAGTAAATGTTAGAACAAAGAACTTGTCTTCAGTCCAGAAAACTTACTGATTTGCTGGTATCCAAGAAGCAGAACTTAAGCCTAGATGCATTTGTGGAATAATAATGCCTGTATCTTTGATCTTCTTTAAATTTTATTTTAGAGAATGTTACTGTAGTCTACAAAAATATGGAATTCCCTTTTCAAAAGGAGAGGCTGAGAGCAGACGTGTAAACTCAAACTGTCAGTGGAACGCCCACAGTTGTAATTTAGAATAGGCTACCTAGGCATTCCTGTTTGGAAATGACACTGTCTAGTGTAAACCAATGATGCTTCCAGACTCACTGTCTTTAGAACTGGGGGTTCACTACAGGGGAAGGAAACTCAACAAACCGCTGACATCTTGGCCAGTCTTGACTGTTATTCTGGCAGCATTTCCTAAGCTCGGAGAAATCAGTTAAGATCCATTCTGTTTACTTCAGTAGGCTATGAATTGCTCTGGCACAAAAGATGTCAGGAAATAGTTTGGTTTGCCTCACAGCATGTGTAAATCCTGCATCATTCAGATCTTACAAGCTTGAACTCTTTGTTGGTTTTTACACCACTCCAGTGAATCCACTGCAAACAAAGTGACTGGGTGGCTTTTTGAGTCTCAGAGGATGTTTAGGAACTACATCAGCATGCTTAAAAATTGAAACCTTTTATATCACCCTTTCAATGGTAACAAAGATTCTTTTTTGTTTTTGAAGACATGGTTGTGCAGGCGAGCACTGAGCCAGTTTCTGCTCCCATTTACAGTATTTTAGCTTTTAAATACTTGCAGTGGATTTTAGTAGATTTTTACTGGCATATAATAGCTGTGTTTTGTTTTGTGTTGTATGAAAATTACTTCACATCCTCTATCAAGTATGACTATGCTAAAATGCAGCAAAATTATAAGAGGGGAAAGAATGAAAGAAAAAAAGTACATCTTTGTAACTCCCCCGTCTCATTTGCTGTCATTGTCAGGTCACAGGTTGTAAGGATTTTCACAGAGACTTCTTACATTAATTTGCTTTTGCTTTAATGTGATTTTCATTGCATTATATCGACTTTGTTTTTTTAAGATACTCAGTGAAGCAAAATAGTATTAGCAGTCTAGACTCATGTAATTTTATGCATTAAACAATTTGATTTAAAACCATTTTTTTCTTTTGTAACCATCTTCCCCATTTATGTTATTTCTCTCTTCCCTTCATTCTTTTTCATATGCTTTCGTTAGCACCATGCCCAGGTAGGTATTATATAGCATGAAAATACATTGTTTCTATATCCTTTCATGCCATCTGTCCCTGCTCATCCATTTTGGAGGCCTGCTGTATGCTGGAAAGTTGTTTTGGAGACCCAAATGAACAGTGCTGCTGTTGGAGATGGTTCTAGTCTCAAATGAGTACGATATGTAGTGCTGAATACTGATCCAACAGTGCTCCCTGTCTAAAAAAGTCGCAGCTTGACATAGCCACTGTCGCCCAGAAAATTCCCTGATTCCTGTACAGATACTGTGAGCAAGGATCGGGGAATTTGTGCTAGATCACAACAGCTGGTCGCTGTTTTTCTGTCACCACACTGCTGGAAAGGTTAGCCATTTACCTTCTCTATGTGGAGAAATGGTGGTAGAATAAAAACCTGAGAGGATGGCCTGCAGTACCTCCCTCGGGGTATGGAGAGTCAAAGCCAGAGCCAGGCCATATTGGATCACCAGTATTTGAAGACTCCATTTCATTGTAAGTCCCTTCCACCTTTCTGCTCTATGACAGGTGTGAGGAAGGCTTTCAGTCTTTAAAAAGAGGAACATTTTTGGGACTGGTGTATACAGTTTTCAGTGACAGCAGGTTCTTTTCCCAGCCTCTGAAACAATTAATTCCCACAACAGGAGATAAGCTCAACTAAACTAGAGTTTGCTAGAGCTCTGTCTAGGCTGGCAAGTGGGTGCGTACTGCAACACGGGCTCCCAGTTACGGGAGAAATTTGGCTAGAGTATGCTGCTCTTATTTTCTGGATACACCTTTATTCAGGGCTTAGAAGAGGTAGGTGATACATGCTTGTGCATTACTTAACATGGGCAAGACACAGTCTCACGTTCAGGAGTCTTGTGGCATTCCCGGGTTTCGTAGCTCAGTCCCTGGGGCTGAGTACTACTGACCCCAGAACCCCTGTGACTTAAGTTTATCATCCGCCTTTGGAAAGAATCTGTATTTAGACATTAGTTTTGTCTCTGTGATTTAGGTTTGCTGTTTTTTTACAGGACTCCTGAAGATTTATTACAATGCATACTGCTCAGTGCCACTACACTGGACTGTGGTTTCAGTCAGTACATTTATTTCTAAAGAAGCACAGAACTCTTTACTGGTTTGCTCTTATAGTAGCTGGTACAGCACAGAGAAGAGGGGCAGTGTCATCTAAACATTAGTTTTGAAGTAAAGCGTAATAGGAAATCTGATCTTGCGATTTACTGCAGACCTCAGACATGCTTGTGCATACCTACCTGTAGATAAAGTCCATACCCTCAGTGCACTGGGTATTTACCAGAGCTTACATAAAGGTACTAAATAGTGGATAGGTACCGGGCTACACGTAGTGGTGGCAGTAGCAGTGCTGGGTGCTTGCAGGAGAACAGGGACAAAATCACCATACAGATAACCAATCAGGTCTAGTATATACTAAGTTTCATTCAGCATCTATCCAGGACATGACTTCAGGTGACTAGCAGAACCTACAACTTGGATGGCAAACCTCTTACAAGCACTGCATGGCATAGCGAAGCAGTTCTGCAAGTGTCAAACGTTGACATGAACAAAGGATAATGATGGCAAATGGGGTCTGCTACTGAGGCTTACCTTTCAACCAAAGAACAAATGTTCACTGAAGTACTCTTGCTATGAACAAACAAGGGTACTCTGCCTACCCAATTCACACTAAAATGTTTAACTGAAAGTACTCTTCAGTTAAGATTCCCTTTCATAACTTTTTTCTGAAATGTTATATGCAGACAGTTAGGTTGAGCTTCTGTCCCTATGAAATTTTGTTGGTTGCTTTAATGGAATCAGAATTCTATTCCAGAAATGCATAATTCCAGTAATACCAGCCTTGCGTGTCTCACCTCTTCCACTTCTCTGGGTGACAGACATTGCAGGACATGTAAGAAACTGATTGTGTTTTTTTTCTTTGTTTTGAATTAGATTGTAAAATATGATTTCCAACAAGATCTGCATTTAAAGCATTTGACTCACGTCCATAATGTACACATGACTTTCTTACTGCTACCTGCTGAAAATTTATTATCCCCTAAAAATCTGTGTATCTAGAAAAATGGCCTATTGTTCTGATCCGGTGTGTTAGTCATTACGAGTACTACTCATGGATGTGCAAGCCATGGAAAGAAAACCGCTTCCTTCAGTTAGATGTACTCTACTCCTCAAGACACAGAACAACATCACAGAGTACACGTACAACATCTGGAAGTGGTTGTTCCGTTGTTAAATATCACAATTGTAATACTGCTGCTAGTAAACGTTTAAAGGGCAAAACTAGTGCTGTCTGGTAGCAGAAACCCCGTTTACCTCAGTATGTCCTTCTATGGTGTCGTCTTTGTCTTTTCTTTTGGCTTTTTGCTAGTGGATACTGCAGTTACATTGTGAGCCAGTGCTTGGAAGCAGCTTATTTACTGCCTCGCATCTCTCATTGCTACAGCAACCAGTTCTCTGTAGCTCTGTATACTTAGAGAGAAACCAGTGCTCACATTTGGACCGCCTCTTTAAAGATGCTGTTGGCATACGGAGGAGGAATTCTGTTTTACACAGGAGCTTGCGGCTGACTACAATTCACCTTGCTGTGTGTACCTTCCAGGGGACAATATCCAGCTTACTTCCTACAGTTTTGAGGGGAGCGAATAGATCTTAACAAATCTTCAGAAAGAGTCATCTCAGCTTTTCTTCGGATGTTAGCATTCTGTTTTTCCATAGCGGTTTGCTTGTGTGCTGTAGCAGGAAAGAGGGCTTTTCCAAAGAGCCTTACTTAAATTAATGCTCTTTATTGCAAGGAAACTATCATGCCATAAATACAAGTGTAAAGCACTTGAGAGTATGAAATAAACTGTCATCCAGATTCATCTCTAGGTTCTGCATTTTGGAGCAAAGAAATTGGTCAAAAGCCTTTGTGGCCTTTGGCAGCATAACACAGATCTGTAAAGTTCTGCCTGTCCGACCCCCCCCCCCCCACCCCGTGACTGTTATCTGCTCCCCCTGGAAGCTGCATCATATTGCTAATAGCACGCTTTTTTCATTCTCCCACTCGATCTATCATGACACCTTTCCAACATCATCTGTACTGCTGATACATTGCTATGGCATCCCACCAACCTACCAGCCTGCGATCCTTCAGTTCAGACAGGTCCCACACGCTGAGCCATGCCTCCTACCTGAGGGACAGTGCCATGATCGACGACACAGTTGTCATCCCCAGCCAGCAGGTAAGCACATTCTCTTAAATTCATTTGTCGGCTGGATAAATATAAAAAGATTACAGTTTAGATACGTGGTGTGTATGCTGCTTTGTTCATTGTAACATAAATCTGAGTTTAATTGATACTTAATGGCACATTATGCTGTGCACTATTAAGCTCTATTAAAAACTAAATGGATAAGCTTTGTGATTATAGTATGGGGACTGTCCTCATAACGTTCTCCAGTTTAACTGATTTTTAATGATGCCAACAGCCATTGGGCTAAATATTCAGGCTAATGAACTCAAGGCCATTGTCCTGAAAGATACTACCGTGATGCATGCCTGTAGTTAAAAAAGGTATTTAGGAAATGCCGCTTTGGTAAATCACAGCATTCATTTCACCGGGACCTCTAACGTGTTTACTTTGAGCAAGTACAAAATGTTACAATAAGGGGTTTATAATATCTTAATGCTGTTATCGCTCCTTTGTTTTGTTAAAAGGTTGAAATGCTTTAGGCACTACTATGCAAAGTGCATCTTCTTATTGTTTGGTTGATTAATTGATTTTACTGTAGTAAAAAGGAGGGTTTTTTGCTTACCAAGGTAACAACTCTGGCCAAAGAAGCTGAAAGGAATTCGTATCGCTTAAGCTGGGGCCCTGAAAACTTGGACAATGTGGCTCTTTCTTCCAGCCCTATTCATTCAGGGTGAGTGTATCAATTAGCATTATACTAAAAAAACCCACCCAGATACAGAATACTTGCAGCTTCAACTAATGCTTAACTAGGAGTTACAAATTCATTGCCTCCTAGAGCTGTCAATAAATTGTTATGATCTCTTCAGATCAAGCAAGCCCAAGTACCAAGACTGCACGGCTGAGCTTTCAGTCAAGTTCAAGAGGAATGAATGAGCTATTTGACGCATACACACATGCATTTGGGGAATCTTAGGGAGAAATAAGTGCAGTGCCTTTTAAAAGTTAGCAAGAATTGAGACCAAGGGCCTAATCTCTCCAGAGGGTGAGTACTTCCTGCGCTAGTTTAGGAGAACACCACCTCTAGAGTTTGCACAATTACTTAAAAAAGAGACCAAGGGTTCTAAGTTGCATGACCTGAGAGGCATCCTAAGCATCATGCACTTCACACAGGTGTGGCCACTATGTTTGTGTATTCTCACAACTGGCTCTTCCGAGTATTGGTGTTTAGGCAAACTCACTGAAACAGAGAAAGACAGGTCAAAATGCAGGCCCAGACAAAGTCCTAACAACAACACGTGTCCCGGTTGGCCTCCAAATCCATGAAGCCCTGGTCTAGAAAAGGACCAATGTTGTTCTAACTACAATTGCAAGTTGACAGATTTGTGACATATAGGAGATGTCCATTAGCTCTTAGCAGGGTATTTGGCCCTGGTGGTCTGGTTTGGATTTGCTTTTCTTGAACTTTTAAACTAACAACTTAATTGAAAATACTTAATATGTACAGTACATATATGTTTATGTCAGTAGGTAAGCTTTGGTGCTTTATTCTAACCCTGCCTAGTTTCCTGACTTTTTTCCAAAGGATGTATTACTTTTCACATTCTGAAAGGTAGGTATTTCCAGTGATTGCAGAGGAAGTATTAAATGCTTTCTAGAAGAGTGGCATTTATGCCAACACAATCATTTTGTGGTTTTCTTTTAAAAAATATTAGTGATATTTAGAACTTTTTGGAAGACCGGGATGTGCTAGTAGTAGGATAAGAATATCTGATTTTAATAGGAGCAACACTCACTGCAGGCCTCTATGAAACAGTGACATTTAACACAGCACAAATCATCATGTTCTTTTTATATATACCAACTACCTTGCCACTAATAACATAATAAAGAAACCTAACGATGACTCGGCCTTTGGAGAAGACTGTACAACGCTTCATTTTTGTCTTCCTTGGATTTGTCCAAGTCGTTAAGTTCTCACAAACTGTTGGGTGCAGCTTGTTGACCTCCCTTTTTTCAGAAAATACATTGACTACTGGGGCTTCACTGCTCAGACCTTATTTTAAAAGTGAAACATCAGCAAAGTATTGGACAGTAACTTATTTGGTACAGATGATCTTAATTTTGCATTCTGTGCCATCTGAGAAAAAAATGAGACTTCCCTGCACTAAATCAGGGGCTACCCCAAATTGTTGCTGGGATCTTACTGATCTCCCATTGTAGGGCAGTGTTCCTGTGGAAGACAGTGTAACACTCCTGAGAAAAGGATGGATTTATAAAGAAAGATTTCTTTTCACTTGCAGCTTTTAGATATTGCTTGACAGTATCATATTATGATGTCTCTCTCACCCACGGTAGTTAAGTGTGAATGGTAAAAATAAGGCCTACTGTAAGATTTTAAAGTATAAATTATGTGCAGAATTGTGTTGTTTTTGTACCTGGGTTCTGGTAATGGAGTGAAAAAAAATTCCACAATTCAGTGGTATAGATTATATTTCTAAGAATTTCACTGACAAATACGTAACAGTGCAGCAGATAAGAGGAGAGGCAATTCTGACCTATTGTCAGGAATATGGCACTGTGAGGAAGGAGCTTTGCATTCACGCTTTGATATTAACTTGCTTTTGCATTCTAGAGCAAGATCTCTAGCAGCTTTGCAGTATTTCCAACTCTGACTTACAGAAAACCTCTTATTTAACAAAAGTTATCAGTTTCTTTTATATAATTTGAAGACATCCCTATTTGACTACTAGATGATCCCAGTGTATCAGTTCTTGTATTTGACAAAATTAAACAGTCAGAATATTATTAGTGACCTTACCTCTCTGGAAGTTGTTGCTTCTGTCAATGAACAATGGAGAAGGATGAGGGAGTGGGCAGCTCAAACTGTGACAAATAATGTGAATTATCATTCTTAGCTGCATGTCTGCAAAAAAGGAGGCTGGATCCTTGCTAACAAGGTAAACAAATACATTTCAAGTTGTTGTATTTTGAATCTATAACATTGTTTTCCCCAGTGTGAGAATGATTTCCTGGAAATAGTTGTGGAAACAGGACCTGGCAGCGAACAGCTGATAGTCATGTCTAAAATCTGAACGTCTAGATGACTTTGAATAACACTGTAGCCCTTACAACTGTTATTCAGAAAGTTACAATAAGGAAAACGAGCAGCCGTGTTTCACTGATAGCAAATTGCTGCTCATGTCAGGGGAAGAAAATGACAGTGGAGATACATATAATAGAAAGACAGATCAGAAAACTAACTGGCCTTGTGACACGTTACTAAGAGCCTAAACAGGTTCTGAAAGTTTGAAATTTGTCATTCTGTCACGCGGAACAAAAGGAGGACAAGAAACATGTTGGAATGAAATGGAAGAAAGGGGAGGGCAGAATATATTGATAGGAAATGGAAGAAAAGATTTATTGTGCAATCAGAAACACCGGTTGGAATTCCCTTAGATACCTGAACTTTTGCTATGCCATGGTCCAAATTTGAGATGTGGATGCTTAAACCGAGCAGCATTTTGCCTGCTCTGGTTCTGAAAAAATGGCTCAGAATCTAGCTGTACATTTGAGGTAACTGACTTCCAGTTTGAGCATGTATGTAGAGAAACCGGATCACTCTGGCTTCACTGCTCTGGTAGTTGTAACCATTTGGAACCAAGGATGTTTTGGAGGCTTATTTTCCATACTCCTACCTTCTCACATGTTATGAAACATATATATGTATATGTTCACGTGTTTAATTTAGAAATTGGTTTCATTTTTTTTTTCAGTATTTTGGTTTTTCATTTAACTCATTCTCCCCTCCCCCCCTTCTTTTCCTTCTTGATGTTAAAACATCTATTCTATTGCAGATGCTCTTCTCCATGTCTTGATCATGACAACAGCAGGTGAACTTCTGCATAATTTCTTTCTTTAATACATTGCACTTCTTACCCACCCTATTTATCCTCCTCTCTTACCTCACTTCAGGATGCTTTAGTGTTTTGATAGTGCACACTAGCCAGAGGAAAACAAAAACTCTAGAGATAGTTACAAATGGTCCTATTTCTCTTCTTACAGAGTAAGTGTCCTCTTTTTCCTATCTGCGATGTGCTCTGTGAGAAAAGAATACTGGACCCATCATAAATCCACAGCAAAAAATCTTAACAAATCACCTTTAACGTTACTGTAGAAAGTGAAAAACTTCTAAAGGTGAAAACTTCTATATTCAGAGGCACAAAACTATTACATGTCTAAAGAAAAACGCAAACTACAAACCCCTATTTTTAGGTCATGTCACTCAGTCTCTCTGTAGCTGACTAACGCAGTGAAGAGAATGTTACCATAAGTTAATTCCTTTATACAGGATCATGGTTTTTGTCCTCCTGGAATGTGGATTTTGCCTTGCTTATGTATGGCACAGTTGCAGCACACCAAGTTAGTTGAATGACATGCTGTTTGTTGACTTCAGCGGGAGCTGGATGAGGGCCTTTTTTCTTAATTTCAGACTCTTACCAGTTTTCCTTCTCCAGCTGAACGCTTTACAATGCCTGAAGCACCCTGATTGTTTGTTTCTGCTTCTTCACACCGTGACTAACACTGAATGCTGCTATCTCCTTGTTTCCCAGTATCTTTTAAACAATAAGATGCGGAAAATTTCTCAAATGTGTCTACAGTGGACAATAGAGTTTTTTCATGTCTCCTGCTACCTGATGAGAGCATGTGTGCCTGCCTCTAGCTAGTTTGAAAAAATAATCCGACCTGAACTGACCGTATGAAAGTGGTGGTGTATTGATTTTGCCTATGCTGGTTTGGTGTGTTGAAAGAACTATTGCCTGTTGTATGGAGACACTTGATGGTGCAAGGTTTGCATGGCTCTGGGAGCAATCCTGCAGAACGAGGTGTGCATCTGAGCGCCAACATGCTTGCATTTGCAGCCACCTGAAACTCTGATTCTTCTGCAAAGTTATTTACATAACAGTGATTCTTCACAAGTCACACAATCAGCGTCGTCTTTCTCCTCCCTGTCCCCCTGCCCCTCCCCATCATTGACACATCCATCTTGTATTTTATTTGTTCATCCTGTTCCTATCTTTCAAGTGAGCATAGATACAGAATAAAACCAACTTCATTCCATATGAATAAAATCACCAAAGGGAATAACTTGGGCTCAGATGCCATAAATATTTCATGTAATACACAGCGACTTTTTGTCAGGTGGATAAATCCAATGCATATATCTCATCTGTGTTTTGTTCAAGTAGAGGCATTAGAAAACCCATGGCTGCTTGCTTTGCTCTCCGTGGAAGGCACAGAAACAGCCTGAAAGATTTAGGGGCCTTTTGTATATGTCCTCAACCAGAAGTGTGCTGTAGCCAGTGTTATTTGATGTAGTTACCTTTTGTATGGCGAGTATGTGGTTTTTAATTGCTCTAAAATTGAAGAGAATAAAACGGCCTCTGCATTTTATAAGTATTTCTAGATTAGAGGAGAATGGATGACGCCTGATCTAACTGCTGCCCATGCATTTAACATAAGCAGGTATAGACTCCCCTGCAGTCTGTAACTTATTCTTGGAAAAGAACTGCTTTTGTTCTTCATTTTTTTCTTAAGAAAGAGAACAAGCAAAAATCCTGATGTCCCCTTCATTCCCTTTTAAAGGAGAGAAGGCAGTGGTTTTCCTAAAACTATTCTGTTTCATTATTTGGCTGTTAACGTTGGACTTTCACCTCTCTACATCACAGGAAAGCTCAGGACTGGCCAGTTTGCAAGCCTGTCAGGTTCACATGTCTGTCAGTGACCACTGCTAACTGCACCTTTAAAACTGTCAGAAAATGAAACTTAGTCACAGGCTGTCTTAGCCCTGAGAAAGATCATCTCTTCATTGCCCCAGTCACCCTCGATACGCAAACTTTGCCTTTGCTGCTTTAACCCATAATCTGCTTTGATTTTGAATTCTCATGAAATTTTAATTCTTGCCCTGGGTTGCCAAGATAAACTGAAGACTGCACTAAAGAAAGAAGCTTCCCCTATATATAGCTATTATAGGAAGGACATTTCAACCGAGTTCTGAAATAGGCTTTTGCTGATGGAATGTACATGCAGTTTTGATGCATGGCTTCATCATGAGATCACTTGCTTTGGCTACCTTTGTTTTAAATGAGAATGTTTTCCTACTTATCAGCTGTACAAGTAAGTTTTCTCCTATTAATATTGTTTCTGCCTCCTCAGTTTTACCTCATTTCTCCTGACTATAGTTAGTCCTTGCTATGGTTTTCCTTCTCCTATTGTGTCATTTTTAAGCCGTTGTGGAAGTTGTAGCTGGAATTTTTCCAGCTGTAACCTGGAATTTTCCTGAAAGTTAATATGATTACTTTTCCATTTTCTTTCATTTTTAATATTAAAATAAATAATCATAGAAGCATGTAAAGCATATTTATCACCCTATTTTTTTTTTAGGATGCTTCCCTCCTTTCTTCTCCTCCTCTAGTGATAACCTGTAAGAACTTTCTGATTCCCTTTAATACCTTTTAATTAATCCCAGGTACTGTCTCTCTGCACACAATAGGAGAAGCACGCACGCCCGTCCACCCCTCAGCTTCAGGGAGCCTATATGATGTTAAGGTTCTGTAGTGTTTATGCTAGTGTTACACAGGGTTGTGCTAGTGTTTTGTATTATTTTCTTTTTGACCATGGGAATTTATAGTGAAAATAGCCACCTCCCAGAGTAATGGCTTTCTTGGCCAATTATTCCCACTAGGATTTTTTGTTCGTTTGAGTACAATTTCTTCTTCTCTCAGTCTCGTCACTTGATGACATCTGGTAAAAGAAACATAAGGGAGAGGAAAAATAATGTGTGTGCACGTGGGCAGCAAAATAATTACTCTGTGTGTTGCATTTCCTTTGTATTAGTCATACAATTTTCTCCCTTTCTGTAATGTGCATCTAGATTTGTATGAATTATTTGTATATTGATATACGATGGCCTTTAAAAGGGAGAAGCTTTTCCAGTCCTAGAACAGCAATGTCACCATCCTATGATGTATCAAATCAGCAGAAAAAGAGCCTGTTGTGATTCAGAAAATGCTTTGTTATGAACTATGTTGCTTATCCCAAATGATGTGAAATGTGCTGATTTAAAAAAAAAAATAAATAAAAGAAATGGGATTAAGTGGATGGCAAAAAAGGAATGTGGCAAAAGGTTGAGAAATAAGCAGGGTGGTATGGTGAAAAAGAACATACTTCTAGATTGCGTCAGCTCTACAAATCTTGCTTCAGCGTATTATCCTTTCAGCCTTTTATGCCACAGCTCTGGAGCTGAGGAGTTTTCCCCTACAGTTTCTCTTTTTTTCTACTATATTCATGCTAGTTCTCCAAAATTTGTTCTCTGGAAATTTTGTAGTAGTATTTAAGTGGTTTTGTAAACTGGATCCTCCCTATTTAGCAAGCTGATTGCCACTAATCTTTCTGCACTATCCTTGTACTATGCTGTGTTTTACCTGAATTTGCTGCCCAGCAGCTGAAGGCTGCTTGCAGTCTCTTAGGCAGTTTCAGACTCATCCCATAAGTCACAAAACCCTGCAGGAATCACCCATTTCATCTCGGGTCTGCATCAACGATGAAGCGCAAATCTTGGTTTCGTCATATACTGTGATGAACACTCCTGTTTGACAGGTTGTGTCTTGTTACTGGGTAAATATATTAGGTCTTTATGATAGAAACAGCTGTTTCTATACTGAGTAATAATAACGTCCTACTGGTTTTATCCTAACCATTGTCATCTTGGTGTCCACCTGCCAATTATACTTATCTTTGCCCTCTTTTCTGCTTTCTAGAGCAGTGGTTGGTTTCACTACAGATTCACTGACAGACTGATTTGACCCACCAGTTGCATTCAGCTAAACAGACAGAAAAAAAAAATTGCAACTTTAAGGCCCAAACACCCACAGCTATCCCTTTGTATCTCCAGTGCTTGCTGGGGGCAAATGCCACACTCTAGTTTTAATTAATCTGTATTAAATCCCAGATTTTGGTGGCATGGGAACACAGGGTTATGACTGCGTGTGTGAGGTGAGGTACCAGTTTGTTCAAAATCAGACTGTTCCTGCTTCTTCCACTGTTATACTGGTTCTACACCTCAAGGTAGTTCTCTTAATTGTGTAACGTGTGCTTTATGAGGAGGCACTACCTTTTCAGCATTCTGCTTGGCTTTGAATTAGTCCAAAAGAAATCGCTATACAGAGAACAGCACCATATGAAAAGCAACAGAAGCCGTTATTGTGGTCAGAAGGGAGATTATTTGATCTGGACCCTTACCTTTTGTGTGTACATACTCTTACCACTGGTTTTGGCATTGCTAAGGCACAAGGGGAGATAAGCTAGGGTGACCTTGCACTGGTATTTCAGTGATAGGCAATGCAAGAAGGTGATCCTGTTGTTAAAAGTACACAATCTTGAGTATTACATCAATAACAAAAAAAAAAAGAATCTTCAAAACCATATTAATGACAATTGACACAATAACAAATGTGAATGCTAATTTAATTCGTAATTGCACTCATTAGCTTCTGGGAATTGTGGGATTAGTATTGCTCCCAGTGTTAGCATGGAAATGTTAAGCTCTTCTTCCAGCACTCAGCGTTATTAACTACCTCTAGCACATCTGTTGTAAGAGAGACTTGGACCAATTCTCTGGAACGTAATTTAGACCCACGGTGATAACACTCGTTGATACAGTTAAAGGAAAATTGCAGTGCAAGCCACAGAGCATTATTGCAACAGTTGAGCATTTAGTATCTATAAAGCTTGTCTTTCATCTGCTGTTGAATGTACAAAGTATGTATTTTATGAAGGAAGCTCCCATTTTTCTCAGTTAATCCCCAGAGAATCAAAGCTGCAAAATGTTTTCATTTTCTCTTTTTCCCCCCTTGTTAAAACCACAGAAAACACCAACCTCTAAGGAATGAGATAATGGTTGTACTGCCCAGAGTTTTACACTAAACAAAGCCTAGAGGTATATGAATGGCAGTAGAATAGGAGTTGCATGTGTGAGAATGACTGGCATCTGTGGTGCATGGTGTGCTTCTGACTGGCGCTTGTGGCTCCTTTCCATCATCCATTTTTCTGACTTGCACGGTGTGTCGAGTGTTGTGTTCTTACAGCATGTGGAATTACTTGTAGCTGTGTGGACAAGGAATGGATGCAATGTTTGTTGCACAGAATGGTCAAGGGGACACTGGAAAACTACCTGTGTTTATTACTCATGTTACAAGGGCTTTTCTCTATTGCAGGTCCTTCAGTAGCATTTCTGCGACTCCCCATGTGATGATTCTATTTTAGTGGCTAGAAGTAGGCCTGATACTGTTCTGTCTCATTTACTCTTATTTTCATTTCCAGCAACCTGACATTCCCATCCCACATCGGGCATGATCCTAAGTCATAAACCAGCTAAAAAGAAAACCCTGAAGTCCAAAGATGTCCCCAAATTTTGTAACAAATCTGTCAGAATCTTACCTGTTGCTTATATATGGAACTAGAGACTTCAGCATAAAAAAAAATCAGCATCATAGAAATTCCACAAAATGTTTTTCTCCCTTTTAAAGAAAAAACAGTAAATAAGATAATTTACCTTGTCCTAGAAGAGGGCTCCCTTTAGATGGTTTTCTGCACCTGTAAGTTTTCCATTGGGACATTGTATTGCTGTGCAAAGTAAAGCAAGAAATACTCAAATCCATAAGTGAACCTCTTACACAGTGACTAACTATTGTCACCTCACCAAAATCTGCCTTCAAACAATGACACATTGGGGTTGTTTATGTAAATAGCTGCTAGCTCCCCTGATGTATTACAAATTGTGTCCATGCACTCCAGAATGCAATTTGATTTTTTTACTAAAACAAAACCATTTCTTTTGAGAAAAATATAGCGCATCAAATAACTAGAAAATTACATAGATAACCTAAAAAACCCCACCAACAAGCCCTCCAGTCAGAATTGGCTTTATATTCATGAGTCATAAATATTTTTCTACAATAAGAAATGTGTGTAAAGCATTCAAAGAGTGCTGACTTTACCATATAGATGCTTGCAGGTACAGAGTTGAGAGATTTGCACATCACTTTGTCTTTAAGAGGTACATAGACGTGTGCTCACCTTTATTGGTGACTGCTGGTATTTTTACCAACAGCAGCACCGTAAAAATAAGATGTTTCATGAAGAACTCTTAGATAGCAGTTGTCAATTTAATTGATAAATGATCTCGGCATAATCTGATGCTTTACATGGGAGAAAGGCTTTTTCTAATTGTACCATTTGAGACAGAGCTGTATTGACGTATCTAGTTTGTTACCGATGTGGAACACAACCAAGGCTATTTTGGTACGTTTGGTATCTAATTTTTTTTTCCTGATTTTTCAGCTTCCTAGTTAGTTTCATGGTGGATGCTCGTGGGGGAGCCATGAGAGGCTGCAGACATAACGGACTACGCATCATCATTCCTCCGCGGAAATGCACCGCTCCAACACGAGTGACCTGCCGGCTGGTGAAACGCCACAGGCTGGCCACCATGCCCCCCATGGTGGAAGGTGAAGGCCTGGCCAGCCGCCTCATTGAAGTCGGCCCTTCTGGCGCTCAGTTTCTTGGGTAAGGGGTGCCAAATGGCCTACAGGAGAAACGTCCAGTCATTTTCATCTGTTTGCAAGTTGCACTGAAATGGTTCCCTTTACAAGACTTGAAAAGAAAGAAACGTTTGTAACCTATGGTAAAGGACTGGTCATGTGAAGTACAAATCAGCTGTTAGTTAACAATTCACAAAGCTCTTAGACCTTGTCACTTGAAAATGGGTATTTTAAAGGTTATTGTGCTTCCTTGGATATAATTATTTACTTGGTGTTGTGATATTCTAGTGGGAAAAGACCCCTTTGCAGCCAGCCACGGCAATTTGTATTATATTTAAATAATCTACAGATAAGGTGTGAATAGCATAGCACTGATCTAAAGCCCAAATGTAAAGCCTGTTACATATACAATGCAAGTTTCAGCTGCTTATTTTGGAGACTTGTGTTATTACTGGTAATTTGGACTTTCAGGGAAGCACCGTGCCTTTGATTTTTCTGGGGCTGAAACTGCTAGATGAAGCGATAGGACAACCCTGGAATTTTTTGGCCGTTTCTTTTGTCCTATGCTGCAAACCCCATAGAAAGATCAGATTTGTGTCTGCTGCAGAGCTTGATTTAGCAACTTTCAGCTGAAAGCAGCAGTTATCCACACTTTTTTACTTTGTTACCAACTGTTCTCCCTACCAGCTGTGGCATCCAAAAGTGGATGACTGAAGGAACCCCTTCTATTACAATAAATAGCTTCATGCTGAAATTGTAAGAGCGACTCTGTAAACAGCAATAGTTTAAATCCATTTCAAAGCAAGTCAGTTGTGTTAAAATCCTCTTGTAACAGGTGGTCATTAGAGCCACTCTCTTTGTTAGTGCTTCTACTAAAAGCTTGAGCTTCTTAGGGAGAAAAAAAGTTGATTAGTCATTTTTAACCATCCACTGCTTTTTTATGGAGTGCAAAAGGAGAACATTCAGGTTTTGGCTTCTTCACTGTTGCTCTAATCTGGTAAAAAAGCAAAAGCAGTTCTCAAACGTTGCGAATGCAACAGTAAGAACAAGCCAACCATTCATTTTGACAAACAGGGCCCCTCTTAACGTCACAAATAACAGCAAACAAGCTGCCTAATCAGATGCATTATACCAATTATTATTTTCATTTTGGTCGCTTTTAAAGAGAAGCAGAAAGAAATCTAAAGAACAGAAGAAATATTGTGCTGTCACATTAAGTCTTCCCATCATCTTTGTCGCACACAAATTGACTTTAAGTATGTCTCCCATTTTCTTTTTAATGGTTTCTCTATCTAGCAAGAATGTCTCACCTAAAAGACACAGTTCTCTTCATTCTCAGATCTTTGTGCCTTTCCTGCAAGTGTTTTACTAGGTGTTGGACTGGCAGTGATGTCAGAAAACTACCGTTTGCAGAGATGCATTTTCTAAGGTCCAAACCCCGTTCCCGCTGAGTTCACTGCCAAAACTCCCACTTTCTTCTCCTAAGCAAGAAAAGATCTTCAATTGGCAAAACTAATTTTGCCAATTTTGATCATTGAATTGTCATCGCTAGGATGGAACCTTATTCAGTGTACAACCTAATTCCACTCTGTGGACCAGACAGTGGCACTGGCATTCTGGCACAAAAAAATACATAAAGTTTATTTATGTTCTTTCTTTCACTGCTGCTTTGGATGTACTCAGTAAACTTCATCTGCCAACGGCTCCTCCCCCACTTAATGAGGGAGAAAGCTTGGTCAGCCGAATCCTTCAGCTGGGGCCTCCTGGGACCAAATTCCTTGGGTAGGAGACACTTGAAACAAATTGATGGATGCTGACCTCCCCATTCTTCTCCTCCTTCTGCAATATGATTTTTTATGTCATTCTGCCCATTATATTGTCCCTTTCTATCATTTGAAATTTTGTATACCCAACCCTTAGTGGACCATTTTTCAACCTTTGTGGTATGTGGTTTTGTTTTGGTGGTATGTTTGTATCTTTTTCTTAAAGTACTGTGGCCTTCATTTTTGTTTTGGCATGAAATCTTCTTAGTTATGTGCTTGATGTCTGTAGCAAAGCAACCTGGATTGGGACAAAAAAAGGAATCTACTGTAAATTGACAGTTTGTGGTTTTTTTTTTTATCAAGGACTGATTAATCAGTAAGTCATATGTTGGATACCACCAGTAGAATAGAACACTATGTGCATGGTAGCCTGCGTGAGTCCTAATTAGGAGAAGTGTCTATACAAATATATTTGTATTTTCTCTCATATTTCTACGAGTATGTATATGCATATATAAATACAACTATATGTATACATGTTGTACATGTGTATATACATGGACACATACACCAATACATATATGAGATCTGCTTGTGAGGCAAATTCTTATCTCCTATACTGAAATAGAAACCCAGATCTCCTCAGACCTTTATCTGTCCCAGAGTGTAAATCAAGAATAAATTCATTGGAACATACAGAATTATGGTGAAGTAAAATTGGCAGAGTTCACAATCCCTCACTGGTTGCAATGAAATTATTCTGATTTGCACTGGTATAAGTGAGATCAGAATTTGTCCCGCTATTCGTATGCGTTACAGTAGATTCTCTTTGACATGAAGTTGCACAGGTTAACCCAGACAGTAGTGACAACTAAAATGAGCATGAGTTTTTCTGAATTTGCCAAACAATTACCAAATTTCTACCTAAGCACTATTACATTCCCAAATATCATTCGCACTGTGGAAAGAGGTGAATGCACTTTTAAATCTGTCCTTCAGCATTTACTGGGTCCCTGCAAAAACCTAACGTGTTACTGACCTACTTGTTTAGGATTATGCCAGAGTATTTCAGAGAGATAGGTAGAATTCCAGGTCACTTTGTAGCAGACCGAGTAGAGTTGCTGTTAATCCTGTTCCTTCCTCTCTCCCGTGTGCATTTAATGCGCTGTGTTGCCGTGCCAGGCCTGTGATTGTGGAGATTCCTCATTTTGCTGCTCTGCGTGGGAAAGAGAGAGAGCTGGTGATCCTGCGCAGTGAGAATGGGGACAGCTGGAAGGAGCACTTCTGTGAATACACAGAGGATGAACTGAATGAGATCTTGAATGGGATGGATGAAGGTATCTGGGGGACTTTTAAAATTTTTGCTCCGGCATTATTTCTGTAACCGCTTTAACAGGGTAACCTCTTATCCTTGTGGTTCTGACATTCGAGACTACTACCACATCGTTGAGAATAGATGCTAGACTTACATTTTTACACTGCTGCTTTTCATAGTGTTAAACAAAAAGCTTCCCTAGCAAACATCTTTCCCAAACAAGGCAAGTACCACACTAATCTGTTCCAAGCAGCTACATGTGTGGGAGGAAATGTCAGTCATGGGTACTCTTGCTTTCTGACATTCGAGAATGGCCTTGGGCTGTCTAGGATCTGCATAATTTGTTATTAATTTTGATGGCTTTAAAAAACCAGCCACTAAAGTAAACAAGCCAGCTGGATGCATCTTTTGATACTTTTTTGATTTGGAGTTTAGTTTCCCTGGTGCTGCTCCAGGCTGGAGTGTAAACACATGAAGTAGGAAAGGGGCTGGGGCCGATCCCTTTGCTGGTTTGCCCCTTGATTTTGGGGACATTGTCAGTGTGTTCTGAGTTCGCCATCTTCGGCAAACTTCTTCAGTTACTTGTTCTTCTGTTCGTTTCTTGATTTCTCCATTTTAGCAGAGCTTAAGCTACTGGGATATGTTTCCTTTTGCCCTTTGATTTATAGACAAAATACTACTGTAAGTTGCAGTTAAATTGTGAAAAGATTAAATGCATTGTGATGTTTCTATGAAATTTTTGTCTTCTGACGATCTTCTCTTTTGGCATCAGTACTTGACACTCCAGAGGAACTTGAGAAGAAGCGTATCTGCCGCATCATCACCCGCGATTTCCCTCAGTACTTTGCCGTGGTGTCCCGGATCAAACAGGACAGCAACCTGATCGGACCCGAGGGAGGGGTGCTGAGCAGCACTGTTGTACCTCAGGTGCAGGCAGTCTTCCCAGAAGGGGCTCTCACCAAACGAATTCGTGTTGGCCTCCAGGTACAATTAAACAATTACAAGGTTGAACTTCAGGTTTTTTCCCCGATGTAGAATCACCATATTTGAATGGAGAAACAGCATATCCCACTTAGGTTGTTGTCTAGAATGCTTCTAGTAAAAATAGTTTTAAAAAAATCCCTGCCAAAGTCAAAGCAAGTGGTAAAGCTTTGGGTATTCTGATTAATTCAGATTCCTGCCTGTTCACTGTCTATATGATCTTGGGAAGGGCACCTAATTTTGGTGATGATGATGATATTACTGTAGGTCATAGAACAATTTCTTACATCTTAGGGAAGGCATCAAAGTACAAAGTGCTGTAATAACTAGGTCAAATGTACAGGTTCTCAACCTGAAGTAAACCAGCCTCCCGGTTTGCCACTAAAAGCAGGAGGAGACTTTCCCTACCTGCATCCCTTCCTTCTGCTGCTTGCATCCACCACTTATCTTGGCCAGAAGACTGAGCTTCAGATTGTCATGGGAAATTGTGCCATTTGGTATAGAAACTTAAGGGGTTTGTGGCAATATACAGACCCAGTTCCTCACATACAGTTTTGTGGTGATACACAGACCCAGTTCTTCACATACTCACTGAACTCTTTTCATTAACTACTCTGGTTTTGTCTTTTGCTTTGGGAAGGCTCAACCTATGCATGCTGAACTTACAAAGAAGATCTTAGGCAACAAGGCTACCTTCAGTCCTATAGTCACACTGGAGCCCAGGAGAAGGAAATTCCATAAACCCATCACGATGACAATTCCCGTCCCCAAGGCATCTAGTGATGGGATCATGAATGGTTATGGAGGCGACACACCCACTTTAAGGTTACTATGCAGCATAACAGGTAGGATGCAAATACTAGAGCTTTGTACATGTATCTTGAAATTGTCAGCTGTTGCTGACTGAATATGTTAAAGTGATTGTATGCACGGAAAGCCTGGTGAAAACTTGACTGGGATGAGAAGCTCCAAAAATAAACTACTTTCCAAACAATTTTGGAAATTTTCTGCTACGGTACAGCAGAAAAAACATTTGTTGTTTGGCCTAACAAGAAATACATGTCTACATATAGCCCTTATTCAGGGCTAAACTACAGCAGTTGCTCTGTCAGGCAGTGACTCCTCACCTGAGAAGAAGGATCAGGAAAAGGAGAGGAAGCTCACAGGTTAAAATGAAACCAGATGAACTACACAGTAAAACTAGTGTCAATGCAACTATAAAGTATACAGAGCTATACTCACCCCGCTGCCCTTGTGGCAGTCACAATAAGCAGGAAAGCAGCTCTCAGGAGCAGAATGTTAACTAAGCCCCCTCCAGGAATGGGAGGAGGAGCAAAAAGAGCTGCATGCCTAGCAAACTGCCCCTTTTATACCGTGTGTGAGGTTTGTGGGATGGGATCCACATGTAGCTGGCTTGGGGCAGCTGCCCTGGCTGACTCCAAACTGCTCACGGCCTGTAGGCCATGGCTGGCCTCACTCTGTTCCAGTGAAAAAAGATCATGTAATCAAAGACTTCAGGGGTTGGGAGTTTCTTGCATTTTCCTTACAGTCTGTTCCATGAGTACCAACACCGCTCTGCCTAGCAGACCAAGTGTAGTACACACAGAATGTTGCGGTATGCTTCAGAGGAAAATATTGGAATTAAACACTTCATACTTGCTATTACTCCAAAGTGATTAGCATCTCATTAGTTAGGAGGCAGAAATGAGCTGTATGCATTTGTTCTGTGTGAAAGTTAGCATCTTTTCTTGATTTTCAAACTGATCTCCAATACCAGCCCCATGTAAGATGCATTACATGCTGAGGTGTGTCAGCACATGGGTGCTTTTACAATTTCTTGATACAAAGGAGTTAGGTAGCTGCTGAAATACCAGAAACAACACCTGGTCAACAAAGAAATAATTGCATTTCCAAGAGAGTGAAACAATGTCTATTTAGAGAACAGTCTCCTTTCTGAAGAGGAATTTGAATAAGTTTTTGGAGGGACAGTAAATCTGCAAGGATCCTCTAGAAAGCCTCACAAGGGAAATTCAATCCAAGAATGCTCCACCAAAAGGAGAACTTTTCTGAGAAGTAATATTCCTTTACAGAGACAGCTTGGTGTAAGGTTCGCATAAAGACTGTGCTAAATGGCCAAATGGTCATCTAACAAGACAGTGGTATCCACAAGGAGGTACAGGCACACACTCTCACTTAGCCCTGGTTAGGCGTAATTTTTCCTTCAGTCCTTCATATGGGTTTAACAAATATTCTTACCTGTGGTTAGAAATAAACACTTGTGTTTTCTGTGAGCTCAGTGTGATTTTAAGGTAACTGGAAACCAACTGGACATCGTTCACCAAGAGGAGAGGCAGGGATGTATACTGAAGAACTGCAGGGTGACAGATTGTGTGCACATTTTCAGCTGCGTGGGCCAAAAAGGAAGCTGGCAATGTCTGTGACAGAGAGGGCCGAAACACTTAATAGACTGGTGGGAATCCAGATGGCTGTCTAGTGTGCAGCATGATATGGAGATGCACATTTCAACTGCAGGATCTTCCAGGGAGCCCGTCACACATACATTGTTTCATAGGTTTTCATATCAAAGTGCAAAGAAAATTCTTAGTTATGTACAGAGTGGATCTGAGTCTTTGAACTATTTGAAAAAGAAGTCGAATATAGAAATCATAAATTGTAGCTGTCACTACTGGTAACATTGTTATTCTTTCCCAAGTGGAACAATATAGCTTGAACTGCACTCTTATCTGGGTCAATTTTGCCCCACTTATGTCAATATTCTAGAACAAACAGAAATAATTTTGAATAAATTATATCACCCCCCCCAGATTCGAGCCTCTTTTAACATTTTCTGGAGCTGTGCTACAAGACTCATGGTTTGAAAATCATGTAGGGACTTTGTTCGCTTAGGGGAAACCTGTACAATCCTGCTAGCATTAGTGGAATAACATGGACCTAAGGAGAAGGCATGTCTGGGATTATTACTGGCTTCATAGCCGTTAAAAAAGAAATTTGCAGACTTGCTTGCTTTAATTTTTTTTTAAAATCTCGATCATTTCAGGAGGAACCACCCCTGCCCAGTGGGAGGACATCACCGGAACAACACCACTGACGTTTGTTAACGAATGCGTTTCCTTCACAACCAATGTGTCTGCCAACTACCTGTACCACAAAATTTGACTTTTACTTTTTCAAGCTCATGTCTTTCTTTCAACAAATGCTTCCTTTAAACTATTTTATGTACTACAAGGATCAGAGATATTTTGTCCATGCTGTGGACTGATTGACGAGAAATATGCAAATTTCTGTGGAAAGAGAAATCCCTTATTTGGGATTATTATACATCTTATAAAAGATGTTATTTCCAGAATATCCAGCAAATGAGAAATGAAGCAGAAAGGCCTGTAGGTGTACCAGGCTGTGATCGAGAAGAATCTCATCCAACCATCTGTTCTGGTGATGAGATTCAACTGCTGTCTTTCTGAAAACACAATTACATCATAAAAATGAAACAAACAAACAAATAAAAAAGTATGTATGCCTTTTAGTTTATATACGTCCTTGATTTATATCACTAAAATGCTCAAAAATCTCCTCTGTCTAACAAGAAGTGCAGTCCATGGCCAGGAAAGATGTAGGGTGTGTAGTCTAGCACAGCAAATAGTTAGAAAGGGCTTGGATAATTTGCCTGTGAAAATCAATGGATTTCCCTCAGCTCAACCAGTCAGTGTCCAGGGTAATTACACTATAGCTTAGGTTTACTATTTAATGAAATAATTTATTCCATGTTAATATGAGCTCAGCTCTTGCGGTCCAATCTAAGGTATAACTTTAACATTAGGTGAAATAAAACGTGATTGTTGTACACTTCCTGAGTTCAGAAATCTCCTTCTTCCCAGTCAGTCAGATTGTTTGCTTATCTACATTTCTTTTCAGTTCAACTAAAATTTTTCTTCAGTGGCAGTGACCACAAGAGGGAGATCTTAAAGTGTGTTTTAGCTCTCATCTGCTACCTGCTGTTTAAATGGATACTACCATCTAGTTAAAGGGGTAAACAAAAGATTCCTTTAAGAACCAGATGTGGACACGAGATGCAAAGTGTGAGAGGTCAAAGTCCCTACAATTGTGAAGTCCCCAGCAGGGCTACCCAGGAAATGCAGCCAGACTGAGGGTTTACGATCCTCGTTTCCTAATCCCAATTACGATACTACGATTGATTATGGTTTCTAATGTGCTGCGGTATAGGCGGGGTCCCATGTGCAGACCTCTTCTTTTGAAACTAAATGAATGGTCAGCAGGCTACTTTAACCCAAACGGGATTTTAAGTGCTGTTAAAATTAGAAGATGTGATTTTTCATGTACTTACAGTCAGAGAATTAATTACCTTCTTTGCTGAAGGACAAGCTAATTTGAATTTCTGCACTTGTGCCCTGGTCTAAAAGTGCATCTACTCTAGTGAGAATTAGCTGATGCCTGGCTGTTTGCTTTTCACAGTAACTTGTTTATGTCTAGTGAAATCATTAATGGCAGAGAACAATTTTTCCCTTCAAAAGACTAATTCTGACCAAAATGATCTTGGGAAAGAGATGCATTTGTGTGAAATCCACGTGAATTAAGCAGCAGACTTTGAGGCATAGCTGTTTTCCATTTCCCGAGCTGCAGCTTTGAAAAAAAAGTTGTATCTGTTTGGTCTTTTTAGCCCTTGGTGTATGACAGCAAATCATTTGAGCATATGGTGGCTTCTCAGAGGATAGAGCCTCTCCAGTGTGAGCCCAGCATAGCATAATTCTCCCGCACATGGAAAGGAAGTATCAGTATGCAGAGCCTTCACGTATCAAACAGCCTTTCTCTCTTTCAAACATCAGCAGCCTGTTTTTAAACCAGTGTGTTTGTTAAATGTTCTGAATATAAGCACAGCGTGAAATTCGCTATTATCCAACTGCAGATGAGTGAGACAGAGAAAGCACACTTGAAAGGTATGCTTTGTGCTTACAATACCATGTAATCTACGGGAAGTAGTAAGCCCCCTGTAGATGATATCAGGTTTTGAGGTGTCTTTGAGCTCTCTGTCTCTATCCTACGGGTATCAGAGTCAAGCATGCTTTCCACTCACACAGTGAATTTTATATAAAAGAAATCTCCTTGGCTCCACAAAGAAACTAAAGGAAGTGATTGCTGAGAAAGAAGGCAATACGTGTTACTCCTGGTAAAATGCTTGGTGCATTTTTGCTGTTACATTTTGGGAGTAGAAGTAAAACTGTTTTAAGCGAAAGCTGTCATCTGTGCAAAATAACAATGTGGTTGTCTTGCCAAGTGTATCAGGAAGTTCTGTAAATGATTATCAATGTAATAGATGTATTTCATAAATGCAAAAATTTGAAAAGGCTTATATATATTTAGATCTATATTTAAATCCAGAGGAGTATGAGACTGTCTGCCACGGGACAGAGGAACTTCTTAAAGACTTTAAAGCAAATCATGTACCTGGAAGCAGATAAGCTTCCAGCAGTGAGGGCTTATCACAAAGGCAAATGATCTAGAGTTTGTGCAGCGGGAGACTCTGTAGAGGGTTTGCATCTGGTATTTAGGCCCAAAGACTTTCCCTTCATGCTCCCAAATGCACAGGAGGTACCTGGAGCATTCTTAGTCTTCCCAAATGGTAACTATTGTGGTTTTTAACTTCATTCCGAGTTGTCACATACAGTGGTGTGGTTACCAGCTAATGCTGCCAAGAGAAGAAAACACAATATTTTCTTGCTTAAATCTTTCTGTGCTAACGACCCAACTCTTCATTTTCTTTTACAGATTTTGGTTGATAGATTGTCGACAGACACAAGAATCTGTTACTTTTGCTTCCCAAGTGTACAGAGAGATTATCTGTGTCCCCTACATGGCCAAATTTGTGGTATTTGCCAAATCACATGATCCCATTGAAGCACGGTTAAGATGCTTTTGCATGACAGATGACAAGGTGGATAAAACTCTAGAACAACAAGAAAATTTTGCTGAAGTTGCCAGAAGCAGGGATGTAGAGGTACTGTAGAAGAATCTTAAACATGTTTGTTTATTTTTTTTTCATTTTCTAATGTCTGTTTTTAATCTAATGTTTTCTGCTTTCTATCTGCCACAAGTACCAAAAAATAGTGGTGCAAACAAATACTGTCATGATGCAATATCATGCACGATAATAAGACGGCAACTTTGCCTTTTCTCAGATGTAAGGGAAAAGTAGCTGCCAGGTGTGGGTGATGAAATCCTGTTCCCAGTGGGCAGCTGTCAATCTCTTGGTGCACAGGGCTGTGGTGGGAAGGTTTCCTATATTCAGGTGACTGCATTCGAGTTTTCCTTGGTCACCCTACCAAGATAGAAGGTCATTCGTTAATTGTGGGATTCACCCGCAAGGAAATCCAATCAGGCAGTTACCAGAAGTTAGAAAGGAATTCCCTGTCTGACTTGGGTAATACCGTATTTTGCTTTCCCCATAGCATTATTGTCATTCGAATGAGACATCCAGTGTGTTTTCTGGGCAGTCCTCAGCAATTGAAAACCCAGGTAACAGGAACCTTACACCAAATTCAAGGACATAGTAAATATGGAAATGGGCTGGTTGAATCTGAGCTCTCTGTTATGGGACCGAGGCTTCAAAAATGTATAGGGAAAAAAATAAATAAAAGGAATTTGGTTTCCTAAGATACTTTTTTTATGGTGGCCCTGGTAAACAGCTATACATAGATAGTGGAATGATTTTATGCTAGGAAATCAGGTAATAAAATGAAGTTGGGGGTTACCATTTAGTCCAGCAGTGTCAGGTTCTTTGTCCTCCTTTTCTGTGGTGTGAGGGTCAGTGTAGAGCAGCTACTGCCAACTAAGTATTATTTGAGATGGCTAGTTATGTCAGCAGGAGATAGTGCCCATGGCTTTTATTAAACACAGAGCAAGAGTTGGTAAGAATGTGGTACATCCTGACTGGGGGTTCAGGTGCACAACGAGGCGAAAGACTTGAGTCACTGAACAGAGAGCTGAGAGGTAGCACATAGGTGTTGTAAATGAACTTGTTCCTCAATTAGCCTAAAGCTAAGTTCTATAGATGCAGACTAGCCCTGAGTTCAATCCAGGTGCCTCATTGCCATTTCCGTGGTGGCCCACGATGATTAATTGTTTTTAATTAGCTCTGTAGCAAACTGCCAGGAGACGGTTTGTATTTTTTAGCTCTGAATTCTTAGAGAAATGTCTGAGTAAAGCTGAGTTTCGTGGGTGTGGTTCTTTGCTGAACTGTTATTTCCCGAGCCTGATGCTAAGTAGGTGTTGTGAGAGAACGGGAGACAGTCCAAGACAAAAAGAGCAGGTAATTCTCAACTTCCAGTAACTCCATAAAGGAACATCATTAACCAAAAAGAGAGTCGACAGTAGTCATCTTTGTCAGTATCTTTGCATGCCAAGAAGTTAAGCTTGCAGGTTTAGTATTCTGCTACACAAAAACCCCACAATTAATTCTGTGGCTGAATAAGCAAAAGTTTTCCTATGTGGAATCCAGCAAACTGCCTGCTAAATGCAGTTTTTCTGGCTCTGTCAGCTTCCTTGGAGGGGATGACAAATTCAGAGTACTTTAACTACATGTGGGGCTTAGTATGGTCTCTTGCCATGAGAATCCCACCTTTAAAAAATTTGTCCTTTCAGTTCCTGAAGCTCTGACAGGCATTTCTTGTGCAGAGCAGCTAGATTAAACACGGGTTTATAAAATCGAGTGACAAGGCTGAATTTGTGGACCTTAAGGATGAGATGTTAATGTACTGGCAATTTGAAGGGAACATCTCCAATGCTGATATTTAAATGTGGCTAGGGGGTCATCACAATAGCAATCCACAGGCACGGACGGGATCCTTACAGAGGCATTTCAGAGAAGCATTTACCTGAGACCTGACTTTCAAAAGCTCTAGGCCTTATACAAAAACCTGCTGCAATAAGTAGAAGTTTACATTGTTTTTGCCTGCTGCAGCAGTCAGTAAGCAGATTAAACACATAGGTAGAAAGTTTTTGCATTGGTAAAAAGGTCCTGTGCAACTTTGTGATGTTCCCAGACAGGCTTGTTCTCCTTCCAATCAAAATGAGGACTTTTGATTTGATTGCTGAAGAAATTATCTCTTTGACTGTTATGATGAGAGCAGGTTAGCAAAGCATGCTACAGTTAGAGCCAATGAAAAATCCAGATTAAGGTATAGATTTACAGTATGCCCAGATTAATGGCACTGAATGCTCATTTTGTCCTTTGTAGCATCACACTCATGTTATTGAATTAACCACATATATAATTTGGAATTTAATAATCTGGAATGTTTCCACGGGTTTTAGGTAACTGTACACAACAAATCTGGTAAATGCTGACAAGTCCTACCAACGTTAGAAACTGATCAAATGTACTGTGGAATTATGCTTAAGAAGGACTCCTAAGCACCTCACTGTGATTAATTGCTGCTTTGCTTCTTTCTCATTTCTAAAAGGTATTAGAAGGAAAACCCATCTACGTTGACTGCTTTGGCAATTTGGTGCCACTAACAAAGAGCGGGCAACATCATATATTCAGTTTTTTTGCCTTCAAAGAAAATAGACTTCCTCTGTTTGTTAAGGTAAAGTTACAATATGAGCTCTGGATTGTATAGTTTTTTGGGTTTTGTCTACTTCTGCGTTTACAATGAACTTAGCAGACTGAAGAACAGTTTGAAACTATTTCACGATAATGAATTACATGTTGGCTTGGGTAGTCAGAACAACCAGAAGTGGCTACTGGAAATGTAGTCATTTTTCTCTCTAAATACACTTAGCTGTGCCTGTGTTCTTCTGTACCCAGCCTTCTTTCAGCATGGTACTTCTGGGAATCCATTTCTCTACCAAATAATCTGAAGAGCTGATCGAGTTTGATCCTGGTTGGTTTTGTGTATCATGCTTCAATACCTTGCAGGAAAAAATGTGGAAATGGCAAAAAATGTCAGAAGACACTGAAGAATTGGCAGTCTACCAAAATATGATTGTTATGCCCTACATTTGTAAATATGCATATGGCTGTAAATGGGGCTATAACTGTTGATCAGAATAGGTGGCCTTTAAAGGTCCCTTCCAGCCCTAAAACATTCCATGATTCTGTGATCTGCAGGAAGCAGTGTCACGTAAAAATGTGCTCTTGCTGCGGTCTGTGCTAGCAGCAGAGGCCTGCTGCCACTGAGCCACCATCTCTCTTCTGGAGAAAAGAATTCAGAGAGCACTGCAAACCTCTTCCCACAGACTTTTCCTTCCTCTTTTCCTGAGACAAACCCAGCTACAACAGAGTATACTGTTACCATCACATCTAGAGAAAGGCTTTATGAATGGCAACTTCCAAAAAGCGGAGAAAATCAGCCCACTCCCTCAGCATATTTAACTTGCTGTATGACGTTAGACAACTTCTACCTCCTTTCCAATAGTATTTTGTAACCTTGTTTTAATGTAGAACTTTATCTATGCCCACCTACCTTTGGCTCTGCATATTCTCCTCTGTGATGGATTTTCCAAAATATGTTCAAAACCACACCTTTGTGTCTAGTATTTTTAGTCTGATCAAGTTAATACACATGTATCTAATCATATCATTTTATCAGTCCAGAAAACTGAAAGTGAGGTAATAGTTCCAGTTGTATTTCTCCTGTGATGTCGTACGTAATCCTCCTGACAATATGTACAAAAGTGAAAACTACACCACTAGTATCTTAAGTTTTAAGTGCTGACACTTGTTTCTACTAACAAGTGTGAAAGAGATTTTTCTAAGATTAACTGCGGAATCTCAAAAGTATGTCATGATGGAGTTGGATACAGTGGTGACACCTGTGAATACATTCTGTCAAATTCTTCATTCTCAGACTAGGATTTATCGATGCCTTTAAGAAAGCATTTCACAAGAGAGGTGTCTTTCACTGTTTTCAGCTATTTGGCCAAAGGAGTAGCTGAATGAACGAACACAATATTTAATACTGAAATTCTGAGCAAAGAGTTGTCGCTGACATCAGCATAAATACCACAGGGGGTGACCTAGTTCCTTTTACCTCATACCTTCATTCTTTTGTCATCTAATACAAATGAGCCTCTGTAATGCCCATAAAGCTGGGGACCATTTCAGTGGAAAGTGGATGTTGTAAGCTAGCAGAGAAGCCAAATCACATGGGAATGGCTCGGTTCTTTTAAGACTGTGATTGCAGCATTGGGATTGCCTTCTGTAAAGAAGTGTCTGGTGCGTAAGCATGTCCATGCTTGTGTCTTCTCCTGTTTTGACAGACAAAGTGCATCCATATGTATGTTTACAAACAAGCAGGGGGAAGAAAAAGAGAAAAGAGATAGCACATTTTTTTTGCTACATGGACTTTTTCTCCCCCATCTAGCCTCTTTATTCTGAGTAATTTTGAGTGGCACAAGTAGATCATGTGGCAAAAGAGCACAATGAGAGGTTAAACAGCTGTATGTTTGTTCCACCACAGGTGCGAGATACCACTCAAGAACCCTGTGGACGATTATCGTTCATGAAGGAGCCCAAATCTACAAGAGGCCTCGTTCATCAAGCCATATGTAATTTAAACATCACTTTACCCATTTACACAAAGGTACTGTGAAATTACAATGATCTATAGCAAATTGGCATTGTAATATAAGCAAGAAACAAGAAGGAGGGTAAAATATTGTTAAATCTTTGCAGTCAGGTATTTTAAAGAAGAATGAATATGACACAAGGGCTTTCAGTTTCTGGGGTTTGGTACTTTTAATGCCATTGTTCAAAGGTATTCTCAAGAATTTTCTAAGGATGCAGAAGAGGTGACAGAAGAATTTTTGATGACAGCTGTCAGAAGATGATGAAGATAGAAGATGACAGAAGTCCAGTTTGTGCTGTACAGCTCCCATAGTTTCATTTGATATCTCAAAGTTTGGAAAGTTCATAGCAGTGCCGAAAGTATTTCTTAGACTAGTTTTTAATGTTGCATTGATTTTAGCACTGACTTTTCTTCCTATATCTGATAGATCTTTCAAGAATCTATGAGGATGTCACATGCTGTAAATGATCTTTCTTCAGAATACTTTAATAACAATTATTAATGTATCTTGAGGAGGAAAGTCATCCAATATCAAGGGCAAAAAAAAAAAGGAGAGGAAAACTCTAGTAAGAGTATGTATAAATGACAAGACTGAGACCAGCTGAATTCTCATATATCACAGGAGTGCCCTTGATTTCTGTTCAAGTGAGATCAGATACTTAGCAGCTCTTTTTTCCTTAGAAAGAGGCAGTTTATTGCTATTCTGAGTTTACTCTGATTTTTACTGTCTTCTTAGATTGGGAGCTGCATGTCTTTTAGGAATGGATTGTGTTTTTTTGCCCCAAATCTTGCCTGTTGGTGATGATTTTTTTTTCTCAGCATTTTGAGCATATAATGCAATCTTTATTAGAGCATTTTTCTATCATTTAAAAGTAACACAGCTCAACAGATTATAACTTTAAATTGGTTATGTTCTTAACTATTTTCAGTATTAAATTATGGGTGTGAAAGCATGTATATATTTTAAATTTTGGTATAAACAAAAGTCTAACAACCAGAAGCTGCTTTTCTGTTTGTAATTTGCTTGATTCTGTAGCCTTTTGTGTTTTAAACCAACTGTTTAGCTTTGCTGCCTTTTTGACATCAGAAATCAATTGCAGAAATGTACTGCCTTTTCTTTCTTTCTGTTAAATAGTGTCAGAAGTTATTTTTTCCTACTCTCTTCTTCTAAAAAGTTGCATTTTGCCCGCTCTGTTTTTCCCTTCTCTTTTTGCATGGCATTTTGGAACCGAAAGGAGTCAGAATCAGATCAAGAACAAGAAGAAGAGGTAATGTTGCCATAACAGCATGTTCTTGCTTATGTATGCTCTAAAATACAGCTAACAGACATAGCTCGGAAGATCAAGTCTGTAGTGAAACAGTCATTAGTTCAGTGCTACAAAAACAACGCAGAGGAGCGCATTTAAATGGGTCTTGCACACTAATTTTTTTAATTTATGGAGTTTAACATTGCCTGTGCTAAGATTAAAGTCTTACTGATTCAGATGCACTTATTTCGGAGGTGTATAATACTTCATTTTGCTTTAAAAAGAGTTCCTTAATAATGTAAAAATTCTTTTGATCAAGAATTAAGCCATACGAGCCATTCCGTTCTTTAAGTGCTCTTCTCTGCAGCACGAAAAAATTACCCCTCTAAAAAAATTGCCACTCTTGTGTCAGTGCTGAAATATAGGCACTGTTAAGTGAAAACACTGCTGAAGTTTTCAACCTGATTCCCACTACATTGTTTCAGAAGGTAACCTTCTTTGTCAGGCAATCATTCAATTTCATACCAAAAGCACAAAGCTAATACTTTTAGCCTTTATAATGCTGTTTACACATTCCCAGGGAAGTCCTCCAAAGTTGTTTTTAGCAAATCTGTGCCTGGTAAAAGCAATGTAAAGGATATTGGAAAATATTTTTGTCCAAACATCAATGACTTCATATATTTTTATCTAAGAGACTAAACCTCAAAAAGACAAGCCCACTGATGGAAGGTGATTTTATCCATTTGAATTATTTTTTCTTAACTGTATTCATTTTTTTGTTAATAATATTGATTAGTATGCTGACACCATTCCTGACCGATTTGGAGGAACTTAAAGTAAGGGGAATTAAAGTATCCTAGGGGTGGTAGGTTACCATGTCGGGTGATCTGTGCAGCAGAGGAATTCAGATTATCATGGATCTCTAATACGCGCTGCTAGGTGGCACATTTAATAATGTCAGCCTAAATGATTGCAAGGTGTGTATGAGCACGGAGGTGTTGTCAGTGATTTACTTGCATTTATTTTCAGTTTATGGAAAGGCAAGGATTAGTAACATTGTAGCTGAGACAATATATTGCATGTGTCTGTATACATTTATTTATAAATGTATCTGTTTATCTCGATCTTGATGAAGAATACTTTTCAACAAGTAAAAGCTTTTCAACACTCACTAAAAAACTGTCCTGGTAGCTTTAACGTACACAGTCTATTGGATCAGCAGCATGGCACAGGTGATTTTTCTTCCTCATAGTCATCCTACCACTACAGCTTTGTCTAGGAAATTTAACAGTTAAGGCTACTTTTAACTCTGCTTATTTTTGCATATCCAAATGCACATAATAACAATCTTTTTATCTTTGTGTGGACAAATGATTGTGGTAGCAGAACCAAAAAATGTCAAACCAGAAGGCAACTTCAAGAAAGTGCTTCTTGAATGTTCATAGTCTGTCATCACATTTTTTAATTTATTTTGTTTTGGCAAGAGCTATGTTATCGGTAGCAGTAAAATTGCGTGGCCTTTTCAATCTATACCTAAATATGCTTTGACAATAAAAAAAAAATGGCCTCCAAGGACCATCCCTCCTTCCATTTAGAGGTATCAGGATATATGAATGGCAGCAAGTCCTAGTTCTTCCTTATGCAGTAGCAAGTCTGCAGCCATTTCTGCACCTGCTTTTCATCATCACAAAGTACAGAGACAAGAATGCAAACTGTGATCTCAGAATTAATGTGTACAATGAAGCTTGTGTACAGAGTTTACACGTTGCCTTCTAGGTGAGACATAGGCCTTCAGAGAACCATACTGAACTCCATTACTTTAGTCAGGAAGAAATAAATAAAGAAAATTCAACAAGCACCCTCAGTAATACAAAAATCTGGGTCCTCTATGTGCATTTAAAGAAAACAGATTGCAACATTTTGCATCTACAATTGACCATAACTATTGCAAAGTAACCATTTTTCTGTCATTAGAAATAGGAAAAAAAAAAACCAAACCATGCTTTTGCCGTTATTTTACATACATTCTTAGTTCCATTTATGTCAATGAATCGGTGTGTCCATACATCTGTTGGATTTGACTCAACATGTTCCACTTCACTAGTGACTTTATATATGTAGATTATATTTGAACTTTTAAATTTCCCCTTTTTTTTTTCTTCTAGGTTGATGTGACTTCAGAAAAAAGTAAGATTTTTTTTTTTTAATGTTAGAATTAAGTTTGTATGAAAGATGGTTAAGAATCAAGATAAGCATGAGAGCTAAGCTGTAACTGCTGTTGCTAATAACATCAATACTTTAAAACTGTAATAGAAAACAATTTAATACCAGAGCAGCTATCCAATTACATAAGTTTTAATGTATAAATTAACAAGTAATACAGTTTAAAACAGTTAATCTAAGCACTTTCCTTTGACATCCCTAGTGATCCCGCTACTGCTATTTTGCTTGTATGAATGCTCATCCCTCCATTTTTTTGTTCTGTCCATTTGTTGACACATATTATTGCCTCATACTTGAGACAAATAACAGTATCACTTTTCATGAAAAAGTAAGTAATACTCCAGTATATTTCATTACATTCACAAAATACAACCATGGAAAAAAGTGATACTGTCTAAAGTAACCAGGCTGTTTAACCCTTCCCCCTCCCACCCTTTACTGTGGTGAAATATGGCAGGAAATATGACCATTACACTTGGCACAGCACATATATATACATATATGCACACTCTTGGTATGTACAGAGTAAGGCCATTACAATTAGAAAATGAGGGTGAGTCGTTCACAGTGCTGAAGATCTCCTTTAATAAAGATACAAATGAAACAAACATGCATTCTGTCTGAAGAGTATCTCTGAATAAACAACTGTTTTCAGATGCAGTGATTTCTTAATCTGCTTAGGAAAGAATGACTTCCGTCTTGGTCGCAGTTGGAAGTCCAATGTGTCGCCTTTTTTTTTCCTGCATTGCTTATGAGGGTTATTTACTCTTGATGTACTATGTACGTGTTTTAATTGGAAAGACAACAACAGCACCATGATCCTGCAGATCAAACCCCCTTTGTCTAAAGCAGAAGTGCGTCATCTAGAGAATAAAAAGACATCAGGGTGACCGAAGAGCTAATATTGTCATGAGAAATGGTATTCATCATGATTAACAACAGTTTTAGAATCACATTTTTGCTCTAATTCAGCATTACTTACACCAGAACAACCAGTTTCATCGCAGTGGAAAAGACACTGCACAGTATAGGCAGCAGACTGGAATTTCAGTTGCCGTGGCCATGGAAGGTGAATTGAACAAAGTAATAAAATATACAGGTGAAAAAGGGCTGGACTGCACCCCTTGCCATGTAACTGTTTCCTCTGTGCAGAACACCCACCCCGAGGAAGGGGCGGGATGCAGGTTTGGTGAGGTAGCTCAGTTGTGGCTGTCACAGACTCATCTAAATTCATTATGACGCAGAGCAATTCTATTCTATTCCCCAAGAATTATTCTATTTGGTGACTTTTACACTGGTTGAATGCAAATACCAGTCAGATAGTGTTTCAGTATGCACTAGTAATGCCAAAACCAGCAGCAGCAAAGACCAAGTTTTCGGCACTGAAATCACCCCCAGCAGTCTGGTTATAATTAATGTACAGCACAAGCATTTAGTATGCCTTACACAGAAGAGAATAGTCTAGCAAAATGGCTATTTTTGACAAAGAAATACAGAAAATTCTGTATTGCTCAGGTTCTCCTTATTCACAGTAGTACATTGACTTTTAGCCTGCAGGGCAGAGATGTGGCAAGTTTTATGTGATGTACTGCCTTTAAAAGAAAAATGTACAACTGTACTTTCTGTTCATAACTTGCCGAAGTCCTCCAATGTGTCATTCTGTTCAAGATACATTTTCTAGTGCGCCTTCCTGAAATTAAATATTCCCAGCAGGCAGTTACAGCATACTGGGAATTACCTACCTCTGGCTTACTGTATATTGATTGCCCAGATTAGACAAATATTTCACCACAGTATGTTTTACAATATTTTCATGTATCTTTAATTTATATAATTAATTTCTAGACCTATTGTTTTTTGACTGTAGCTACATACCCAGTAGCATCTGCAACACCTTTGCTTTGCATGGAAATAACTTGCCTTACATGAATTGTATGTATGTGTCTAGTGTGACTGTCTCTAATTTTTGGTTGCCATACATTACATTTTTTAAAACTTTGAAATCACTTCTAAGTTGATTCACAGTTTTTTCTTCTTATCTCTCCGTTTCTTCTGTCTTCTCTTTCCTCAGTCAATTCATTTGTTGTCAATGAGGATGTTCCAAGGAAAGGACCATGCCTCTTTAAACAAAAGAATGTTTGTTTCATTGTTTAGGTGTGAAATCCCCTTAGATGAAATGCCGGTTTGCAGCTGATTCAGACCTCTACATATTTGATAATATTTTAGATGACTGCAGAATTACTTCTAACTTTTATTTTGGTCATTAAGAGAAAAAAATGTTAACCTAATGTTATTCTGACAGTTTGCTAACACTGGCTTTCTCTTAGAGGAAATCGACTCTCAATCAGTTCTAATGCTTTCCCCCTTTTTCTTGTTTATTTTTATTTGAACATTGATCTGTAACATCTGAACAATCTTGAGATGCCTATTTTTGTGTAACTTCACTGTGTTTCTTCTGGTTTTAGTTTCAATTGGTGGTGGTGCTTTTTTTGGTTTGTTTTTGTTGTTTTTTTTTTAAGTGGTGTCCTGGTTTGGTTTGTTACCGCTTTGATAATGTATGTGTGGTTGTGCTATATTGATAAAGTTAAGCAAGTTATTTCCTACCATTTTCCTTTTCAGTTGTTTTGGTTTGTTGTTCCACCCCCTCCCCCTGCCCCCGCCTCCGTTAGCTTTGCTTTGCTCTTGTACCCTCAGATCTTGTGGATCCAACCATTCCCAGCCCATTTTGTTGACCTTCCTACCACTGCAACCAAAGACTGTCATTTTCAGTCCTGATTACATTTTCCAATCTCTATTTTTGATTTCCATTTTACTTTCAATGTTTTCCATTCGCATCAAAGATGATGAGACAGAATCTACAGAAACATCTATCCTGAAAAGTCATCTTGTTAATGAAGTCCCTGTACTAGCCAGTCCAGACCTGTTGTCTGAAGTTTCTGAGATGAAACAAGACTTGATCAAGATGACTGCCATCTTGACAACTGACCCTTCTGACAAATCAGGCTCCATTAAAGTGAAAGATCTTGGAAGACCCACTGAAGAAGAGCCAGGAGAGCCTTTTGAAATAGTTGAAAGAGTGAAAGAAGACTTAGAAAAAGTAAGTGAAATTCTGAGAGGTGGATCCTATACCCGAGAAGAATATATTTTGCAGAAGTCCCTTTCCAAGGAAGAAATTGTAGAAGAAGAATGGGTCATTGTCAGCAACGAAGAAATTGAAGAGGCCAGAAGAAATGCTCCTTTAGAAGTCACTGAACCTGCCTGTGTAGAAGTCAGGGTAGATAAAGGGACGACAAAAATGGGGAAGCCAGATGTGACAGGGATGGTAGATTACCTTGCAGAGGATTTAAAAACATACGTTTCTCTTCATGAAGTACAGGCACAACCCTTACAAGAAGACTTGGTAGAAGAGAGATTTGAAGCTGTGGTAATAAGCAGAGATTCTGAAAAGGAAGGACATGAATCTCCAAAAACTGAAAGACTAAGTCTGAAGGAGCAACACAAGCCTGCCTTAGAAATTAAAAAGCCAGTTAGGACAAAAGTAAAAGACAAGCAAAAGCAGAAAGAAGGCAAGCTGCAGAGCCGTGGAGAACAACCTGGACTAAGGAAGCTCACTTCAGATGAGTCCTTAGGCGAGGAACCTGGCTTAACACCGTTAGCTGCTCCTGAGGCTAAAGCTGTATCCCCTGTTATAGAGGAAACTCCTATTGGCTCCATAAAAGATAAAGTGAAAGCTCTCCAGAAACGAGTGGAAGATGAACAAAAAATTCGATCAAAACTACCCGTCAGAATTCAAACAAGAGAAGGCACTGCTGAAAAGGCTTCTAAAAGACCAGTACAAGTCAAAAAACCAGTAGCACACAAAGCCCAGCCACCTGTTTCACCTTCTTCTTCTAAGACAGAAAGACTGGAAGAGACCATGTCAGTTCGTGAACTGATGAAAGCCTTCCAGTCAGGCCAAGACCCATCCAAGAATATATCTGGACTGTTTGAGCACAAATCTGTCAAACAGAAGCAACAGCCCCCTGAGAAGGAAACAACACGGAGAAAACCAGTTTCCTCACAAAGTGAAATGAAGCGATTAACAAGCCACAAGACAGACAAACAGAAGGACAAACAAAGCTCGGTATTAAAAGCAGAGAAAGAGCCACAAGCCAAAAAAGGAAAACCACAGTTGTCTACTGTTGAAATTACCAAGAAAGCTGCAGGTAAAGACCAGGTGAAAGAGCAGAGCAGCAAAAAACCAACTGAACCTCTCCCCCCAGTTTCTGATGATGAAAGTGCCAAAGATACAGCGGTTGTGAAGGGCAGGAGTTCTGATGATCAAGGAGATGCTGACTTCCAGATCAGCCCTGACAGAAAAACCTCAACAGACTTTTCTGATGTCATTAAAGAAGAACTGGAGGATAATGACAAATATCAGCAGTTCCGACACCTTTCAGTGACAGAGGAGGGAGAGCTTAACTTGGAGCAAGTACTGACCAGTCCTTTCAGTGCTGCTTTTCCATCAGAGCATGTGAAAGATGGATTCCTTCCTGCTCTTTCTCTGCAAAGTGCTGCTGCTTTTGATGGGAGCTCAGAGAGCCTTAAACACGAAGGTGTGGCCGATTCTCCAGGTAGTCTACTTGATGGAACCCCTCAGATCAGCTCTGAGGAAAGTTATAAGCATGAGGGTCTGGCAGAGACTCCAGAAACAAGCCCTGAAAGCCTTTCATTCTCACCCAAGAAAAGTGATGGGCAAAATGAAGAAGCTAAAGGAAGAGCTGGAGCACACACGCCAGCAGAAACGTGTCCTCCAAAGGAACTCTCTCCAAAGGAAGATGAAAAAGGTAGTACTGAAAAACAGCTAGATGCTGTTACTGGGACTAGTAAGTCTCATTCTGACCATTTATCAGAAGAGCATGTACCTACAGCCTCTGAAGAAGAGGCTGCTAAAGGAAGTAGCTCAGCTTTCATTATGAAAGATGTTAGCAGGGATAAAGAATACAGAGCCACTGCACATTTAACTAAGTCTTCTGAAACACATGACACTGCTTTAGAGAAAGAAAAAGATATAACCTGTGAACGCCGTGGTATGGTTAGAAGTCCCCAGAAATTGGAACTTTCACTTGCTAGCCATGATAGTGAAAGCTGTAGCCCAGTTGCAGATGACTCTTTGGCTATAAGTCATAAAGACTCCCTGGAAGCAAGCCCAGTGCTAGAAGATAACTCATCACACAAAACACCTGATTCTTTGGAGCCCAGTCCTATGAAAGAGTCTCCCTGCCGGGATTCCCTTGAAAGTAGCCCTGTAGAACAAACAGTGAAGGCTGGTATTTTGGGGCAGGGACCTCCTCAGCCTGTTCTCAGCAAAGGAGAGACCTGCCCAGAGCTGGCATCGGTGCGTTCCAGGATTCTCCGTGACCCTGAGGGAAGTGCTGATGATGACAGTCTAGAGCAAACATCCCTCATGGAGAGTTCAGGCAAAAGTCCTCTTTCACCTGAAACTCCTAGTTCTGAAGAAATTAGTTATGAAATCACACCTAAAACAGCAGAGTCACATGCGCTGTCAAACATACCAAAGTCGGCCGTGATCCCCGAGGTCAGTGAAGAACCAGAGGATGATTCAGAAAGTGAACCAAAGAAGAGATTCACCCCTGAAGAGGAGATGTTTAAAATGGTGACCAAAATCAAAATGTTTGATGAATTAGAACAAGAAGCAAAACAGAAGAGAGATTGCAAAAAGGATTGTAAGGAAGATGAGTCTTCTGCAGTAGCTGATTCAGAAGCTGTGTGTGAAGCTGAAGAACCAGGGATGACAGGTGTAGAAGGCAAAGATGTACCTACACTGGTGATGTCTGCACCTGAATCTAGAAAAAGTTCTTCCTCTTCAGACAGCGAGCCGGAATTGACTCAGCTAAAAAAAGAAGCCGACTCAGGCCTCTTAACGGAGCCCGTGATCCGCGTACAGCCACCCTCACCATTACCATCCAGTATTGACTCCAGTTCTAGCCCCGACGAAGCAGGTTTTCAACCCATCGCTTCCAAGCAATGCTCTGCCAGGATAGGTGCAGTGAAAGCGGGACAGGATAAGCCAACAGAAGATGACAAAGAGGAACCACTTATCCTTGGGGGCAGCTGTAAGGCTTCCACCGGTGAATCAGGCACTTGTCATTCTAACGGTTGCCTATCAGGAGAAACCGGCAATTCCAAATGTGACAGCACGGGTTGCAGTGAGGCAGTTAGTCCCAGTGCCCCAGTCACACAGCCTGGGGGTACTCAGTGTCATTCCATTGGTGACAGGTCTCAAAAAGAAGTTCACGCTGAGTCTTCACTAGCACTACAGCAGTATGATGCTACTGAAAACGATGTCAAGCCTGCATTTTTAACACACGCAGATCTCATTTCTGCAGGAGCTGTGTCTGAGAAAGCAGGTGATGGTTCTTGTGGACACAGTACCATGGAGTACTCTGTTCCACAAGATGTCAGACTGGCTGAAGAGGCTTCCTCTGAGCATTCTGCTTTGGGAAGCGATTTGGGAAAAACACCTACAGATTTTGAAACATCTCAGAGAGATATTCATGCTGAGGAACCCTTAGCAGAGTATTCATCCCTTACCACTGAAACACTGGAACTCGAAAGTTGCGTAGTAGATGCTGCTGAAAGTAGTACTCCTTATATAGTAAGCCCTTATGAAAATGTGTCTTCTGCACATTTCTTTAGCGACTCTGAAAGTCAGGTAGGATGCAGTAGAAGCTTGCTATTTAGGGAAAACTGTTCTGCTGAAGGAGAAAAAGATGAGAGTGGTGAAGCTTTACTTAGAAGGGGTGCAGGTATCGAATATCACTCTTCAGAGGAAGTATATATGGAAATAGAGCCAAAACCAGAGGATGCAGTTCAGAAAACAGCGCAAGGGTCTTCAGCACAGTTAGCTGAATCTGCCCTTGGGGATATAAGAGATGAAACAGAGAAACTGATCAGTCAAGTTGTCATCACTAAAACTGATGTGGATTCTGACATGTGGAGTGAAATACGTGAAGATGATGAAGCTTTTGAAGCTCGGGTGAAAGAAGAAGAACAAAAGATATTTGGGTTGATGGTCGACAGGCGATCACAAGGCACAACACCTGATACGACACCGGCCAGAACACCCACGGAAGAAGGGACACCGCTTAGTGAACAAAACCCTTTTCTTTTCCAGGAAGGAAAGTTGTTTGAAATGACTCGGAGTGGTGCCATTGACATGACCAAAAGGAACTATCCAGATGAAAGCTTTCACTTCTTTCAAATGGGGCAGCAGCCTCAGGAAGAAGTTTCTTTAGCTGAAGAAGTGAAAGAAGCAGCAGAGGTGGAATCTTCTAAGCTGAAGAGCTCACCAGATCCACTTTCACCTTCAGAATTGGAGGACTTGGACATACAAGAAGGAGATACATTGAAATATTCACCCCCAGCATCTGAGTCTAGTGATAAATCAGAAGAAATGGTGAGTGAAGGTGTCGGCATAGGCACCGCAAAAGCAGATCTTAAATCCAGAATTCCAATTAAAATGGGTATTTCAGCTTCTTCAAAATCACCAAAGAAAGAAACTGCTGCCTCTGAAGCTGAGCCCCTCTGCAGAACAGAGACCGACGTGGTCGATAGCAGTCAGGTGCCTTGCCCTATCTCTCCTGAGCAGCCTGTAGTGGAAGATGAGTTTTCCAAAGTCACTAAATTAATGCATTCGGAGCCGGGTGAGGAGTCCCCAGACTCTTCACCGGAGGAACAGAGATCTGTGATTGAAATCCCTACGGCTCAAATGGAGAGCGTGCCTTCTTGTGAAAGCAAATCCAAAATTCCTGTAAGAACAGCCGCTGCTGCTTCACAATCCTCTCAACAATGGGAAAATGAGAGCCTTCCCACAGACGACTTCCTAGACTGTTTGCAAGGTGAAGGAAAAGATGACCAAGCAAAGCCAAAGTCTAAAATTCCTGTCAAAGCAGCTTTCCAAAAAGCCGAACAACAGCATACACACCCAGACACATCTGTCCGCAAGCTAGAGTCGACCAAAGCTCTTGACACGACAAGCAAGCTACCTGTGAAAAATGATAGCCGAAGTAAATCTGAATCTGACGCAAGTATTCCCATGGACCCACAGAGTAAGCGTTCCATCAAAGCTAGGAGTTACGCTGAGGCAGAAGCAGAGACCAGGGAAAGTGAAAGAGAGCTGAAGCTTGAGCTAGACTCAGATGAGGCAGCAAGAGCCAAGGTATTTTCATCGCGGTTGCCAGTTAAAAGCAGAAGCACTTCAGCCTCCCATGGTCCTTTTAGTCCCACAAAAGAAAGTAAGGAACATTTTTTTGACCTTTACAAAAACTCCATAGAATTCTTTGAAGAAATTAGCGATGAAGCTTCTAAATTAGTGGAAAGACTCACGCAGTCAGAGAGAGAACAAGAATTAGTTTCAGATGATGAAAGCAGTAGTGCCCTAGAAGTTTCAGTTATTGAAAATGTACCATCCAGTGAGACTCAGCAGTCAGTTCCTGAAGACATCTTTGACACCAGACCCATTTGGGATGAGTCTGTAGAGACTCAGATTGAACGTATCCCCGATGACAATGTCCATGACCATCCCGAAGGTACTTGCAAGCGACTGGGATTCCCTGTGCGACGCATGTCATATATTAAACTTTTTGGTTCTTTGTTTTCTTTGGGGTGTGTGTGGGTATGTATGTTTGTATACACGTGTAATGTGTGTGGCATTTTCTTTTAAGCTTTTGGTGGTTAGTTGTGTATTTTTTTTTCTCTTGTGAGCTGTGTTTGGTTTTTTGTGTTGTGTCTGTATTTTTCCTGTCTGTGAAACAATCTCAAGATTGCAAAGCGTGAATGCTCAAGGGAAGTGTTACCTTAACAAACACACTTAGAAAAATACCTCTTGTTTTACCATTAAACCAATTGCTCGGCTCATGCGCATTTTGGCTTTTGGCTTTCCCTGGCCCCGTTCTTAACTATTAATTTGTACTAATTGAAACAGAGAAATTCCTTTTCTTTTGAATTCTTATACAAAGAAATCTGCAGAAGCTTTTCATGTTCCCCCTTTTTGACGATCCGTGTCTCAAGAAAATTCTGTCTTCAGCCTGTAGTACAGGTATTCTGGTGTTTGGTTTTCCTCACCTATCTGTGTACTACTCCTGCACAGCCCCAACGGAAACTGAGTGGCTCGAAGGAAATGGGCATATATAATTAGCCCTAAGCAGTCTTCTGAACCAGAGGTATCGTTCCCCATGTGTGCTTTCAGGGAAAATCAAAACTCAAATTCTGCCATCCTCAAATTAGATTTGGGGATGGGGGAAACAGTCAGTCTCACCGGGACTGAAATGAATGAAGACTGGAAAATAAACTTCTGATTTTTTTTTCCTTGCCTTCATTGTGAGTATTTTGGTTTTGCCCCTAATTGAAAGGGTGGAAGACAGTGAACTTATCAATAGCTCAAATACAAACTATGCCATCAACTGCCATATGGACTGTTTGAACAAAACTTTCCCTACAACAGAAAGAACATAACTATAAGCACCAGTCCAGATGAATTTTTCAACCTTGGCATTTACTAAGGAGACATGGAAAATTATGGTGCTTGACTTAGGTAAAGTTTTCAATTTAATGGTAGAATGAAGATTTAGAATAAAGTACTTGGCCAGAATAGACACAGTAGGCACATCAGTCCTTTGTTTAGATTTTCATATGAAAGCCTGATTTTCAAATGGAAAATTTAGATAGTCCTGTGCTTTTTGAAAAATGAACCGTTTGGTTGTTGTTTTTTTGATTAATCTAGGGATTTACAGTCCTCACTTTAGTTACCCAGTTGGGACAGCCTGTCTGTATGTAGACTGTAGAAGTTAGGAAAAAAAAAAGAAAAAGCACTTTCCCTTCTTAGACTGTATCATGTATGAAACCAGTTTTTAACTTGTAAAAGGCAACTTGTAGCTCTTTTTGACCTTTAGATCAACACAAGGATCAGGAAAGGACGGAGGAACGACTGGCCCACATTGCCGACCACCTTGGATTCAGCTGGACAGGTAAAATGCACGCCATCTATTCCAGAGGGAAAGAAGGGGGAGCAGTCCTCCCTCTTCATGTTTCTTTCAGATGATTTCCTGATTATCTAAAGCTGTTTTATGGAAATACCACAGTAGTTCACTGTCTTCGGTTACTGAGATTCCTGTAGCCTGTTCGGTAAGAACTCGGATGCGGAGGTCAGGCTTCTGCACTTGCTGTGGCATCTCCAGAGGGAAAACTCCCAGGACAAGAGCGCAGCAAAGACCTGGCACACGTTACCCTATTCTTTTGTGCAAAATGCAACCACTCTGGCTAGAAGAAAATGAATAAACATCATCTTTGTTCCAGAACTGCTGAGCTGGAAGGCCACTGTTGGGTTAAGTGACATCAGCCTCCTTTCTATAGAATGGTGCTGAGGAAAACGGGATAAAAAGGGACCTATTTGTAACAGTCACTTCAATATCATGGATTTAATAGATCTGAGATAGTTAATGTTCCTGGGGACAAGCGAAGGTAACACGGGATGAAATGCACATGCCTTACCACTGCAAATCAGCTCAGAAGTGCTTGCAAAGAAAAAGAGCTGTGCAGAAATCTTAATGCTGTGACAAAATGAGCAATTGACAAAAAATCGCTGCAAAAACAATTGAGGTCAACACTTTTTTTCTGTCTATCCCTAGAGTGGGTCCACACTCTTGACAATAGCAAGGCTCTTGAATGAAATGAGAGTTGTGCACCAGGCAAACAACTTTAACTCCCTGATAATGAGGATTGTGCTCTATACTGGTTTGAACAGCATCTTCACAGTATATGCAATATATCCTCATACAGCCCCATGCAGACCCACCACTTCAAGGCATAACACATTTTTGTCTTTGCCATGAACTTGTTGTTTACCAGCGTCTCTAATTACAACGTGAGGTGCATAGAAGCAAAGAGAATTTGGTTTCAGGAGTTTGTAACCCAGATTGATGCTGAGAGCTGTAAAATAGGTGTAAGGCGGGGAAAAAGGAAAAGATGTCATTACAGAGATGGATTTCTGTTTCAGAGCTAGCAAGAGAACTGGATTTCACAGAAGAGCAAATTCACCAGATCCGAATTGAGAATCCTAATTCCCTTCAAGATCAGAGCCATGCACTCCTTAAATACTGGCTTGAAAGGGACGGGAAACACGCAACAGGTTTGTTTCCAGTTACAGTATGTATAACTATCTCCAGTTCCTTAGCTGAGGTGACATGTGTTTAGAATCACCAAAAGAAAAGCTAGGTAAAATTTAGGCTACAGAAAGAACGAGCATAGAGAGCACTGTTTGTTTTTTTTTAAAGCTCATCTGTATAAAATGGCATATTGTAGCATTCTTCACGAGAATAGTTTCCTTGTGTTCCTTTGAGGGCAAGGCAGAACATCTTAGGTAAAGAAAGGGTGGAAAAACGCTGAGGCCTCTTCTTCCTAAACTGGAAAATCTTTCAGGAAACTAAACAAATTCATCGAAGGGAAAAACAAACCGAGCGGTAATTTTTATAGGCAGCCCTTCAGTGAATTTTACATTTTACACAGCAATGTTTCTAAAAGCACCTGTATGTTATATGTGATACTGTATTGCTCGGTATCCTATAGATGTCCTTCATATAGAAAAGAGAAGGGAGAGAGTGTATGATCTCCCTACCTCAGCTACCCGGTGTCATTTTAATCCCACAGACACCAGTCTTACCCAGTGTCTTACCAAAATCAACCGCATGGATATCGTTCACCTAATGGAGACCAGCGGCATCGACTCGGCGCAGGGTCACGGCACTCGCACGTACGCAGAAATGGAACAAACGATAGGATTGGACCATAGTGAAGGTAAATGTGCCCGGATCCAGACTGCCCAGGTTATCTCCCCTGAGCACTGCTCATGGTCTGAAATGTTTGACATAGGGATAACCTATGAGCTCTGATCCCTGAGCACTAGAATCTCATCTTGAAAGTGCAGCTAACATGGATGTATGCAAGCATGACATCACACAGGCCACTCTTTCACTGGGTAGACGATCACTGCATTAGCAGATTCGTAGAAAGCAAATAAAGGAATGTTGTCAGAAACTCCTGCAATGCCTGTGTCAGTGTCAGTGGGTGCTTGGGGTTTTTTGCTTACACAAGAATTTTCAGAAAAGTCAAGAAGGTTGCGTTAGGATTTGACCAAGGTTAGTAAAAGGAATAGTACTCTGTGCTTTGGAAGAAACTTTGGATTCAGGTATTCAGGGTATTGTAATTCTGCTGTGATGCTGCTGGATTTCTTCAGCTTAGAAGTTCAGTAGATTAGCTCGATGGTTAGAAACTAAAGATACGCTTTCAAATGTTGTGAAATGTAAACCTCTTTTCTGAAAGTACTACATTTTATATCCTTAATCTAGTAGTGAAATAGCAGCTTGCTAAAGTATTAGGCAGCCGCAAACATCCCATATGGAAGAAAATGTCCCACTGGAAGAAGGTCAGTCGCTCAAATTCAGTACAAGCAGTTATGTTTTCCCCCGGCCTTTTCTTCCAAGAGAATTCCTAGAGAATATGGCTAGGAAGGAAAATCAAAGGACAAAACTTGTGACTCAGAGTTTGGGGAACAGAAAGACATTTTTGTTTTGTCACATTTGACTTGCAGGATGAGAACCCTCATTTTGAGATTAGGGGTTGATGGTGGGTGGACGTGTTTTATAGGCTTCAAAGGGCGTAAATTGGCTACTTCTTGACACTAGTCCTGCATGAATTTCTTTGTCCATTCTTGTGCAGTCCATACTTGTGCCGTTATTTTTCATAAGCAGAGAAATGATGGATAGGGGGCGAGGAATTCACTAAAACTTTTGATCTGCTCTTGTGAATCTTCTTCTGTACTTTGAGAGATGCAACATTAATGACTCTAGGTGAATGTCTGTGTGAATGTTATTTTGTCTGTTCCTGTTAAGATTCACTACTTGGCAATAGCAGCGCTGACGGTAGTGTTCCTGCAGCTACGCAGAGAGGTTCTGTCCTCTCCCACTCAAGTAGTCTACAAATAGGAGGTCAAGTGTTCTGGGCAGGGACTTAAAATGCACATGGAGAATGAAAAGGACTTCCTTTAATTGTGTCGGGCTGGTAATGACTTTTCTCATCTCTGTTTTTTTGAAGGGTTTTCTGCCCTGCCAGAAGAGCTATACAGTTCAAGCCAGAAGAGGGAAGAACAACACAGACTATCTAAAGACAGTGAGCCAGCTGAACACCCTCCTATTGTCTCAGAGGAAGATGTGTCTGTCAGTTATTCTCCTTTTCAGGACAGTACTCCCAGGAGTGAGGCAGAAGTGTCCATGGCTGAGCTCCTGAGACAAGCTCATAAGGAACAAGTAGAAGCTGAATTCTCAGGGAAACCATCTGCTTCACAACGAGAATATTTGTAAGTATCAACACACCGCAGTGAAACCAAACGGGAGGATTAGATTGTCTTTTATCAGGGGAATAGGAAAGGCCTCACCGCCATGCATGATTGGGCCTTCCCTTCCCCTCCC
>VWZY01008685.1:258922-274399 GCA_013399075.1 Chloroceryle aenea | reverse complement strand
AGTCCCGGGGATGGGAACGCTTGAGAGTGGGGAGGGCTGTGCGGGGTGGGCAGCCGGGGAGGTGCCCGCAGCCCCCAGCGAGAGGCTTTGGGCGGTCGGCAGGAGTCGTGGAAATCCCGCCGTGAAAGTCCTAGGAGGGGCACGTGTGTTTCGCATCTTCCAGCGTAACCGTTTTTCTGGGGATGTGGTGGCCGGGAGGTTTTGGTTTTTTTACATCCCTGTTGGGAAAGACAAAAGATTTCCTCTTTATAGAGAGAAAGGAGAAAACAAATAACAAACCAGCAAAATTCCTCCAAAAAACCAAACCCACAAAAACTAACAGATGCTGTTCCCGGGAAAAAAAAAAAGCCAAACAAAATAGTCCCTCTTGCTTTCAGCTTGAATGAAACTCCACCGTGACCAGACTGAGTGCACTTCTGTGCATCGTCGGCCGGGGGGAGGGAGAGAGACTTGACCGACTTGCCCATAACTTTTCCAGTGCTTGCGAGTAAAACAGATGTTGCCCACGAGCAGAGGACTCGAATGTGGCTCTTTTTGTAATAAGAAAATGGTCTGTGCTCAAGATGTGACCAAGATGAGACAGATTCTTCTAGCGTTTATTGTGCTCTTAGGGATCTGCGGGGCCATATGGTTCCTCTGATGTGGCACAGCAAACGTATGAAGATGGGGCTAATGGTGTTCCTGGAGGTGGGGAAGTTACGCTGCTAAGCAAAATAAGAGCTGATGTTTGTCAACAGAATACCTATAAATTACAGCAGCTGTTTGTAAAGCTGCTTCTGAAATTGATTCCTTGATCTTAAGGTCTAAAACACGCTTGGAAATTGAAGCTTGTCTGTCGGTGTAAGAAGATGCATCGACATCACTACTTCAGCTGGTTTTTAGGGCAGGCTGAAGGGTATTGCCAAGCAGAGCCGTTTTGCTTTGTGCAGAGTAGCGACCTCGCAACGTGAATAGGCTGAGGAACGAGGCTTTATTGCAAGGCGCGTTTGCCGTTTGTTCCTCTCCGCGTGCGTCGCTCTGTTTTCTGTCATTATGCTAAACTGATGCCACTGCCCAGCCTCTCGCATTTTTGATTCATCAAAGTCCGGGAGCAGTCCCGGAACAGCATCCACAGAGGGTTTCCCGCCACTTAAACTCAATTTGTATCTGCGTGCCACCGAGTCCAGTCAGGCGGCACTGCCTGCAGAACCAAGCGTCCTTCGGCGCGAGGAGCGAGCGGCTGTGGGAGAGGGAAGGATGAAGGCACTCGGCTTCCTCGTAAGCAGCTGGTGGGCAGCCCAATCGGCCTCCCCAGTCGGTGCTTTTTGGAGAAGAGTGTTTTATCTCGTGCTGATAAGAGAAGAAAGGACAGTGGGCTGATACTCAGTAGATGTTGGGGGCGTTTTGCCTGGTATACCTTCTTATCTAATCCCTCTGTCCCGCTTTGCATGCTGCCCTCCTGTTGCTGGGGGGTAGTGGGGAGTTCGAAGAGGTAGTTAATTGAATGGCTGATGAACATTTGTCTATCAAGCTTTCAACGTAATAATTATAAGAGCCCATATCTAATCATACCTTGCAAGAGCCCATATTTAATCATATTTTATAAGAGCCCTGAGTCGTATGCGTCTTGTTGGGGCTAGAATTAAAGAAAGGGGGAAAGGAAAGGAAAAGAATGAAACAAAAAGCGAGTCTGTTTGACTTAAAACTATGATAACATTCCTGAGTCACAACCTCTGACGTCCTGGCAGGATATGCCATTATGTTAATTGTAGAAGCATGCATAAAATATAACCCCAGCGAGCTGCTCTGAAGTGTCTGCGTTTAATTGTAGCCGAGCAGGGCGTGTTTTGGTGGGATGGGAGGCTTTCATTTGAAGGCCCTGATCCCACAGATGTGAAGGCACATGTGTAATGCGCTGCCTGTAATTTCATTTCACTTAATAGAGCCTGATCTCGGTCTGTAAATGTAAAGGCATGCATAAGCAAAGTTCTGGCAGGGTTGGTGCTGGGAGCTGCCACAGGACCTCTCAGCTGATGAAAGCCGTGCATATGGTTAAGCATGCAGCAGGGTGGAAGGATGCATATGGTCCTGTGGGCTCAGGGGGAGATAAGCCCCTTCTGCAGTCTGGAAATGGTTGAGATGTGCTAGATGGGGGTCCCCTTCCTCCTCCTGCTTTTAATTGCCAGCATCCTGACCGGGGCTGGATGGTTTCTCGGTGGCTCAGGGCATGGAAGAGGGTTCTGGTCTCCCTTCCCTCTTCTGTGTGTGTTTATCCTGAATGTTTACAGAATCATAGCTTGGTCGAGGTAAAGGAGCAATACTGACATTTACTTACATGCTGGTGTATAATCCTCTCCAAGCCAAACACAAACTGATGGAGAATGAAGCCGGAATACAAATTTTAGATGGGAACCATGCAAAACATGATCTGAGAGATTAAAACAGCAGAGTGTCTTCTTCCATCTGTTTTAAAAATACTTCCTAATGAGACACTGCCAGTTTCCATGGAGGGGAGGGGATGAGAGAGCAGCAAGACGGTAGAGTGAAGCTAATGGAGCTGAAGACTCCAGGTGCTTTGTCTTTCTCCGAGCAGCAGATCCACCAACAGCTTTAGGAAAGCCACATCCACATGGTGGGTGGAGCAGGGCCACCGTGACCACTGAATTTAGAGAGTGAGGTGAGCACTGAGAAAGGGGTACACCCTTGTCTCTGCGTGTTTCCATGCTTTTGCCAGCTGAGTGCCTGCCTGCCTTCACTGACAGAGGTGCAGCCAGGTGGGAGAGGACCTACTGCTGAGTCTTGAGAGAAGCTGGGGGATGAGGCTGGTTGGGGCTGGTCGCTATGGCAGGGAGCGGGTGGTTGTGCTCCAGGCCCAGGTCAGCCCTGCCCTGGCTGTTGGGCAGCTTTCTGAGTTAGCTGCTGGGCTGAGCTGGTCCTGCTGGCAGGGATGCTCCAGGGAGCATCACAGGGCTGCAGGCTCTCTGAGCCAATGCGGCTGTCTGGAGGGCTTGGGTGGCACTGCTGGGGCTGCAGGGATGGCCAGCGGCGTGGATTTTGATTTCCTTGCCTGCTCTTTTGGGCCAGGCCTGCCTGGGCTGCCCCTGCCAGGGAAGCAGACCTGGGTGGTGCACGCAGGACTGTAATTTACTTTGTGAACTCTTCGTTTCCTTTATTCACCTCGCTGCCTTGTTTGCAGTAGGAAATTCTTTCAGACAATTCTTGTTGCTCCCGTTGATGCTAACAATGGTGGGAACCTGCCTCCTCCTTGCCTTGTTTTCAGCACAGCCTTAGTCGTGGGGCAGGTTATGCGTCCAGCCCGCCACGAGGACAGGGCCTCTATCTTTTCTAGCGTGAAGTGAGTGGACCCGGAGTCAGGATCTGATGAAAATCCTTATTTTGCGTACATGAGATCATGGGGAATCAATTTTAGTGTCTGAGTGGGGCCTCTGAAATAATGATGGGGATTGATTAAGTAAAGCAGCATGAATCTGCAAAGTAAAATATTTATTCAGAGCTGAGGCAGGGTTTATACGTCCCCTGCAGCCCCTGGGAGAGATGGCTTCCCTGGCTGGCTGCCTGCTCTGGAGCCATCGGAGGGTTGTTGCTTCTCCTGTGCCCTTGGTACGCCTCTTCCTCTCGAGGCAATGTGAGAGCGTGGCCGTGAGGCTGCTTGGTGGCTCATGGTCTGCTTTGCAGGAGAGGTGCCAAGGGGACGGGGTCTTCTGTTGGCTTGGCAAGTGCTTCTACCTCATCCAGCCTTCCTGCTGGCTCGGCTCAGCTCTAGGCTTCTGTCCTGCAAGCTACTGGCTCTTTCAGGAAAAGATACCGAGGCGTTTTCAGCTTAGAACAGTCGGATGCAACCAGGTGATGTGAAAAGAAACAGAAAAGGCCCCACGATAGTATTTGAGGCTTTTTTTAGGTACGCTATCTTCTGCCTTCGCTTCCAGCTCTGTGAGCAGCTCTCCAGCCTGCTGAAGTAACTGATGCGTGATAATGGTTCAGACAAACACCACGGCACTGTTAGCATTCGGCGTTAACGCTGCCGGAGAGCGCTCCGGATCCGAGGTGGAAAGCCAAGTTCAGGCTCTTTCTCTCTTAGCCCAAGAGCAGCAGTAACAAATTTACCCCAAATGTTCTTTCTCCTGACGTTACGAGCGCTAAGTTGGCGCTGCTGTGTGATGCCTTCGGTGAGAGATGCTCTTTCCTGGCTGCTTCGTTACATCTGGACACCTTCCCCTCCCCTAAGCCGTGGTGCCTGGGTCAGACCTGTGTGGGCCAGGACTTGCAGGAGTCCCCAGAGCTGTTCTGGTCTACGACCCTGGCAGGTGAAGGCGAGGCCTGCACAGCCTCGCAGGAGGCAGTGGAGGGTGAGTCTTGAGAAGGAGGAACAGCTCCCAGTGGTTTTCCATTAGCAGTACCCAACCCTTCCGCGAGCTTTCTCCCCGTGGCCGCGATCTCGGCTCTTCCAGTGTGTGAGATGGGCACTGCTGGCGTGAGGCGAGTCGGAAGGCTATCATTTGCCATGTAGCTAGCAGGACAGTTACTTTGCTGAGCTCTGCAGTTTCCGAGTCTGGAGCTATTTTTGGGGGCTCCTGATTTGAAAACACAGACTGTGCCTGTGTTTAGGAAAGAAGTGAAGTAGCCTTAGGATCTGAATTTGCAATTAGAGCTTTTGAAGTTGCTGAAAGTGTGGAGCTGAATCTTTTTCTTGCAGGCTCAGGCTTTTTGTTTTCTTTAGTAGCATCCCACATAAGGTGAGGGCAAAGAGCAGACTGCTGCTGGTCTTGGCTTTCTTGTTTGTTTTTTTTCCATCTCAACTTACAACTTCTTTAGATCTTTCTGTTATCTAATTGGATTTTCTGTTACCATTTCTGCATCCCAGATTTATTTTCAGATGGGATCTAGCTGCTGGAAATGTGTTATTGAAGTACTGTAATTGCAGGTTCTTTCTTTACCAGATCTGGTCGTGAATGCTTGGCACAAGTTAATAGAGAAAAGCTTGTTTTACAAACCCCTTGGTTTTGCCACAGATGTTCCTCACTTTGCCAGCAGCTCCCGAGAGCCGTTTCCAGTGCGCAGCGCTCCTTCTAATCTGATGTGGTTCTGAAAATCTGCATCCCTCTCATGGATTTCATTCAGAAGTTATACGAACCTCTCGCACATGATGGGAGAAACAGTGTTCTGAATGCAGAGAGGGATCTTTGTAAACAATTCTCAGGACTCTGTGGGGCTGTCTGTGGATCCCAAGGAGTTCTGAAAGTCTGGGTGTTTCGCCGGGGGGTCAGCTGGGTGCAGAGTGAAGCACGACGTCTGCTACAGCAAGAGCATCATCAGAATCTGTTTGTCAGACGTGTGTCGAGGGCTCCATGTGTGCGAAACGCTTTGCTTAAGCGTGTTAATGTGGCTCGAATTAGCTTTCTGACAGGCTGGCGGTGGCAGCCTCTGGTTTTGTCTGTCAGGAAAGCCAAGATGGGAGCGGAGTGAGTTTGGTAGCGGGTGTGCTTGGTGACGGCACGAGCCTGTCTTCCCCCACGAGGACAGGGCCTCTATCCACCGAGGTACGGCAGCACAGCCTGCAGCAGAGTGTGAATTGCAAGGCTACTTTTATCCTTTCAGATGGAGGGTTCCCACTTGTAGGCACAGCCAAATCTTTGCAAGTGGAAGCGCACAAATCATCTCCTTTCAGCCCCTGTGAAAACCCATCTCCTCCAATCTGAGTCAGCCTAGGAGTTTTTGGCAGCTTTCAGATGAACGAAGAATAGCAGGGTGATGGTTCTGGCTTGATTTTTTCCAGGACAAAATTTGGCAGGGCAGCAGCCTAGCTTGGAAATAAGAAATGTGTGGCCTGGAAAGGTGAAGGTATCTGGAGATCACTGGAGATCACTCATTCCTGGCATCCCTCTGCAATAACGTGGCTAACCCCACATCCTCCAGGTGCCCGTAGGAAACACAGGGGGTTGCTGATGAGGAGGTTGTGCATCAACATGCTTGGGTTTTCCTTCTCTTGCTTCTTCCTAAGGTTAAAGGTTTCTCTCTTCTCTGTCGTCTCCTTTTGTTTTAACTGGTGGAGTTGAACTCCTTGGATGGCTGCAGAACGAACTCGGGAACCACGCAGCTAATGTGGTTTCAATGGCCTTTAAGTTTTTGTTCCTAGTTGTAGATGTCAAGACCGGTGTTTTCCGAAATCGCTGAATTAAGTAACTGGAAACAGGTCTCATTTATTCACAGCCTTCACAGCGAGATGAGCAGGTATACTGCTAGCAGTGATTACAGGGCTTAACACAGCCATCTGGGACTGAACATATGCACAGGCCTCAAATCTCCATGTCAGGACCCCAAGAGGAGCAGGGATTTTGCTCACTCGTCTGGTGACTCGCTCTGGTGGTGAATCACACCCCTAAACCACCGCAGCCGCTGGCCGCTGCTTTTTCCCTCCCCCAAATCTCTTTTGTGTCCAGGTTGAGCTATGGCCCGTCCCATAGTGCCTTGTCTTGGTCAGTCACAGAGTTCTGTGCTATGAAATTTTTTTGCTGGCGTGTAAGCACAAGATTGTAGACACTGAAGGGAAAAGTGTGTTGTAATGATGTGTTGTAATTTTAGCTGTAAAGCTTTCCCTGGTTGTGACCACGCAACTCAACTTGCCACTGTTGTTTTTAGCAGTGAATGGATGATTAAACCTTTATTAGCTTATAGAATCAGGAGATAAAGATGAATATTTTTTTAATTACATTTGAAAATGGCTTCATTCATTTCCTGTATATTGTATGCAATTTCCAAGCCAAGAAAAACCCTTCATGCTTTTAAATGAATGCTGTTCTGCCACGGAGTATCTTTCATCGCAGAAAATGCCAGCCTAGTCTCATTCTGTTTCATCTTTCTCATTAATATTGAATACGTGGCACTTTAATATGGCAACCGATGCGAAGTGGGGAATTTCAGCTCATATCTGACAATGGCGAGCTGAGATTAAATGACATCCGACTGCAGTCTGCTATATACAAAGTAATTGGCATTTTCCAGGAGCATTTNGCTGGGTGGTCTCAGGCAAATTCACGTGTTTTCTGCAGGTAAAGCAGACCATGATTCCCTTCCTTGTCATGTAAGGTGCCAAGCTGGCATCGTCCCTACTCCTCTTTACGCACCTAGCCCCCTTGCACCCAATCTTGTGACATCTTGTGGCTCAGAACGTGATGAAACTACTGCTTTTAATTCAAACTGCTTGCAAGAAAACAACTATTCAAATAGGGCAATGCACACATCATGTTTTCAAGGAGATTCAACAACTAATTTCNACCAGATCTGGGAGCCACTTCCCACAGTGGGGGCACCAGCGTTTAAGTCCGTGCTTCGGCCCTGGGGCAGCAAGGAAGTGCTAAACCCTCTGAAGCTGGGCTGAAAGTTGAAAATAAACAACTTCTCCAAGAGCTGCCTCCTCTCCCGGGATGCACGGCTCACGGTCCCTGAACAACTGCAGTAGTTTAGTTTGGTTTCTGGTGTATAACTGACAAAAAGCAGCAGTGTCGGAGGACGTTGGGGTTTGTGTTGAGAGACAGCCCAATGCTCATCCTGATGGAAATTGCTTTTGCTGTCCAGCACGTGGAGTTAGGCGATTGTTCATTATTAGATCATGAATTGCACGAGCAGCTTGGGATTGCACATGCGTGGCTGGCCTGCTGCAAGTGTTTTGGCTTCCGATTTGCTGGGTGGTCTCAGGCAAATTCACGTGTTTTCTGCAGGTAAAGCAGACCATGATTCCCTTCCTTGTCATGTAAGGTGCCAAGCTGGCATCGTCCCTACTCCTCTTTACGCACCTAGCCCCCTTGCACCCAATCTTGTGACATCTTGTGGCTCAGAACGTGATGAAACTACTGCTTTTAATTCAAACTGCTTGCAAGAAAACAACTATTCAAATAGGGCAATGCACACATCATGTTTTCAAGGAGATTCAACAACTAATTTCAATAAGGAAGAAGGGCTTCAATGTGAGCAGCACAAATAACTCTGCTGACCTTGTTTCTCAGGGTTTCCATAAATGCAATTGAGGGCAATTTACACATAGAGCATTCCAGAGAGGTGGCGAGTTGCTCTGTTGAAGGTTAGAACCACTTAAATACCAAAGCCAGAGGTGTTTAAACAACAAAACCAGTATTTGAAATGGTAGTGTGACTGCTGCCTGTTACTGAACCCAGCTGCCCTTCCCCTGGGTTTGGCCTGGCCAGGAAGGGAGCTCAGAACAAGCACTTTTGCCATGGGATGTGCATTGCTTGGCTTTGATATAACCAAAGGAAAGCAGTATTTTTTTATAGCCTAACCAAGCAACTTGATGATTTCTTCCAGTGGGATGAGCCAGAAAGGTAGAAGTAAAATTGCAGACGGGCTAGCGGGATACAGCTTACGTGCGACGCAGGGAAGTGTAACGTCCACACAGATGAAAAACCAGTTGATGTTTCTGGCTGGTCCCTGTGTAAAATACACAGTGAGGAGCTCCAGAGGAGAGTGTGCAGGCGCTGTCCCCATCCGACCTAACTGAACCCTGTGTGCTGCAATAGCCTGGCAGGCTGAAAGCTGTTCAGGGCAGAGTGGTAGGGAGGAGGTGTGGAGGTGAAGGCTGCCACATCTCCAGTGTCAGGGTCAGTAAGGAGTGGACGGCAGCAGGTCGCTCGCTTTGGTATCTCATTAAATAACTCGAGCCAAGGACAAAAGCGTGCACTGCGCGTGGGAACTGTGCCCCAGTTTTGGGTTAAGCAGCTCTGCAGCATTTGGGCTGTAGAGCGTGTCAGAGCAGGGAGCTCCTTCATATGAGCTCATCTTGCCTCGTCCTCTGCAGGATTCGCTTGCTTGGAGCTGGCTGAATTTGCCTTTGGCTATCTTTGTCTGCCCGAATCCTTAGGTCTGGCTTCATGAAGTTGTGACAGGGTTTACCTGCGCTGCCGGGTCTTTCCAGCCGTGCTGCTGCGGAGCGCTGAAGCCCAGCGCGGCAGAGCCGGCTTCCTCGGGCGATCCTGCTCCACGGTTGGCTCCTGCTTGGCTGTTACGTTCTGTGTGCTGCCAGAGTCAGCTGGCCAAGCTAAACGGCTCAGTGAGGGATACCTGATGTGCCCTGCTGCCTATCCTGGTGCTTCCAGGAAAAAGGGGGATTGAGATGGAGCCTAGGGGATGGGCTCTAGAGAGGGCAGCCTGAGAGCCAGGAGGGACCATAGCTGGCCTTGGCAGATCTCACTGCAGGAGAGAGAGCAGCCTGGTGGGAGCTGCCCCTGCGCTCTCCTGCCAAGGCAGCACAAGGGGAGGGGGCTGGAGCACCTGGGCACCAGGTCACGCTTCTCTGGAGTGACACCTCTTGGATTTCTCAGCCTCTTTTTCCCCTGAGTCATGCGAGCATACAAAGCTAAAGCATAAAGTAACTGCAGGAGATGCAAGCCGATGGCAAATGATCTTGTTTATTGCTGTGATTCAGAGAAACAACCTTGCAAAATCTCCCAGTCTTCCATGCCAAATGTTGTCCTCGAGCTGTGTAGTTCAGCGGAGCGGAGTGCAGTATGTATTGCCCGGATTCATCAGGTTGTAGGGCTTTGAATTGTACCAGGTATGTGTTCAGCTTGGCCGTGGGGGGGAAGTGTGAGCAGCTGGACTGTTCAGAGGGGTAGCACACTGGAGAATTTGCTCTGCTCGCTCGAGGGGTGTATCAGGGAATAACACTGGCAGCATGGGTTTAATTTCACGCTGGTCTGTTCCAAGCAGTGGCATGGATTGCTACAGCACAAGTCGTGGTGGGAGGGTGGAAATTTAGAGGAAGTCTGGATCCGACTGGTTTTGCTTTTCTTTAAAGCTCTAACGTGACTGGGGCGGGTAGAGCAGAATGTGGTGGGCAGCATTCATCCATCGGGGGGGGGAATACTGGCTCCAGCCTACCCTTTTAGCAGGGCTCCATCAGTAGCTAGCAGATGTTGCAGCAGCCCGCGGACGGAATAATTTGTGAACTTGGAAGGATGTGATTCCAGCGTGGGCGTGTGCCAGTGGCTCACAAATCTCTGCCCATGGCCTTGTGAGCAGCAGCCCGCTGCAGGAAAAATAATGCTGGATTAGCTCAGGAGAATGTTTGGAAGTGACACACACAGCTCCTAAGGATTCGCCCCTCTGCAGAGCAGCAGAGTATTAAATAGGAGTATTCTTCACGCTTCGAGAAGTAGGAAGCAACACAGGGAGATGTTTCTAGTGACCATCTTTCCCCCAGCAGCCTTTGCAAGATCTCTGTCATCTAGGAAGACAATTCTCTTGTTGCCAGTACTTGGGACTGCGTGGGACAATATCAGGTCGCTTGTCCTCACTGCTCCAAGGCAGCTTGGTACCGTTACCAACCCCCTGCCTGGCTTGGGGGCTTGGTGCTGGGTGCCTTTTCTGCAGCTGAAGCAATGGAAGCCTTTCCTCGGCACTGAAGTTGAGAGCCTGATGGGAAGGCAGCAGCGCTCCCCAGCCCATTTCCAGCTTTTCAGCCTCCTGCTTTTAATTAAGCTGTCGCGACACTGCAGGCAGAGCAGGATCAAGATACCCGAAGCCAAAGGTCCAGCTCACAAAGGCACTCGGGAGCCTCGGTATGCGGATAGGAAGCCTCTGGCGGCACGTAGGGCAGGGTGGGTGCCTGCCTCCCCCTGGCTGTGGTTGGTTTGTTCTCTGCTCACCCAGCTGCTCTGTGGTAGGGCTGAAAACACCCTTGAAGTCTGGTGTTTCGCCCCTTGCTTTGGTGTTGTAACAAAGTGTATCCTCTCGTCCGAGGAGCACCTCAGATGATGGATACAAGCTCTCAGAGCATCTCTCTTCGCAAGAGTTCACGCGCACCATTGAGCGACCTTTGTTGCGTGGAGAATAATTAACAGAAGGCTGCCAGGAGACTTGTCATAGTTAATGTGCCTTCCCTGGCGGCTCTTTGCACCTTTGTGCCTCCAGACTCGGTCGCTCGATAGAGCAGCGCTCGCATCTCAGCAGCTGGAGCCTTCTGCGGGGGTATTTTGGTGCTGTTGGAGCCCAGGAGGTTCATTGCCTGGCAATTTCATGGCTCAGCCTGTAGCTGTCACCGGTAGGGAAGGGGCCACCTTAGCCGGGGGCTGTGCCGGTGGCGTGAGCTCACCGCTGGGGCGGCGGGGGCCTCTGCATTGCCCGCGTTGGTGGGGTCAGTGACCGGCTCAAATGCAAGTTCACTGTTCTCTGGTTAAAGACCCCGTGTTCCCATCAAGCGTGTGATCTTTTTAGTGCTGGCTGTAACACGAGGGGTCCGTTCACTGATGTGATTAAGCCTATATGGAGCTGTTTATACGTGCCTCTCAGGGGTGAAACATGCTCAGGGTGTTTTCCTGGGGGTTTGGGGAATATTTTTTGCCATTTTTTGTTGGTTTTTGTTTTCTGGGTGGAGTAGACTTCTGGAGCACTGGGCCTTCTAAAGTTTGTAGCAGGTTTTGTATCAAGGTCTCGGAATTATTCATAAGCAAAAATAGGAATTTATAGTTAAAGGCTGTGGTTAATTAGCATCTGGAATTTACCCACTCATGTCAGTTTGTTTACAGAAATGTTGTTAGTATTTTCCTTAGGAGTCTGTTTTCTACAAGTAACTGTTCAAAATAATACTTAGTGTTACTAAAGCTTAGCAAGAGTCAAAAGAAAAATATTTTTCCTCTCGCTTATTTCCTTACACTGTGCATCCATACACCATCCCCCTCAGGCATTTTTGGGTTGGGATGCGTGTTGCTTTTTCTGGAGCAAAAATGGAAGTTGTTGAGCAAGAAAAGCTAAGCCTGTGAAAAGAGAGCAGTTGGGTAGAGATTCGGGGGCTGGTAGCATCTGAACCTACTTGTGTGAGGGCAAGTGGAGGACCTTGAGGGTTTATTAATTTATTTTTCACGTCGTGTTGGCCAGTCGTGAAGAGACTTCCCTCTTCCCAGCCCCAGGGATTTAATGTGGTGCTTTTTCTTTTCATGCCTACTGGTGGTTTTGGGAAGCCGAACGTGAATTTGTCTCATCTCTTGAGGAATGAACTTCCTCCCCTGCAACCTCGATGGGATTCTTAGAGGCTCGCGGGGGTTATTTGCTGACATTGCCGAGCTCAAGGGATGCCCGAGCAGATTGCAGGCTGCAGAATATGAATCTGCCTGGAGCGAGCCTTATGCCAGCCCCACTCTGAATCCTGAGCCCGGACTGGGATGTGGATGAGAGAAACCCTGAGCGTGTCTTGGGTGTATCACTTGAGCCTCCCAAGCTCTTCTGCGTGGGCAGCTTCTGCCACGTGTAGCGAATTACGCCGGTTTTGCATCTGGCTTTATTTGCATTATTAGGATTAAACTAATAAATCTGCTTGAAATCCTCGGCGATGGGAAGCTGCCGTTTGCTGGTGCTTGCTTTTCTGAGTGCCATGAAGCCCCTACCCTCTGTGCTGGCACAGCCCTGCTGCCTCTTGCCAGGATCCAGCCCTGGGGTGGAACCTGTGCTGAAGCAGCTCTGGAGCCTGGAGCATCCTCTGAGCTGTGGTGTGGCCTCATTGCCTTCTTAAGATATTCCCACTTGCACCAGTGAAACTATTTATTGTGTTCCCCAAGGGATTCCTGCCTCCCTTACAGAGGTGCTTGGAAAATAGGTCCTTGCAAGAGAAACGTGGTGTCATTGCCTGTAACTGGGAGGAAGATCCCTCACCACTGTGACATGGGTCCAGGCTTGTCTCCCGTGGGCATCATGGTTTAGGGTGATGGTTTCTGCCTGAGCCACCTTTGGAGGGTCTGGAGGAGGGAGGAAATTGCCTGTCCACTTTGTGGAGTGGTGTAAAGACATTGCTGTGAAAAAGTCTCCCCTGTTCTAGTGCCTTCAGGGGTTTAGCCTCAGTAGCAACCACCCCCTTTTTATCCCCTGGATGACCCACAGCTGGAGAAGCATGAGCTGAGAACAGTAGGGGCTGCAGGAAACCCTTGCTGATGCCGATGGGTTGGCAGCTCCATTCAGATCCCCTTGAATTACCATGCTGTGGCACGGCACGGGGTGGGGAGGCAGGCCGAGGTTGTCTGCCTTGGCTGTAGTGTTAGCACGGCCTCATTTCTGGCAGACTTGTTCCAGATGGTAGGTAGCTGGCTTCATCTGGGCCATCTTTGCTTGCTGACACAAGCTTCTCCCGAGTTAATTAGCAGTTGAAGTTGACGGTGCCCATGCTTTGTTGTCTGCTGTCGCAGAGGGGGACAGGGAGGGAAAAGTGCTGTTTTCTCTCCTTTGGTGCTAGCTAGGGCTGCCGGGCTGACTGCTGGGAGATGTGATTTCGAGTCTCTCGCCTCCCTCTCGGAGACATCCATGTGGTGGAACTCCTCCGTGACTTTGCAGCTAGCTCCTCTGGCCCAGGCAACAAAACCGTCGCGGCAGTTGGAGTTCCTTGCTGCTCTGTCTGTGGTGGAGGCTGATCACGTGTTTTGGAGAGGACAGAAACGTTCAGCTTGAGAAGGGAGCTTGGCTGTGCTGCCTGAGAGGCCTTGGTGACCTGGACTGCGGTGAGGACTTGCAGGTCTGTAATGTCTTTCACATTCTGTTACTTGCAGTTGGTCGTGAGCAGCTTGGGCGCAAGGAAAACCTTTTCCCTTTTGGGCATGTGGGGAGAAACAGCCCGACAGAAACTCCAGTGTGGAAATGGATATGGGGCTTATCCATTCCCAAGACCTAAACCCGACTTGGTTTAGGTCTTGGGAATAAAAAGCTTATCTCTGCCACAGCCCAAACACTGGAGCTGTAAAGCTCATCTTTGGATTCCTTGATCCTGCTCCTTTGCAAGTGATGGATGTGGAGGGGACTGCAGGAACATTCCTGGCTGCGTGTGAGGAGAAATGTTTTGTCTTGCGCTGCCGGTCGAGTCCAGAAATGTGAAGTGTCTGTAGTGGTCTCTCGGTGCCGCAAAACACAAGGGGAGTAAAAAGCCTGGCGTGGAGTGGCCTTCTCATCCCATCTCCTCCTGATGATACCAGTGTTATGACTGTGCCACAGACCTAGACCAGATCAGCTTTCCTTGGGAAGAACTTTGGCCAATTCACACTTTCGGAAAGACAAAACCCAGTCTTTGAAGGCAACCACAAAAATGTGGGATTAATGAGGTGGAGGGAAGTACTTCAGCTAAAATGGGGAACTGCTCCTTGGAGCTATGTCCTATGTATGAAAATTCTTGTGTAGGCTTTCCCTGTTAAAAGCAGGAAAATGAAGACTTGCTGAAGGCAAGCAGGGAACTTTGTTGCTCTTGAGTCAGTTGAGAGCTTGAAGTCTGCAGACTAATATTTCAAAACTGTCGGCTAAATAATTCCATAAACCTCGACCTTTTCCTCTGCACCCAGATTCAGTTCAGCTTCATTCCTCTCTTGCTGCTGCTGAAGGCAGAAAACTGCACGCTAAGGCAAATGACACCGTTTGTAATCCTCTATGTTTTTTGATTGCTGACCTTTTCTTATTAATGATGAATGACTCTTCTGTGGCACCCTGGATGAACTTTGTGGAACATCAGGGGCTGTGCACGTTCCCTTTTTGGAAGCAGACGCAAAGGCTGTGACCTTACCACTCAGAAAATGAGACCTTACTGTGAACACGTTAAAATCTGGATTCCCTGCTCTGTTTTTGACGGTGTTACTTGGTCGGGACGGCTCTCGAATGGATGTGTTGCTAGCCAGAGTGGAAACACTGCACTTGTCTATGCCTGGGAACTGTCTCTGGCCTTCCATTTAATATCCTCGGTCATGTCATCTATACCATGCGTGTGTCACACGTGAATTTAAGACCCAAGCCAGGTCTTTCATTCCAATTGACACTGGATAGATGCTTACTTGCTGGTGCTAGACCAGAGAAGTTCCCCGAGGAGCTCCGGTGTGTATCTTGCCCTCATGGGGATCCTCAAAGTCCTGGTAGGGATTTTCCAAGGGTGCATTTACCTGCTTCCTTTAGATCCTTCAGTAACTCCAAGCCCTGGACATGTTGCCAGTGCACTGACCATGTGAAATCACGTAGCCAAATGATGATTTATTTTTATTTTTCGCTTGAGATCTGTTTGTACTCTTAGTTGTGGTGCCTGGGCATTGAAGAAACCATGTATGCATGTGTGCATTCTCCTAGGGTTTTGATGAGAAGATAATCACTGTGAAAAATCTGAACTCTTTACTCCAGCTCACATAAATGAACACTCTGAAGCTCTCTGTCTTTATATACCCAGCCCCGTGTCCTACTTGGAAACGGGGTCTGTGCAGGCGACTGTGGCACATCCGTGTGCAGGGCAGGGCCGTGCCACGCTGTCCCCACCTGCCTCCGAGCATGCCAGCGGGGCATGGTACTAATGCACCTCCCGCTAGCAGGTCCCAGGGCTAATTAATTATTCAGAGCACGATGTGGGGCACCTTTCATTCCGGGAGCTTGCTGAATGGGAGCTGACAAAACGCGCCCTCGATGTGCGGTTCCGGTTTTTCAGCGGAGAAAACACGGGGTTAAGGAACCGCAAGCCAGCCCTGC
>VWZY01008685.1:189921-207657 GCA_013399075.1 Chloroceryle aenea | reverse complement strand
GTACCCTTTATTCATGGTTTTAACCTGGTTAGAGACAGGCAGGCACACAGAAGGGCCCAGCTTGAACAAAACCAGCCCTGCACTGGGAGCCAGGCGGGAGCACAGCCCCTGACAAGCAGAAGAGGGGAGGGACCGTGCTGGTGTTTTGAGAGGCTGAGGTTTATTTTTCCTTCAAATTACAGGGATATTTTTAGCCCTGCATATGTTAAAAACAGCACATTCCAAACACCTTACAAGAGACCTTTAGCAGTACAGTTAACCATCAATGGGGGTGAAGTGGGTACCATCTCAGCTAAGAAAATGTGGGGTTTGGTTTTGGTTTTAACTTTCTGGCCCATCCTACAGATCAGTCACTGACCTAAAATCTCTCTTTCTGCAGGAAACATTTAGAGCTTTCCTAGAGCCACTCAGTTCAAATAAGCGTCTGGTCTCACGGCAGTGGGGGTTACTTGGGGTGATGCGCAAGGCTGTGTCCAGAAGTGAAACCAGACAACTTACTCGTGCCACGCTCAGGGTCCTTCTGCTGAGCTGGTTTTAGAGGAAGGAAGAGAAGGAAACACAGGCTGACCAGTTCCCATGTCCAAGCACGGAGCTCCCCCCCAAACCTATCAGTCTTTGTCCCTCCCCCTGCAGGGAGGAACACCAGCAGGGAATGCAGCTCTGTAAAATTAATTAAGCAGCGAGGTCACTGTTCCTTAGTTAGCTACAGTTAAAACCAAAAATGAAACGCTGTGGTGGCTGAAAGTAAGAAAGTCCCTTTGGGCTGGAAAGCAAAAGTTCCTCTTTGCTGTGGAGGTACTTTCCCGTCCATCCCCTCATGCTCCGACCGGTCTGCGTGTGGCCAGTGCTTTGTCTTGTCGCCACCCTTGTGGAGTGTAACCCCAGGGGTGCAAGAGCTGGCCGAGCGTGACAGCTCTAATTACACAAAATTAACCCGGGCCCGCCAGCGGCTGCCTCTGTTTCCACACAGCAGCAGCAGGTTGCTCCGAGACAGACCCGAGAGCCGCCCTTGGGACCGAAGGACAATCCATCTCCTCTGGCTGGAGGCCGTGGCTCGGGCTCCGGAGTGGGAGCACGGTACAAATCACCTCGAAGAATAGCTTGGGACTTGAAAAATGCAGTCTAAAATAAATACTATCTGTGAGCTCAAGCATGACTCAATTTTATTGCTGCCTAAGCAGGGAAAAATGCCTCACCTGATAATTAATTTTCTTTACTGTCTGCTGTCCCAGACAAGAGCTGGTTTGCCCTTTCACCTTTTTGTTTCTGCCCGGTTCCGTGTGGGGAGCGAGCAGGGGACCTTGATCNCCAAATCCCTTCAGAAGGCCTGGGAGGGTTCCAGACTCAGCCCACTGAGTCTATATAAATAATTTAATTCTATAGATTATATAACCATAATAATATAAATATAGCCAGTGGCCTATCTTTAAAGGAGGAAAGCTACAAGCAATACACACGCCAGCAGGAACTGGGAGTCCAGACAGAAAGGCCAAACGAAACCAAACAATCACAGGCACTAAGTCAGCAGGCCCAAAGTCCCCAACAGATTCTGCAGCTCGTGCTAAAAGTGCTCAACCTTCCTGTGTCTCCAACTATGAGCTTCGTCCTTCCTTTCAAAGGTTGCAACTCTGACACGTAGTTAGAATCTGCATTTGTTCCCCTTTTAAACATTAGAACCAAAAATGTCTCCTGTCTGCTCACTGAACTTCGGTAGGCAGGCTCGGCATCTTCTTATCTGCAAAGGGCTTTGTCACAGCCCTTGCTGTCACCGGGCTACCTTCGTAGCAGGGAGCAGCGGAAAGTTACCTGCGCTTCGGCTGCCAGATCTGATACCCAGAAGGATGCAGATTTCCTGACTGTCATGGGAAATAAACACCAGTTTATTATTGCCACCAGCAGGGAGGTTTTAGGCTCCTACAGCTGGAGTCAGAAGGCAGGGAGTGTGACCTTCTCGCAGGTATTGCAGTAAAGGGGGTAGTTCACACCAAACAGCGTTGCTGCAGAGGTGGGGCAACACGTGACAGTTTTAAGAGCTGGGTGTCACGAACTGTAGGAACAGGCACACGTGACTACAGACCGAGGGTTTTCGGCTGCACCGTGGCGCTGCCAGTCAGAGCAGAGCGCCGTGTTCCTGTCCCCTTTTAAACCTGACCTTCACGCAGTTTACACATGCGCACACGGAGGTTCCAAGCCAATTGAATGATTATTTGCTGCCAGAAAGCATTTAATAGGCATTCTGGCTGAACGGGTCGATGTCTGAACGGGCATGTAGGGTAAGAGAAAGAAAAAGGTTACAAAGGAGACACGGAGGTTTGAGGGTTGAAATTCCAGGAGCAAAAACCCCAGGGGACAAGCACAGAAGGCTGAGATACTCTCCCAAGCCCGGACCACAGTGACACAGTGCAGGGGAGGAGGGGGAGGAAGAGATCCTTCATCACCACCACGATGTAATCACAGACAAACTTGGTCCGTGTCCAGGCCAGACCCAAGGCTCTGCTGTTGAGCGCAAGCCTCAGGCTGGCTCTAGCCACCAGGCTGTCTCTGGACTTAATCCCACCCTGACTTCTCACCGAAGGCAGCACAGCCCTCTCCCCACTTTCTCCTTCATCAAGAGTCCCTCCAACTTCCCCGAGTATTTAACACTGTGTGAGGTGCTGCAGAACCACGGTGACACTACAGCCCCTCAAGGTCCCTGGCAGCAGGACAGCTGCTCCTTGCCCCAGCCAGGGCTGAGGTCAGTCCTGCTGCTGCAACAACTCAAAGGTGGTACAGGTGAGGAACCCCACCTTCAGAGGGCGACCCGTAGGGGAGGGATTTTCTGGAAGACCAGCTAATGCAGGCAGTGGTTTCTGAGCCACTAGAATCAACTGCACCGTGGCAAAGACGCAAGTGCCTCGCCCCTGTGAAATCTTCATGGGGGAATCTGGTTTGGTCACACTCTCCCAGTCCCTAGCCTATCTTGTTACTCTGTTATCTCATCTCCCTGCATTATAATCAGTAAGCCCAGGGCCAGCGCCAGCAGGGAATGACAGGCTGGTTTACCATAAACCAGCCTCTCCAATCGTACGTGCCCAAAGACAGCCACAGCTACAATCCACTCAACACCTCCGGCAGCCCACTCACTTATTTGGAAACCTATGCATGGATTAACAAAACTAACGCTGAGCCACCTAGAAACCTATTTGCTCCCACACGACCAGAGCAGTTTCCTGTCTGCCAGACAGAAAAAAACAAACAGGGCACCGACAGGCCTCGACAACAGCTGACGTACTCGTGTCAACGTTTCCGATCAATCAAGAGCAGCCAGGCTGGATCCGAGCCCAGCAGTGTGGTTAGTTCTGCATGACCCAGCAAGAAAGTACCAGAAACTCTACGACAATCGTCCTCACGTTTCATGTTTCAGGTCAAACAAAACTTTGTGGTGTTCACAGGTGGCTTGGGGCGCACGTGCTTGACAAGACGCCTCCTCCACATGTGCAGCTCGGGTTGGGTAAGGCCACTGAGCAAGCTGGTCCAACCTCCCAGCTGGCCCTGGTGCAAAACTTGAGCAGGAGGTTGGACTACGGACCCCCTGCCATCCTGTCCACCCTTCCTCCAGTCCCATGAGCACGTCCCCGGCTCTGCTTCCCTTGACACCAGCTTGCACCCTACTCTGCAACTAGTCCGCTTCAGTCAGCAGGGTTCTTCCTGAAGCAGACAGGGCCTGACCAAGCCAGATGCTCACCTGGCTTTAGCTGATACAGCTGCAGCCTGGCCTGTGGAACCAGGCCGAGTTGCAGCAGGGACGAATCTGGCCCAGAACTGGGAAAGGTGCAAAGGTCAGGTTTTTGCTGCGAGTATGGTGTCTCGGGGCAGGCCTGAGCTAAGGCAGCACTACCAGTTCATGTGAGAAGACATTGTTTCACATGGAAAAGACCGGAATTTCAATGCTGCTCTTAGGGAACTTAGTCCAAGAAGATGAAGCTGGTTTTAAGAACTGTTGCAGAGTTGGTGTCCACTAGAAACCTGCATTAGTTATCCATATCGGCTGTCAAATGAGTTTCGACAATATACACTTCGACCATGTACGCACAGGCTGTCAGGGAGATGTCCCGCTGCATGCCGTGCAGTGTGGTCCCTACCCCTGACTGCAGGTATTCCCTCAAATAAAGAAGTCATGGCTCACTCCTTTCCCAGGCCTCGAGCAGAAGGCAACTTCTCATGCAACAGCTTCAGCTGCTCACGTAAACATACACCAGAGGATGCTCCCGTGCCTTTATTAAGAGGAACGATGCGAAGAAGACACTTTACCTGATCGGGCTGAATTTTCGGCACATGTGCTTTCCACATTTGAGCTTCCCTAGAGATTGCCGTCTCCAGAAGGAGAGACAACCTCTGGCTCTCCAGGGGTCCTGAAAACTTCATGGTAACCCTTGGATCCACCTGCCACCCAGCTGGATACAGCTACCTGCAAAACCAAAGAGAGCCTGGTGAAATACTGAGCCGTGCCTGGCTGCGAAACGAGCAAAAGCAAGCACAAAGGTGACTAAAGCTGCGAGAAACGCGACGGCAGCGATGGGCTACCTGGCAAACCACCCAAGGAAACCCAAACCAGCTGGCTCAGACTCAGATGAAGCTGGGCCAAAATGGTCCATAGCACCTCCATGGCATGGAGAGTCCCAGCACTTGGAGGTTCCCTGCTTCCCTGTTATGTAGGCAATCTCGCAAGGTCTCTTCCGCTTCAGCCGCACAAAAAAGCAGTGGAGCTTGTCAGGAAATACTTGAGGAGAGGGAGAAGACATGTGGCGAGTATAAAGGGGCTTTCAGGAAGTTGGGTGCCCTGGCCCAACTCCCGCTGAGGTTCAAACCAGTCTACCAGTGACTTCAAGGGAAATTAAGACTGCCATTCAACGGTCGTTCAAAAATCCCAGCCCTGGGAGCCTGGCTGGTGCCACCCTTACCCCCGTACTCCCAGCAGCCACGGGAAGCTCTGTGCACAACAGAGGAGCGCTTGTTTGGGAGCTGAAATGATTTACAAGCTGAAGCCCGACAAAAAGATCAATGTTTTCCCTCTCTGCATGGCATGGTCTGTAGCTTCTCACAGAAGCTGTGACCCGTTTCATGTGCAATGCCGATGTACCAGAGAGCTCAGGGAGGTTCCTCTCCAGACTAATTGCTCTGAAAACAGATTCCAGCACCTGCTTTCCAATGGAGAAGACGATCTGATTGAAAAGTTTATTCAAATAAATACATAAGTAAGGTTCTAATCCTGCCTACCATTACTCTGGCTGCAAATTTCTCGACAGCAATAAATCACTTCGGCGAAATTATTCACCCCCGAAGGGTAAATCCACGGGAAAGTTTAATTTAAACTTTTCAATTCCTCCTGTGAGCTGTTGTGAAACCCTCAGCAGGTGGAGATTGGCCAAACGCTCAGCGGGCTGGTTTCTAAAGGCCAGTTTGTCAATGCAAGAGTTCACGCCGTATCGATGGGAAATAAGGCAGTGTGTGCAATCAGAGAAAATAAACAACGTTCCCAGCGAAATCAGTTTATTACAAATAATAACAAGGGCAGCTGGGAAGGAATGAAGACTCCAGAGTGCTTTCACAGGGTTAAGGGAACCACCAGAATAAATATTTTTCTTTATTAATTTATAGGTGGTTTTGATGGGTGCGATTCACACAGAAGCTGCGCAGGGCGTAAAACCGCACTCCAGTCCCACTTAGAGCCAAGCAGGTTTTAAGTGGCAAAGAACCGTCAAGCCTCTCAGTCCGGCACAGAAAGCCCCTTTTCTATTAATTTTGTATCAAACAAAAGCGTCCCTGGGAACAAAGGAGAGGCTGTTCTGCCTTGGCACAGCCCTTTGCATGCTTTCCAGCCCTTCCCTCTGGTGACCCCAGGTGACTGGGGCTGTATGCAGATTTTTCTGGCCGGAGGGAACAACCTGGATTCCCGCAGGGGCTCCGAATGCTCTGAGGTGAGTCTCAAAATCACTTCCCATCAGATCCCAAATGGCAGGGGACTGGAAAATGCCTAGTGAAAAAGTTCCTTGCTTGACAAAGGGGAGGCCCTTCCTGGGAGAGGTGAGACGATGGTCCTCTGAGCAGGACCGTGGTTTGAACCACAGCTTATTTACCCAAGTTTGCTGTTTTCTGTATTTCTTTTTGAAACCTCAGGTTGATCCTGACCGTACCACTGTAACTGGGGCTGCTGGTGCAGCTGAAGGGAAAACAGGGATGCTCGTTCACAGCCTCCCCCCCCCATCTCATTCCCTCAGGGGCTTCATTAGCACCTCATTATCCTCCCATCAGACACAACAGGTTCCTCTATGGGCTGGGCTGGTTCCCAGAGGCCAGCTCACCCACCATTTCCAGAGTCATCCTCACCTCCAGGAGAGGCATAAAGCCCCGGGAAATGAGGACAGCAGTGATGTGGGCTGCACCCAGGCACCGATGGAAAAAAAGCTGCAGATCATCCACTGCTATGCAGCAGGTAACGCTAACTGGGTAACATCCAACAGGGCATCAGCTACAGTCTCTCACACCACACCTGCAGAGGGTGGTGATGAAAGGTGTGTGCGAGTGCTCGGTGTTGCACAAGCTCCATGAAATACAAGCAGGGAGAAGAGTGGTGAGCTGAGGACCAGACTTTAAAGCTTGGCCAAGCCAGGGGACCAGCACTGAGCACCGAGCCAGACAGCGAGCTCCTCTCTGCACACTCCTCAGAAAGAAAAAGCAGCAGCTACATTTAGCCCGACCTGGTCTCCTAACATGAAATACTGATGGTGTTTGCTTGGTTTTGCAGGAAAAAAGAGAGTAATTAGCCACCCCTCCAGTCGCTGGAGAAAACACAGGAAAAATTGCAGGCCGAAGTGAGCATCGTCAGGCACCGTTGGGCTTTCTTCTGTTCCGACTGACAAACATTCCCACTGTATTTACAACACAAATGGCTTTCACAAGCCTCTGGGCCCAGGAAAATCTTTTAGTTGCTCCGATTCCTTTTTAGGCTGTCCCTGTGCTGCCTTGGCAGGTCAGTGGCCCCAGCAGAGAGCTCTGGGCTGTCCCTGGAGCACCTTTAAATCCCAATGGCCCTCCAAGGGGCATTTGTAGTGAGTGGTGATGCCAACTCGAGTTGCCAAGGGAAAATAAGAGAAGGAAAAATAACCTTTCCTTTCTGAACTAGGGAGGTAATTCAATAAGGACCGAGGCACAATAACCTTTATAAGGAGAAAAAAAAAAGTGGAATGACGCGCTTGAAAGTTTCCCTTGGAGCAAGAGTGGTGCGCAGAGTTTTCCAGCACCGAGAGCACGCCAGGCAACTCGCCAAGCACCCTGCGGCCTGAAACGAGTTTGCATCTAAATTTACATAGCTCCTAATCAGATAAACGCACTCCATTAAAAACAACCAAAAAAAACCAAAACAAAAAAAGAAAAACAACAGAAAAAAGCCATCGTGCTCTACTCATATGCTTCACAAACCCAAGGGAGCTGCTGCCGAGGGAGGATGAGGAACCAGAGGGACAGCACAGCTCTCTGCGATCCAGTGCGTGGAAGCTGGGTGGAGACCACGGAAGGATTGGAACACTTCTCCCTGCTCAGACTGAGAGGACAAGACCTGAGCATCGCAGCGAAGCAAAGTCAGAGCTCCCATCAGCAGTGAGACTGAGCCCACCAGAGGAGCTGTGATGGTCACCACAAGCTAACTCACCATAGCTTTTTGTCTTCCTGATTTAAACTGAAACTTCCGCTCTGGGGTGGGGTGAGGGGGGTGTTGTGGGTTTTTTCCAAAGTCCCTTTGGGAATTTCTAAACTACTGTTCAAACAGTTCTTAAAGATTCCTAATCTTCACTGGAAGGTCAACTGGCTACGCTGAAATGTCTCAAGAAACCGTTGGAAAGTTAGTAAAGGAGAAGTGAGCCAACACAGCGCGCTGGCTTTGCTGTCTCCTGCGAGCAGTCATGAGCTGCAGGTCGAAGCTTGCTCTGAAATCAGAGTCAAAACGCCGGTGCGAAGTTTTCACTGGCGAGAGGCATTAAAAAAATCACCTGCTTGGCCATTAAAAATACCCTGACTTGGTCCATTAAATGTAACCCACCTCGTAAAGACCTTTTTGATCCAAATTTACAGCTAACTTTACTTGAAGAGGTACTTTCGGTTTCCCTAGAGACATTCTGCGCTGCTCAGCGCTGCCGGCTGCAGTTTAGCAAGGCAGTTGTGTGCTTGCAGGAACTGGGGCAGACAGCTCCCTAGGTTTAGGGGGTGCACATTCCTGTAGGATGCAAAAGAACCCTTTTTTACTTTCTTTTTTTTATTTTTTTTTTCCTAGGCTTTGTAAACACTCGCGCTGACAATAAAAAGTGCTTCCTATGGACAAAAGGTGCAGTTACAGGAACTTCTCAGCCACTGGTAGAACAGGCTCCTAACACAGCTCCCGTCTCCCGCCATCTCCAGTTGCAATTCAGCTGTGCCGACGCAATTTAACTGGGAATGGGATCACTGAAACCACATTCAGAGCCACTAGAACCTCGTTTGCTTTGGCTGTGGACTGGGGTTTGCTTTGTTGTTGTTTTGTTGTTTGGTTTGACTTATTTTTTTTTTAAGCTAGATCATTTCATAAACGATTAACAAGATTTCTAGGACGAGAGACAGCCTAAACCCCACTATCTCTATTTTACACGTAAATCCAAGTGTGTTCTGGATGAGAGGGGTAATTTCACCAGAGCTTAACGGCCACATGCATTTCTGCAGGCCTTGTGAGTATTTTCAGCGCCCAGCAGCCAAATCTGCTTCAGCTTTAGCAAGCAATAATACAATCTCACAGATGACCTGAAAGCAGACTCTTGTGGGTGGGGAGGGAAGGCGAAGCAGAAGGAAGAGAGGAAGGCGACCGTATTCCTCCCAAGCTGCAGCCAGCCATCTGGGATTGCAAATGATCCAAACGTGGGTTGTGCTGGGAGAAGAAATCCTCTAACTGCAAGTTGCGATGAGAAATTTCAAAGCTGTGGGAGAGGGAGTGGGATGGATGTTAATTTTAGTATCTGGGGCTTTCTCTTAGCTTAACTCTTTCCTCACCCCACGCCAGGAAAGCAGGCTGGAAATTTATGCCAGAGGAAAAGGCCTCCAGTGCTGCTTCCACCTGAGAAGAAAAAGGCAGCAGGGCATAAACGACTTTGACAATTTGACGTCATTTCTCTGCCACCAAACAGTTGTGAGAGGACAGTGTTCCTGTGGCTTAGAGTAACATTTCTTGTGAATGTCTCACCCCTGGAAATCAACACCTAGCTGCTGTCTTCTCAGCTTGCCCAAGCACAACCTGCTGTGGTAGCGAGGCGCGGAGGACCGGCGTGAGTTAAAAGCAACTGCTTTGAGCTGTAGGAAGTAAATCGTGTTGTGGTCAGGTTAGTGGGGACAGCCTGACAGAGCTGTGAGACAATACATGATCTTTTTCAAGTTAAATGACTAGGAAAAAGATGTTTGGGAGGATAGGTTCCAACTTCAACATCTAAATAAGCTCGTGTGCACGGAAGCAACGAACCAGCTTCTCTGAAATGAACCCTACTATGTATTAAAATAAGAACACCTTCCCCGGGAGAAATGCCTTAGTATCTAACAGAAATACTCCACGGGCCCGCAGAAGATCTCGCACCTTCGACAAGCGGCGGGTGTGCCTCGTGCAGAAGGCAGCCAAGAGACCTACATTTGGAACGGGGCAGTTTTATTCGGGGCCCTCGCCGTTTGCTGATATGACTCACACAGAGCTAACTCCCACAGCCTGCTACAAAGGGAAGCCTGTGAGATGTTTAGGCAGCATCCTTCGGGCAGGCTCATGTGCATCACACGCTCGCCACTTCTTTTCCTCCAACCAGGCTTTTTCCTGGGAGTGCACATCAAGTTGACCTCGTTTTAGTGCCGGTTTTCCAAACATTTTAAAGAAACCTGCCAGTTAAAAAAACCCCACAGGGCTGCGACTGCAAAAAGGAGACTGCAGAGAGATGTTTTGATGGGAGGGAAGGGTGGCGTTTTGAGTCTGTTTTGAAACAGAGAAATCCCAGGGCCTATTTAGCAATTCCAGGAGCTCTCTGGAGAGGGCTGCATCATGACCAGCAGCAGCGAACTCTTCTCACCACCATCCATTCTGTTCAGAAAGGAAAGCTCAGATGCCTTTTGCTGCAGCACCATGAACACAGAGAATTGTAATGGAATTTGGTAGAAACATAAAACGTCTTTGGCTCTTCACGGTATTGCCTAAGGGTAGCCAAAAAAAAATCATCAAGAAAACAGAGGGAATAATTCAGGGGAAAAAAAACAACAACACACCTGTGTGAGGGGATTTTTAAATAGGGAGTCACTGGTGACCATGGTGGGATGAAGTTGCTGTCTGATGGGCAGTCATTTGCCCAGAAAGGCTTTTGATCAGCAACGGCTTCAATTTGCAGTGTCCCAGCTCGCAAGTGACGCACACAAGCTGTTTCCATCCCAGCTCTTGAGGCAGTGTGTGGCAACATCCCAAGTAAACCATGGATAAAAGGTAAGCTCAGAATCCAGCCCTAGGAGACCAGCTCCAGCTGCATAACGTATGCATTTGATGCAAAGAGGAGATGAAACTCAATATACTTTAATGAGTTCTGCTTTGAGATTTTGGTTTATTTGAAAGTAAAAATCAAAGAGGAGAAGTTATTAACTGATGGAGGCTGTTTGCTTGCATGGATTAAATTAAGCGAAAACAAAACCCTTGCAAATCAAACCCCCTCTGTGCCATTTCACGAACACCCGCCGAAGGAACGCTAACGTTTTCTACTCTTTCAACACCACGGGCATACGCGTGCAAGATGGCTCCCGGCGACGTAAACTCCTCACGACGTGCACCGAGCTCGGCCGAGGGACTCGGCTTAGGACGGTGATAGGAACAGGCCCTGCATTGTTCACTGTGCAGATCCAGCCATGCGGGAATGGGACGCTACTGCGCGTGCTGGGGTGTCACATCCAGGGTGCAGATGAAGGGGAACCAAACTGTCTGTACAGTGGCAGCAAAGGAGCGAGTACAGCTCCCGGGGTGACCTGTCAGGGTTTGCACAGCATATCTCTGGGTTCTGCTTTGGGATCTTTTGGGGATGGGGCCTGGGATCATTGGGGGACACTTGGCAAGCTGAGAAACTTGAGGGTGCTGCTGTTACTAGGTAAGGACAAGGGAGGTGGAACTGCAAGGCCTGAGGAAGCTCCAGCTGCTGAGCATCATCAGCTCCCCCAACCCAACCCAGGGTGGGCCAAGCACCCAATTAGCCAATGACTGGGTGAGGTTTATAAAAGAGCCAGGCTCAAGGTGATACCCCCCTAACTGCAGAAGCTTAGGTAGAAGGCTGCTGTGCAGGAGGGCTCAGCTGGAGCGTCTCTGGCAGGGCACCATGGGGCTGTGGCTCCAGCAGATGTTGGAGTAGCAGCCCCTGCTAGGGTAGAGGTTTCTGAAGCAGGCAGAGTTGTGGATGATGGGCACAGCCCCCCAAGCCCTGGGCTGGAGGGAGAGCCCAGGATCTCCCTGAAGGTGGGAGAGAGGACACTCTGTCCTGCCTGAGGTGTGTCATCTTTGAGGAGCTGTGGTGCCAAATGGAGGAGTTACAGGAGGAAGCGAGCAAGCTGCACAGCATCCCAGTTTCATGTGAGACAGACATGATCTCTCCTCTGGGATTCAGCAGCTTGAAGAGCCTCAGCTCCATCTGCCATAGAGAAGGAAGCAGTGTCCACCTACACCACCAAGGTAAATGAAACCTCGGGAAAAGGGGAAGGCTGGAAGGGGGTGACTTCTGGCACTCAAAGGAAAGCTCCTGCTCCACCTAAGGGTTTTTCTAACTGCAAAACAGGTTCGCTGCACTTGTTAAAGAGGAGCCAGATGTGCCTTTAAGCCAAAGATATGAGCCTCTTGACCCTGAATGACCCAAGACCTCTAGGAAGGTATGAGTGACTGTAATGACTCCTTGCCGCAGGGAAAAGCGGTACCTGCTTGACAGCCTGTCATCTAGAGAGGTTTGTCACCAGCTGGTGGCCCAGATCTGGGTTGTTGTGGAGGGACTGCCTGAGCATGTCCCACCTTCTGACTGCCACCCCTGCTGTTCTTCTATGTGGGCATCTATGATCCCATCGGGGCAACATGGAGAGTGCCAAGTGACTATAGAGATCTGGGGGGTGGCAGTGAAAGGCTTGGAGGGCCTGGTGATGTTCTCCTTGGTGCAGGTCAACAGCTGGTTGCAGAACTGGTATTGGCACCAGGGTTTTGGGTTCTGTGACTATGGGATCCTGCTTGTGGAGCAAGATCTGCTCGGGAGGAATGGGATCCAGCTCACTGAGCCAGGTAGGAGGATGGCTGCCCTTATGCCCCCAAACCCTTTCTGGCAAGTTAGCATGGTGGGGTTGTTCTCTGAAGTGTATGTATGCTTATGAACACGGTAGGGGGGGGAATAAACATGGTGAGAGAGAGACCAGTGTGCAGTTGGAAGCCTGTAGCCTTGTTGGGATCACAGAGATACAGTGGGATGGCTCTCAAGGCTTGAAACACTTGGAGTGTTGCAATGCAGGGATATAGGCTCTGCAGGAAAGATGTGCTTGAGAGAAGGCAGGGGGGTGGGGGTGGTAGAGCTTCACTTGATGTGAGAGGACAGCTGGAATGTGTGGAGATTTGTCTGGGATGGACAAGGAGCCAACTGAGAGCTTATGTGTAAGGATTAATGAGAAAGCAGACATGGGTGATGCTGCTGTGGGACAGGAAAAAACAAGTAGAGGAGGCTGCTTCCAGCGGTATGCAGAAGGCCTCACGTTTGCAGACCCTGGCCCTCATGGGGGACCTCCAACCACCCTGGCCTCTGTGGGAGGGACAACACAGGAGAGCATAAGCAACCCCAGAGGTTCCTGGAGTGCACCTGTAACACCTGCCTGTCCCAACTGACAGAGAAGCTGGAGAGGTGCTCTGCTGGACCTCGTATTCCCCTCCAGGGAGGGGCTTGGTGGGGTTGAGAAACCTAAAGGGAGAAGTTGGAGCCAGGCTCTTGTCAGTGGTGCTCAGTGACAGGACCAGATGCAAGGGGCACAAACTGAAACCGAGGAGGTTCCTTCTGAACATTAGGAACATTTCTTTAGGGGTGACGGAGCATCAGCAGAGGCTGCCCAGAGATGTTGTGAAGTCTCCATCCTTGGAGAGTTTGAAAAGGCATCTGGACATGGGACAGGGCAACTGGGTTTTGGTGGCCCTGCTTGAGCTGGACAAGATGACCTTCAAAGGCACCTTCCAGCCTCAACCACTTTGTTCTGTGGGGCTTTAGGCTCAAAGCAGCACAGCTGTGAGGGCTCAGCTTGATGCCCAGAGCTGCTCATCTGTTCTTCAGGCAGCAAATGCTGAAAGCAGAGCAGGAAGGCTTTAAAGAATCCCACTAATAATAAAAAAAGGCAAACCAAAGCTGGCATTATGTAATGTCTCGCTGCTAGTCTCCTAAAAGCAACACATGCAGAGTATGATTCACTTCTCCCGTCACCAGCAGAACTTGGTATAAATCAACAGTAACTTGAAGGAAGCCACTCTGAGGAAAATCAAGCTCGTAAAGTAGGAGAGAGCAGTAATTTCACAAAACAGGGCCAGAGGCTTTCAAGCTCATAAAAGCTAACTCTCTACAGGCAAGGGCCAACAGGCATTCAGAACCGAAAGCATCACACATCACCTTTTGAGTAATATAATCCCCTGAAAGCAAATAAATACAATGCCTCTGTGGGCAAAAAGGCAGGAACAGGATTCAGCAGCAGTTCTCTGTCTTTCGGCGCTAGTCGGTCATTAACATAAATGAGCAGCAACAAAACCAAACAAGTTTATAACCCAGTTCAACACCCACATCCCCAAAATGTGTAACTACAATGGCTTGATTCCTCTTGACGACAACAAAAGAGAATTTAATCTGAAAGCATAAATGCTCACCAAGGCCAATATTTGGCTTTGCAGATTCCGATTGCCTTCGGGGTAAATTATCAGTGATTACAGCTAATATCAGGATACAGTGTGAGGCACTAAAAAGAGCTAATTATGAGGAAATGAGGAATTATCTGCTGTTGAAACAATAGATCAATTATGAGGTACATGCAGCTCAGTAGCTGCAGAGCAGCATTCTTAGGCTCTGAAGGTACTGCCTCCTCTTTCTCATCAACCAAGGAGAACCCACAGTTATAAAGCTTAATTATCCTCCAGAAGCTCCAGCTTGCTGACTAATTAGCCTCTTGTTGAGACAATACAGGAAAGGGCCTAATTCCAATTGTCCACAGAAACAGGACGGCACAGGCACAGTCCTGGCTCTTCCCTATCTATCCACTTCTCCCGTCCAACCGGTGAGAACGTAACAGCCTTGGTGTCCCTGCTTCTGGACAACCTAAAAACAGCAGTCGTCAGCCTAAAATAAACTAAACCGCGGGAAGGAAACTCCGGGAGGGGGTGGGTACTGCTGATGAGAAAGCAATGTGTCCGAAGCAGTAGGCTAGGGCAGGCACTGCTCCTGCTGCCGCTTTCCCAAGGCGTGTTGTGCAAAGTCCCCCTGTGCTCCTACCGATGCAAACAGGGACCCGCTTGGGGTGTTTTCGTGCAGAGAGACTGAGGTGCGTTTGATGGTCAGGCTACCACAGCAGTTGCATCATCAGGATGCAGTTAGGAGCGGTTAAACCCCAAGATTTACAGTCACAATTGTAAGGAAGATAAAGGTTGAAGTTTTGGGGAAGCCCCCTGCGGTGAAGAGCTGCCCCAGGCAAGAAACCGTGCAGCAAAATACCACTAAAAAGGTGCAAAAGCTTCTGGCAGATGGGCTCATCCAGCACCTCCCATCATCCCGGTAAAGTACACGGTTGATGCCTGAGCAAAACGGAGTGTCTGCAGTAACATGTTATCCAAGAGCGTGCTTTTAGCCGAGTTTATTGCCTAGCAAGTGCAAATACCCATTATGGTTAATAAAGCAGCGCTGATAATATTTGCAGTGAGCAAACACACGGGAAGGGAAAATTTCAGACCGCATCTGCTTCTTATGGAGATGGAAGGAAAAATCTCAGGTGTCTCCTATCCGAATGACTTCATGGAAAATAGCTGTTATTGTGCTGAATTCTCAGAGAAACTGCTCTCTGTTCTCAGTGAACCAGAATGCCCTTTGAAATCCCCCTCCTTGAGGGCCAGCCTGGATTTCCTCCTGCTTCATCGGAGCTTCCTGGTGACAAGTACCTGGGTTTGTTCCTGCTCTAGCCCCACGAGTCACGGGAGCAAAGGAAAACAGCCAGTTTGTTCCCAGGCAGGTTTTTAAATCTTACAAGGGAGGATCTTCAGACCATGTTTTGCTCAGTCTGGAGATAGGTGTCTTCTCCACCACTCTGTTTTGCTCCCTGCTTGGGCAACAGAGTCCTAAGGGTTATAATTTGGTGGCCAAAATACAATGTCTAATTTTCTTGAAGCCCCTGGTCCTGCCCAGCCTTTTTAAAACCTTTCTCTGGCAGGCTCTGGAGCGGTGCTGAAATGAAACAGAGATTGTGCATCCCTCTGTTCCATCACCCACTTTAGATGGATAATTAAAATCGGCGTGACAGCTCCACCAAAAAAGTGTCCCAAATAAAGATTAAACCTGGGACTACCTGCGCTCCCAAAAAGCCCGCTGAGTGCGAGGTCAAGATTAATTACTGCTTTAACCAGAGCATTGCTGCGGGTGTGCAACAGAAAGCCCCGGGGGAAGGCACGCTCCGCTGCGAGTGCCGCTCACGTTCTCGTTCCTGCTGCCTGCATGAGGTACACCAAGAAGCAGGTGAGTGCAGAAAAGGGGAGAAGGGAAAAAGCAGCTGCTCTTACAGGGGAGATGCTTGAAGCTGTGAAAAGCTAAACACTTGGGTTCACCTACTGATTGGAAAAGTTTATCCCAGGGCAATGACACAAGCAAGAGTCCTGGCATTGAACGGCCTCAAGCTTGGACTGGACTCCAGTTAAATCAATAAATGCCTGTAAATATTACTACAGTAAATAGCCTGAAAAGAGGAAAATAAGGTGGTTTAGAAAGTAAATTTTAATAGAAGATGGCAGGCAGATAGTTTTGGATACCACGCTGCCCTAGCAAACATAGGTCCAACACCCGACTCATCCATTCCCTCAGGAAAAAGCCATCCCCAGGCCTCCAGGATGGGGGGATATGGGCCACCGAGCTATCACCGTTTCCTCAAAATTACCTGAACTGGGCCCAGTTCCCCTTGAGCAGAAAAGCCCAGAAGGGAAGGCTGCACAGCCGGCCCCAGGCTGGACTCCTTGATAGCCCTGGGAGAGGACAAATGGCACAAGCCAGGGCATGTTCCAGGGCCAACAAGGGGTCTCTTTGCCCTGTGGGGCCGAGGCTGATTGTTCCGAGTAGCACCCCCCCATACATCAATGCCCTCAACTGCACCTCCAAAGGGCTGGGGCCGGCGAGGTCAGAGCAGAAACACCTCGCAGAAGCTTGCTGCTGGGCCTCAGCAGCCCCAGGACACCCCAAATGTGAAGTGCAGAAAACAGCTCAGCCCCAGCAGGTATCCACCGAGCTGGACCGTTTGCGGAGAGGGTCCTGACAGAGCAAGGCTCTTATTGTGCAATCAAGGAGCAATCTCCGAGCGCTTTTAAATACGGGCCTGGAGCAAACTGAGCACAAGAGTCAGGGAGAATAGAGCAGACCCGGTCAAAGGAGCGTCTGAGATCAGTTCTGCCATATCAAACTGTAGACAAGCTCTAAATAAGGCTGACAGATCATCAGAACTACGTATGTATTTATATACAGCACGTCAAAGTTCAGTTTCTGCTGGGGAGAAGCCAAAGGATCGGCCTCCCGCATCCCATGCCAAGGTCTGTGCGGGCACAGATGAGAGCGAGCTGTCCCCCAGCTTTAGGAGCCAGCCAAACTACCTGAAAAACAAACCCGAATCATTTACAGGGAGCCAAAATCAAACCCTAGAGATGAGGAAATGAGGCTGCGATTTGCTTTTTGAGAGACAAGCTCCTTCCCAGGCTCACCTTGCAAAACCCAGGCTCCACAGACATGCCCCAGCTTTAAATCGGGGCAAAGGCAGCAACGAGCCCCAGACAGGGGGGTAAGAAGAGGGGGTGCCACAGCCACATCTGCCACCCCTGCAGGGAAAAGGTGGGAGACGCTCCAGGAAGGGGAGCTTCACCACTACGTGCAATTTGCTCTATTTAAACGTTTAGTTAACAAAAAAAATCATACTCTTCTGTCTTTACAAGGGCTGTGCCACGTACAGGCTGTTGCAGCGCACGGCGGAAAAGGGATTTTGGGAGCGCACAAAGGCTGATGCCGAAAAGCGCTTTTAAATTCAGGCTCCAAACCGTCTGCCTTTTAACACCCTTGTTTTTAAGAGCGGGACAAGGCGGGAGTGTTCCTTTCTCCCTCCTTCACGGGGTCCAAAGGGAAGGTTAAGGGAAGAAGTTTTCCTCTGTTCAAGTTTTCAGGAGGATTTTTTGCAAGCCTGCTTTCTACCGACGGTATGAAATAACCACCGGTAACCTCGGTCCTTTAAATTCACCCCTTTTGAAGACATTTATAGAACGCAACGCCACTCTTCTCGGAAGGAAACTTCTTCCCCTATCGCAGATAGGAGAGCAAAGAAAGGAGGGGAGCGCAGCCCATCTCTGCAAACCAAGTACAGGAAGACAAGAGAACAAAAACCAAATTCCGTGCGCCACAAAGAGCCCGCGGGGCCAGCGCCGTGACAAGAAGTCACACCTGG
>VWZY01008685.1:178355-189205 GCA_013399075.1 Chloroceryle aenea | reverse complement strand
GTGTTCCTTCCTCCCCCCCTCCCCAAAGTGACGCTGTGGCAGCAGCAGGTTAAAGCCTTAAAGTTTCGTTTAAAACACGAGATAATAACCAAAGGTCGTTATTTACAAACATCTTCCTGCGGGGAAGCTCAGCAGGAGCGCTCCATTCTGCTTTGCAGTCCATACTTGCTCTCCTCGGGCTGTGTTCGCTGGGACGGGCTCCGGGTCCCGCGTCAAGATGTAAACAGGGGTTCATTTCCCCTTTCCTCGCTGTATTTGCTTACCGCGGCCTTTCCCCAGCACCAAGGCCCGCAGGAAGGACTCACTGTCCTTTTTCTCCTGGTTTCCAGATGGCAGGCTCTTGGCTGGCAGTCCCCCTGACAGAGCAGGCGGTGGAGATGCCTCAAGTGCCGGGGAAGCCGAGACGCTTTTCCCCCAGCTCCGTGTATTGTCCACTCCACAACCGGACAGCTAAACCTGTGAGTGCGCTGATTTTTTTGTAACATAAAGCTTTTGTTTGTTTGTATTTATTTTGTTGTTTGTTTTGTTGGTTTCTGTCTTTTTCGTTTTTCCCTCGGAGGTAGCTGGGGGTGTGTTAGGCTGTAAAGACCAGGAACAGAATAAATAACTGGATGAAAATCCCGGCGCGGTGAAGCTGAGTGACAAAACCTTGCTGTACCACTAGAGGTTGAAATTAACAGATAAAAGCAAGAAGTTCAGAGCGAAGGCAACTCCTTTTCTTTAAACTCCTTCCAGTATCTGTAGTTATTAGCTGTTCAGACAGCGCACAAAGGAGGATTTCCTCTGGAGATAATGAGCACAGTGACATAAATCAAGCGTGGAGACAGCATACATTTTTTTTTTTCTATTTATTTCCTGATGAGTTAACTCTGAAGCAGCTTGATAAAAATTCATCTGTCATAAACATTTTTTAACCCTTTCTCTAGTAACTTTAGGGTCATCATAGCAGACTGAAATGAAAGGCTGGTTTTGCTGCAGCAACTGAACTCCTCCATGCATAGGCTGAGCTGCTCATCAGATCTGAGCTTGCTCTCTGCTGTTCCCTTCCATTTTTCTTACTCTTTATCTTGAAATAGGATATGCCTTTTAGAAGTAAGAAGGTGCAGTGAATTGTGAGTCCCCCTGGAATGTTATCTAGCTTTCCCAGTTTCATTCTAATCCTCCTGGAACCTCAAGTGCTAACATATCACAGCAGAGTTCCTTTTATTTGACTCGTGCTGAATGTGCCCTCAGCTGGATATGTATGATTACAGTCCTTTGTCCTCAGCAACAGTTGAAGGGGCAGTTGAGGCAGCACCTGGCTTGAGTTGCAAGTAGTACAAGGAACTAGTCAGCTACTGGTTCATTGAATAGAATCTTTTTGGTTGGAAGAGACCTTGAGGTTCATCAAATCCAGCCGTTAACCCAGCACGGCCAGGGCACCACTGACCCATGGCCTTCAGCACCACAGCTCCATGGCTTTTCAATCCCTGCAGGGATCGTGGGGATTCCACCACTGCCCTGGGCAGCCTGGGACAGCCCCTGACAACCCCCACGGTGANTGTGCTCCAGCCCCTTCCCCAGCTTTGGTGCCCTTTTTGGACGTGCTTCAGCACCTCATTGTCCTTCTTGGAGGGAGGGGCCCAAAATGAAACCCAGGATTTGAGGTGCAGCCTCCCCAGGGCTAAGTACAGAGGTACAACCGATAACTCCTTCCAAAGGAAATCCCGGCGACCGCAGTGAGTCACCTGGCGCAGGAGGGACCTCAGAGCAGCTCATTCTAGTGAGGTGATCAGTTGAAGGCGAGGTCTCCAAGGACCACTTCAAGCCTCTGTAGGAGGTGGTCCTGGGTCTGGGCACAACCGCTCGAGGGGTCAAAATAACAGCACAGTTGTGCACACTCTGAGAAGAAAGGCACAGCGTGTGCCCAGAGCAGCTGAGGGTCAGGGCGGGCAGGCTGCCATAAGTGACTGCCAAGGCCAAGGGCTTTAGAGAGCCTGCTGAGAAGGAGATGGAGGTGACCAGCAAGAGCTCGGTGTGCTTGGGCCTGGGGCCAGGGGAGGAAGCAAAAGAGGCAATTTCAGACCTAGAACAAAATGAACAAGCTGAATGTAAAGGCGTGCACCTGCAGGAAGGGCACTGCACCGGTACCAGCAGGTGTTCCGCGTACAGGGACGCTGGCCGCGCTCTAGGGAGGTGACAAACCAGTGACTATTAGACCAGAAAGAGATCCACCTTAATGGAAACAAGCAAATCCCACATAGAAGGCGTTTGTGGTACCTGCCTTTCAGCTTACGCAATGCCTGCCTGTTCTCCCGCTGCGCGGAGGGAAAGCAGAGATGCTCCAGGATTCACAGCCAACTCCCAACACGTATCTTTGCAGCAGACGTTTCTATCTGTGCTGTTTGCACACCCTGCCGAGGGAAAAACAGATGGTGTTGTGGTTTGGCTGTTTGTTCTGCTTTGGACACCCAAGCGCTGCTCACCGCACGACTTCTGACCAGTCAGTTAAACCCACAGATGCGAAGGTTAAAACTCATTTTCATAGCCACCCAGCTCAGGTGCTTCCAAAGTCAAGCACAGGCAAGCGAGCTTGATGAGTTCAGTCAGCTACCTACGCAGACAGCAACTTGGAGGATGAGGAGAAATTTACCCTTGTTGAGGGTTGGTTGTGTGGCTAAATTAAATATTTTGTAAAGCATTTCACTGTCCCAAGGGGCTGGAGATCCATGAACCTTTTAATAATCCTTGCACTTTGGATTTAGCTGGATGGTTGAGCTCAGTGTGGCACGGCAGAGTAAATCTAGTTATTCCTGCCTGTGTGCTTTGCCTCCAACCGTTATAGAACTTATCTATATTTACTGCTGACCTGAGATCTTTAAAATAGCAAGTTTTGGTCAGCCCAGAAAAGGCAGTATTGATGTTGGTGTAAAGAACAAACCACACAAAACCTTAAAAAAAAATCATTTAAAAGTCCTTTTGTCTATTACAAAAAATAAATGTGTTGAGCAGCAGAAGTCCTGCTGGTCCTGAGGGTTGGTTGTGCTGGAGCATCTCCACAGCCTGCCTGTAAGCAGGTCTGAGCTCAGGTCACTGGTGGAGGAAGCCCTTGCAGAGGCATCTGAGCGCTCGTTGGAGGAATCAGGAGAGATGTACACTGATGGCCCTGGAGAAATGTAATAGTGAGGCCTCCTCAGGGCTCAGAAAGTCTCCTCTTCTGAGAGGGAACTCCTTTCTTCAGCGATTGGAAGGAAGCAGTTTTTGAAAAGCCACAAAGAAAGTTACACTCTGTTTTCTTTGCCTAGAGACACAGTTTGCAAAACAATATTGTGGAATGTTGGGAAAAGCAACAGAAGGGAAGGAGGATTCTCAAGAATCATTTACGGTGAAATCACCTGGCAAGACTTTGCCCAGTTTCCTAGGAGTGAGCACTCAGCAAATGAGAATCGTCAGCACGCAGGAACTCACGCAGAGGAGTGAAATGGGTTTGAGTATTGAACTTTGACCTCTGTGAAAACAGAACTAGCCAAAATGGCTTTCATTTTTGCAAAACTTTCCGTGCAATGAATCAATCGATGGAATGCTAATTTTCCATGTAAGATGGTTCTACTTTCTAAGTGCATTAGCCATGCCTGTTCTTACAGCCAATAATGACTTGCCCTTTGGAAAAAAAAAATTATCTAGTGTTCCTGCAGTCTGTTCTTCCAGCCTAAGATGTAGATTTCCACTGAAGCTGGACAGACGAACCCTGGCTTCAGTTTCACAAGCAGAATTCGGCTGTTTCACAGTCCCCAAGTTGTGCAATTGCCCAGTTTGCCCCGTCTGTTTTCAGTCAATGCTCTCCCTTATCGGAAGCCATCTCCTGTCAGGCGGGGACAGGCAGTCTCTCAGGTATGCAGCTGCTTGGTTTGGACTCTAAGCCTGCGGAATCGCACGTTAAAAAAAGTCTGTTGACAACAGAAATCATCCCGAGCTGAGTAGCAGGGGTGCCAGATCGAGTGTAACATCTCCACCGCCTCTGAGGACATCCAAGGTGTCACCACGCTGCTTTCCGACAGTCTCTCGCAGCTTCTTCCCAACAGCAGGAATAGCAATTATTTACTAGGGAAACAAACCCTGTGATGTAAGCCGAGGAAGATTCCCTTGCTATCTTGTTCCCACCACAGTGCTGCTTGAAACACCCGAGAGACGCTTCTGCTTTCACGCTGAACAGTCACATGCAGGCTTATGTTTAGCAAGTGAAGCACCTCTCTCCATGTGGTGATTCATTGGAGAGGAGAACTGTGGGCCCTACAATATCCCTTCTACCTGATTTACTAAATAAATGTCCCCTTAATGTTGTTTTTTCGACCAGAACAGATATTTTCTGTGGTTTGCTTTAATAGCTGGTCATTTATATGTGGTCTGCGTGCCCGAATCCAAATTATTATAGGGGAAAAAAAATTCTTTTGTTAATTTAATTGGCTGTATCCAAACCTTTATGAGCTGCCCTTCTAAAGGATAAACCAGCACCTAATGGTCAAAAAACTCTTTTCAAATAGTCATCACCTACCTTTAAGTTTAATTCCTGTATAATATGATCCGAAGAGACGTGTGTTCTTGAAATGCTTTCAAATCTACAATCTAATTTCTTATGGCCTTTCTTAGTAGTGTTAGAAACAAAGCAGAGTGGTAGGATGGCAGTACAGGAGAAGCAGAAAATGACCTACTTACACAGCCCGAGATCAATAAATGGGCTCTGCAAATGCAAAGGTGTTAACTGCAATAAAGAGTCATCAAATCAAAGAATAACTGAGGTTGGAAGGGTCCTCTGGAGGTTTTCTAGGCCAAGCTCCTGCTCGGAGCAGGGCTAATTTCAAAGTTAAATGAGAATGTGTAGTTTTAGTCTTGGCATGTGACAAAGACAATGGGTGAGTGCCTGGGAACAAACATCAAGGTAAATCAAGGCAATGACACCCGACTACTCTCGAGCATACTCCACACAAACCTTCTGCTAAAGTGACTTTACTGTGCTCTTCAGAAGGGGACAAAATGGGAGTAACAGTACCTTAAAAATTCATTCCCTTGGGCCCAATTTTTTCTTGCACTTTGCCCTCTCAGAGCCTAAAAAAATACTTTCTTTTACTTAAAGATAGTTCACATTAATTACCTGACTGGTTATACTTCACCGTAGACATCATCATCATCTCTAATTGGGTATTTTATGACCTGGAGAGTTCCCATCAGCGTTGCAAAATGCAAAAGGTACAGGTTGTCTGTCCCCTGTGCCAAAGATTACCCGGCAGCTCCAGCAGTCCTCGTTTCCTGTCCTCGCTCCGCAACCCTTGCTGCTGGGGCCTAGCTTTTCTTCCCCTGAAGGAGATGGGACTGCGGCGACAGCGGGAGGAGAGCAGGCGCAGGCTAGGCAAGGTGTTGGAGGATTTTCTGCACGCTCTGTGAGTATTTAGGGAACTGTGTGATACGTGATCCTAAACACGGGGTTAGGCGGTTTGAACTCTTGAGTTTGACCCAGATATTTCCAGACAGGCAGAGCTACCTACTGACTGGACATCTGAGCTATTTCTTCTGGCAAGTATCAAGAGCATGCTAGTGAAATGTGCCTGGATATGGTAGCTTAAGATAGAACTATGCTGGAAATGTTCCTGCAGCTGTTACTCGGAAAACATCTGTGGTGGTGCGCGTGGAAATCTGAACATCTCTGTTCACACCAGCACAGAGCAATTGATCTTGTCAAACTGTTCTTGGGAAATAGGAGACCGACGTTACACGCCAATGGACGTGAAGTGACTAAAGGTAGTTAACATTTGGAAAGGAAGGAGAAAAAAATGGAATATTCCATTTCTGGCACAGGAGCTAGAACAAGATCAGCAGACTCTGCAAGATTTCCAGAGCTCCAACTGCTAGTTATTTAAGTAAGAATAACCAGGACCTGAGGGGTGACACTTTTTCACCCTGACAGTTGGAAAAACCCTTCTACCTGTGACAGTCTGCGCCGGTCTGTGTTTGCGTAGTCTGATAAAGAGGACGCAGGTTGAGATGGTTTCTTTCTCACAGCCAATGGTTACAAAGATGGAAATCCTCTCCTTTTGTGGACGCTTTGTGCAAAGGGTCTTTCAGCCTCTTGGTGTTTAATCCATTTGTACAAATGGATTTGCACCGTGTTAAATCTGGAAAAAAAAAACAATTAAAAAAAGCAATTTCTATCATCTATATCATCTTTTCTGTCAGTCCTTGTCACTGAATCAAATGTTACTGAACAGCTGCCTGGTTCTACAGTCAGAAAGGGGAGACTGCTTTTCTTATTTTTTTGTTTCACTTTTAATGACTAATTTAAATTCAAGTTATGCAGAATCCCTATGATTCTGAAAACGCCTTCTGAAATTATGCACAACTACCTTTCTAAAAAAATGATCTAAAAAGCCTTAAGTGCAACATTGCCTAGAATTATCTTGTCAATTAAAGCAAAGAACCTGCTTGAAATAAGTGACAAAAATATATAGTGAATGAAATGCACCTTCCTGTAGTAAGTTGTTATTAAAAGAGACCTTTAAGCAAACTGCTAGTAAGGTGGTCATGCTTAGACAAGCACGAGGATATTGAAACATACAGCTTCCTTTCAGACAATTTAACTTGCACTAAAGGCAAATCGCTGCCTTAAAAGCACCAAAGCACGTTGCTCTGGCATTTGGTGTCATTCCCTTGGCTACTAAAAGCTTACCCTGGCTGCACGACAGTGTCAGCAGGATCAAAACCGGGTCTGCGTCTTCAGCCACCGTGACAAATGCTGCTTGCAACGTCTCCCAGCAGAAAATTGATATATGCATCTGATATTATTATCTAAAAAAAGGCAAGATGCGACATTTTCGTAGACTTGAAGGTGCAATATAGATTTCTGACAATAGCTGCAGTGGAAATCAGTGAGAGCTGAGGTGGCTCACAAAGGAGCTGCAAGGGGACTGATACAAAGGGCACCTAAACCCACCCAGGGCAGAAATCCTGAATAATAATTACGTGTGCTGGGGGAGCTATGAAATGAGTCGCAGATTTGGAGTCTTTCCCGGTGCCTTTCTTTTTCTCAGCACACAGAGAGTGGAATTTGAACCAGGTGGGGCAACAGCAACCTGTGAGCAACAAAACAGCAAATATTCTCGATGTGGCACTGGTGAAGTCATCTGCTGTCTCTACCCGAGGGTTTTTGCACAGGCATGGGCTGGGGTTTCTGGAACAAAATCCTTTTGTGGCCATAAATATTCTCAAAGAAGACTTGAAGTTTCCTTCACGAATCAAGCTTTTAGCAGTACAACCAATTCAGTTTTTAGCTGTGTTTTACAAGTTTTATGCCAGCTGCTGCACAAGGAATAAGAACAATTTCTCAGAAAGATGTTTTCCAATCGACTTTTTGATCTCTCTCTTCTAGTAGCCTCCTCTAGGGAGCGAGAAGTTAAGGTTCTCCGTTGCCAGAAGGGATTCAGAAATTCCTCCTGAGATGGTTTAACATCAAAAGCAGCTCTGATGAGACCAGATGAAATGAGTGGGGAGGAGAACACTGCATTAAACCAGCATAAACTGGATGAAAACCGAGCAAATGTTCATCGAGGCCGTGCATATGGAGGTCTGACGTAGTCCCTTCCGGCGCTTCGCATCAATATTTCATCTCCCCTAGGAGTCTGACGCTGCTCCCTTGGCGGTTCGCTGGAGTTTTGCCTTCTTCATACTAGGAAATGTTGCAATTTAAGTTACACAGCGTGTAGCGCTAACAGCTCGCGGTCTGTCCTAAACTTAAGCAGCTTCCATTGATTTGCGTTTGGGTCTTGCGGGCTCAAAATATTTTCTGCTAAGTATAGCTCCCTTCTCCTGAGCAAACAAGCTGGGCTTCTTTCTTTCTGCACCCTCCCTTCCTAATTTCAACAGCTATTTTGAACTCGGGGTGTGGTTGCTGAGGCAGATGTACACACGCTGTCGGCTCAAGATTCGTTCCGGTTGCCAGTGAGCCTTTTCCCCAACACCACCCTCATATTTAATCGTTGATCAGCAAGCCTTGCTCTCTGCCCATATTTTAGGCAACACATAATAAATACATTTCTGTAGGAACTGAGAACTTGACCGACTGCCACGAGAGCAAGGTGGAAAGGGTGAAATTACACTCCCCTGCGCTGAAGCCGGGAGCCGTACCAGCGGGGACAGTTCCGAGAGGATCGAATGCCGCTCGCCTTTAGGGGCTGCTGTCAGGGGAAGGAGTTGGAAATTCTGGCAGCTTTATGAATCATTTCATCTCCTACTGCTCTTCCCGCACAAAGAGCCCGGCCAGGGGAAGCCTGCGCAGAGGCTTCGCTTTTGACAGCTTTGATTGCCCGGCGCCGGTCACACTGCTTCTAAAAGCAACGGGAGCTGCGAACTGTTTCTCAGATGCGTACACGTGTGTGCACACAGGTACACGTGTGTGTGCTGGTGCATCTGTGTGTGGCCTTTAGATGTGTTTTCTGATAGTATATTTCTGTATAAAAATTAAACGTACACGCTGAAGCTATTTTAACACCCAACTGTCAAATCATCCCATTTAATTAAAAAAGAGATTGGTTTTTTTCATATGATGCCTCTTAAGGACTTAGGAAAGAATACGCAGCTCTCAAGGGGGGGAAGGATTGTAGGGCTAATCTCATTTGATGCAAGCTCTCTCGGTGCTTGATACTTTACCCATATTCTCAAATGAGCTGGAATTATGTTTGAAGCAAATGCTAATTCATGCAGGAGTTTGTCTCTCCCGTCATTGCAGAAAACAAGGATGTTGGCCAAACTAGATGCACGTTTTTGGTTTTTTTCCCCTCAGAATTAGCTGTTAAGTCTCTAATCATCATATTGCAGCAGTTGGGTCTTGTGGAAAGAGAAGCAGTCACGACTCTGTGCCTTCTGCCTTCCAGCGTTCAGCGCTGCTGCTCTCCTGGTGCCGCTGTCCTCCGTACCGGTAAAATGGGATAGCAGTGGGGCACTTAGATTAATTAGCGGCCGTAAAGCCCATGGAGCTCTTTGGTTAAATGGTTCAAAGGAAACTATTGTTCTGAGTGGCCCCGATTGTTGTTACCTGGGTGTCCAGTTGCCGAGTGGGCAGACCGCTTGTGTCTAGGGTGTTAATTACCGCGCGTCCCTTAATCGCGGAGGTTTGTAATCCTGTTGCAGTTTGGAAATCCACGTGTCACAAGGGCCAGTTAACACCTCTGATATCAGCAGACCTGCTAGTCAATATGCAGCTCTACCTATTCCCCACGAAGTGCTGCAGATGTGGCCGGACAGGTTTGGCCATACTGGAAGATGGTTTAGCAAGGCCGGTGAAAATAATACCTATTTAATCTGACGGCATCGGGAAGTCTCGCGCCACGACAAAATACTGTTAATTAGTTTAAAGTGGGTCTTCCTCCAGCTTTACTTCCTTTTTTTGCTGATTTCACAGCGACCAGCCTTCCGGTTCAGTGTAACTCCAGAATTTCCCTCTCAAAGGCTGTCGTCACTCTTTCCAAATAACAAGTGCTGTAGCATCTGCAGCTAAGGAATTTATACACATCTTGAGGTTCCCAAAGAATGTCAGGAAGGAATTGATATTCTGCACAGCAGAATTCTGTGTTCTCATCACACTGGAAACGCTTGTCATTTCTGCCCCCGCACGCACGCTTCCCTTCATCACAAATAAATGCCACATGGCAAGAAAACCATTCCTTGTGCAAGTGAAAACAAACAAACAAACAAAACCAAACAGATGTTATTTCTGAAGCTTACCACGACTCTTCCTTTGCCCTGCACATTTGAGTGCTCTGCTAAATCCAGATGGCACCGGGAGCAGCCTCATTTTCCCACTGTATCACCCCAAAGCTGATGGGTGCATCACTTATAGTAAGGATCCTTGGGATCTGGGGTTGTTTTTTCTCTCAATCCTCTTCAGCTCTTTGCAACAGATCAGTTAATTCCGGAGGAGCAAAGCTGGGGCAGGGATCCATTCTCTCCATCTGTAGGAAGCAAGCCCTTCTGCCGCAAGGCTGCAGACAAAACGCTGTTGAGCTGAGATCTTAGAGCAGATTTCCCCCCCTCGAGTTCCACGGTAGATGAATAATAATTTTGCAGAGCATTCTATTAGGTTTAACTTAGTAAAGGGAAAGCAGCATGTACGTTCGAGTGAGAAAACTCTCACGTCAGAGCCTAAAGCTACTTTTTTTCCACAAAATAACACCCCTTCACCAGTCGCTGTGCCAGTTCATGCACCTTGCAGGGATGCTGCGTTTAGGGGTGCTCAGACACAGGGGGTGGTACCGACAAGAGCGCTATGTCAGGAGTACCCCGAGGCATAAAGCTGTGCCTGTTGATGGGAACCTAAGAGCGCTTGTAAACAAAATAAACTGGAAGATATCGCTGGCCGTCGTCACTGGCATAGCAGACAGGAACCGTGCCTAGAAATAGAGATTGGCATAGCAACGTCGCCGACTGTTTTGTAGAGAAGGCGGCTTGTTTTTCCAGACCGCGACATTTAATAAACATTTTCTGTTTGTTGAAACTGCGGAACCTCGCTAGATCAAACCGCACGCTAATCTGCTCGAGTCGCCACGGCAGACTTTCGTCTCCAGTATGTACACATCACGAGCCGCTGTGGTTTCGCCGGGTTTTGTCCGACGACGTTCGCTCCTTTGTGTTTGCCCACGAAACGCAGAACGTGGAACGTGTTGAAACAGCCCCGCAAATCCTCCAGCCGGTGATTTATTTTGCGAGATCCCGTGTTATCTTGCCGTGAGGGCTCCGTTAAGCGGAGGGCTGAGAAGCCCTTTGATGCACCCTCTGTCTGGGGGGGGGGTCAACAGGCACCATCTGCTGGGGTGCTGAGCCGCCCTCTA
>VWZY01008685.1:156868-177357 GCA_013399075.1 Chloroceryle aenea | reverse complement strand
CCCCCCCCGAGCTGCAGCAGCTGCGGAAAGTTAATCCTTTTCTTTGTAAAGGCCCCTTACCTTTTGTTTTAACTCTGCCTTAATCTGTGTTTACGAGCAAGTGCAACATTATCAAAGAGCTGTGGCCTCCAGGGCGAGTAAAGCGTTTAATAGGAATTGTTTAAACTCGGAGTAAACACAAAACCCCGAGGAGTGTCTGCTGTTCCTCTCGGGACCTGTGTTGTACCGCTGCAGGAAAGCTGGGAGGTCAGACTGGCAGCTGTCGAGGGGGCAGTGACCAGCTTTCCATCACCCAGGGCTGGCGAAATGAGCGTAGGGAGAAACGCTCGCTGCCTGACGGCAAAAAATACCCCGAGCGTAAACATTTCCCACTCATCAGCAGAGTTCCTTACCGAGCTTAGGCTTCGGGTGCTGGGGAGGCTTTTAGAAAGGGTTTTAGCGTTCAACAAAGCCTCTGAAATCGCTCTGCTCGTTGTTTCCGAAGCAGAACTTTTGTCGGTTACGCGTTGCAAGTAGAGAGGTAAATAACTTGAGTTTGGGCATCTCTGTTTCCGTGAGGTCGGGAGTCGCTCTGTGTGTGTACTTGGCAACTATTGTCTTAAAATTGGGAGTGTGTACTGGAAGTGTGGCTGTGCTGGGTATTGCACCCGTGAGACTCGGGATCCGACTGGAATCCCTGCACCTGGGGTGTGTTTTGAGTCTGAAGAGGGAAAAAAACCCAGTGTCCCTTGAAGATGGCTTGGGGGAGTGAGCAGTCAGGGTGGCGGCTGCTGCCACTGAGTAATTCTGACTTTGCTTCTCTTGCTGTAGAATGAAAATAGCCTGTGTCCCAGACAAAGGAATGCCAAGGTGGAAGATCTTTGGAGCCTGACCAACTTCTTCGGGTTCGCTACTGAGACGTTTGTTTTGGCCGTTAACATCCTGGACAGATTCCTGGCCCTTATGAAGGTATTTTGGGGGGAGAGGCCTTATTGTGTTGTCTGCTGGGATAGGAGAGCTTCCTGTGAACTCGCTTGCCTGACAGAAAGGGGGGAGGCTGTGATGCAGGACGTGACTGTGGCTAGTTACTCCTTCTATGCTGGCTGCATTTCTGCTGTTCTCTCTCGTAAGCCTGAGGTTGAGTACGGTTCTTTTTACCTCTGAGGGCCAGTAGCAGGCTGGGTTATTTCCCCTGGGAAGTCTGTAGCCTTCACTGGCTAAGATGTAGAACAGAAAAGGAGGAATTGAGAAGGAACAAACCCAGTTGTGTTACAGGCTGTTTCTGGTACTGTCTCAAAGCTCAGCTTGGCACTGGAACACCCACCCAACAATCATTTCCCAGATGCTTTTCCTCTCCTGTTTGTGCTGCTTGATCCAGCCCATTCACAGTGGCAGAAAAACTAAAGTTGCATCAGTTCTCTGGTCTGACTGTTCTTGAGGCTGCACAATACATGATGCTGCTACACGAGAGAAGGGCAAGTTATTTGTGGAGGGCTAGGGCTGCCTACAACAGGCTCAGGCTGGCTCTGCGCAGGCTTTCGGTGAGGGTAAGCGAGCACTGCCGCTTGGAGAAGCGGGGTATTGCAGTTCTCACCCCACTTTAGCTGTGGTGTAGCCACAGGGAAGTGTTTCCAGAGAGGCTGCTCAGCTGTGGAGCTTCGCTTCCTCTGCCTTGGCTCTGGCAGGCTGATAGTGTTTTCTTGCTCAAACCCTGGTGATGAAACCTGTTCCGACTCCTGAGGTGTAGGAGTTGGCCGACAGCCGCTCTAGGTGAGATAAGCAGCTCTCTCTGTTGAACTGTGACCGCTCGGAGCGGCTCGGCTAGGCTGGGTGAGCCGCCGGCGTTGCCGACGGATAAGCGCAGCGCTTGGGGAGCGGGGAGCATTCACGGTGTCTGCTCTTGGTTTTAGGTGAAACCAAAGCATTTATCTTGCATTGGAGTTTGTTGTTTCCAGCTGGCTGCCCGAGTAGTTGAAGAAGAATGCAATATCCCTTCTGCCCACGAGATCATCCGCATCAGCCAATGTAAATGCACTGTGTCTGACCTGAAACGGATGGAGAAGATCATTTCGGAAAAGTTGCACTTTGAATTTCAAGCTACTACTGCCTTAACCTTCTTGCACTTGTACCACACTATTGTACTCTGCCATACCTCAGAAAGGTGAGTCGCGGTTGCCCCTTGGTGCTGGTCTCTCTTTGCTGAGCCCTTTTTCTCTCAAGCTGCCTCTGAAATGCTGCGGCCTCGGCTGTGGAGGAGGCAGCTCCTTGCTTTTGACTTATCCTTGATAAGTGTGCTGTTCTCCCGGGTTCTTGCAGGAAAGAAGTATTGAATCTGGACAAATTGGAAGCACAGCTGAAGGCTTGCAACTGTCGCCTAGTCTTTTCTAAAGCTAAAGTAAGTAAAGCAGCTTGCTCAGCTTCTTGAGCGGGTTTTGATTCATGTTATGGTGAGAGGTCCTTCTTTGTCCTTCTAGCCGTCTGTCCTGGCCTTGTGCCTCCTCACTCTGGAAGTCCAGACTCTGAAATCTGTTGAGCTGTTTGAGATCCTCCTGCGTGTTCAGAAGCATTCGAAGGTAAGGGAGTTCTGGGGATTTCTTGGCACATCTGTCACTTGATGGTTTAGATCAAGCTTTTCACTCTTGTGGTCAACTAACCCAGTTACTTGAGAGGTGGAAGCAGTTCCTTCAAGTACCAGATGATTCCCTTTTTAAGTAGTCTTAAGAAATAATTGGAATATCTTTTAAATGGAATGATGCTGGTTGCACTTTTCCTTTGGAACCGATAACGAGCGCTAACAGCGACCGACGTGCAGACTGTCAACTCCACCTCCAGTGTGGACATTCCTGGGAGGCTTAAACATCTTCACCTTCCAGAAAGCCCCAACTTTCCCATTTATAACTCATGTCTTGACTGTTTTTTACCGAGAAGGTGAAGTGTAGGGAGGAGCTCCTGAGAGGTCTGCATGTAAAGAACTCAGCAGGTTCTTTCTTCTCTTTTCAGATAAGTGATAGTGACCTGCTTTACTGGAGGGAGCTGGTCTCGAAATGCCTGGCAGATTATTCTTCCCCAGAGTGTTGCAAGCCTGATCATAAAAAGCTGGTTTGGATTGTTTCGAGACGTACAGCCCAGAATCTCCAGAACAGTTACTACAGCGTTCCCGAGCTGCCAACGATACCGGAGGGTGGATGCTTCAACGAAAGCGAGAGGTTAGGAAAAATTCTTGGGAATTCTCGTCTTCTGGGAATGTTTTTGGCAACTCTTGCTAACTAAGCTTACTCACTGCTACTTGGGGAAAAAACCCAAACGAACTAGCTTTGGAAATGCCAATGAACTAAAAATACATCTTAAATAGAAGGGGGTAAAAAAGGGAGCTGCGATGTTTAAGAAGTCCCAGTGCTTTGCAGGGTGGGGGGAGGCTTACAAAGCATTTAAATCTCCCGAGCTAACTCCTGTTTGTTACCTACAAGACTGGCTTCTTGTGGGGTGGGAGATTTTTGCCATTAAAAGAAAGGGAATTGCACCTTGATGGGATTTGAGCCTTAGCACTGCAAAGCTTTTAACTCTGGGATGTTACGCCGGGAATAGAAAGGCAGAGAGGGTGGCACAGGCTTGAGTATTTTGCCATGTGTGAGGGGTTGTGCTTTGTTTGTTACCTTTTGTACTGTCCCTTCTAGCGAAGACTCCTGTGAAGAGATGAGCAGTGGAGAAGAAAGCCTTAGCAGCTCTCCTCCCAGTGATCTGGAAGGCGCCTTCTTCTTCGAACTCTCGCCCAAAGCCAAGTGGCAAGCTCTTGGCTGTCGGTCTTGAACCGTGTTAGGTTGAGGTTTTTAATGCACCATAGAGTCTTTTGGCAATAATCAATGAGGTGGTGATCTGTAAACTGTATGAAGGCAAGAATCGCTGGGGTATGTCAATGCTTTAATGCCTGCCTTGAGTTCTTTCTGTTGTTGTAATGTTAAAGAAAAACCCAAACCCTATTCAGGTTCCCCAGTTCAGCAAAAAAAATGTATAGTTGTGTTGTCACAGACTGAAGTGTAGTCCTGTCCCCTGTGACCCAAAATGCTCAGCAGCTAAAAGCACCCGCACGTGCCCTGGCAGCGGGGAGGGCTGACGGTGCCGGGCTGTGGGAGCGGGAGCGCAGCCCGGAGACGGAGGGAAGGAGGGGTTTCCTCCCTTCCCTTCTCATTCATTCTCATTAGGGCTCACGATGCTGGTCAGCTTGTGCAGGTGTGAGGAAGCTGCCAGGATGGTCAGTGATTTGGGGCACAGGACCAGTGAGGACAGGGTAAGCCAAATGGGTTTATTCAGCCTGGAGGAGTGACCTTTTGGGGGAGAAATGGGATTGAACAGCAGCCTTTTGGTAGCTAAGAGGAGGTTGCTGAGGAGGAGGTGATTTTGGGGTCTCGATGGAGAAGCCCAGAGCAAGAATAAGAGGCTTTAGTTAAATTGCAATGGGAAGTTCTCAGTTAAGGAAAGAAGTTTCCTCTGTGGGGACAATCAAGTGTGGGAGTGGACCGAGAGAGGCTTTGTCCTGGGAGCTTCTTGGGATTCAGAGTGACAAAACCAGAGCTTGGTTTTTGCTCAGCATTGACCCTGCTCTGAGCAGGGTACACCAAGTAGGTTTATTTCCCCTCTCCCCTCAAAGCTTTGTTTCTATAAACTTCATCAATCCCCATTCCCCCATAGGAGTACACGTGGTGAGAAGGTTTCTGGTCAACACTGCAATGGTGTGAAGTGACTCATTTCTCCTCTTTACTACAGGTGTTGTTACACTGAAATCCACAGCCTGTATTTCAGTGTGTTTAAAACCTTGGCTTAGACTTGTTAACACGGGAAACCTCCAAGTCTCCATTCCTTTTACTATTTAACCCTTGTAGTTGCTTTTCAGTATATTCACGTTATTGCTTGAGTCACAGTGGGACTCGTTTGCATGCGTATGTGAAGCAGTTAGCGCAGGAGAAGTTGATCTTACGCGGTTAATACCAGGTAAATGTGATGTTGATGAAGTAGTTCAATGTAATGGCTTTTTCTCCTCAACTTTTTCTTTTCCTCCAAGCACAAACTGAAGTACGATTGCGTTTCTCTGTCCCGAGAACACGGGAGGTAGCAAGAGGGCTGATTAGCTCAGAGTAGCAGCGTCAAGCGTGGTGGTGCCAAAGGAGAAATGAAGGAGCAGAGAAGCTAAAAGCTGCTGTAGCTGCAGGTGTTGGTTTAGGAGGGCAAGAGCGGTGCTGTAACTTCGTAACTGTTCTGTGATTTCAAGATTTTCCTCTAAAAACACCCAAAAAAGTTTACAAAAAATGTATATAAAAATGTAAATGACAAAAAAAAATGTACAGGAAAAAAGAATTTAAAACAAACTGAGCAGAAAATACTGTATTTTTTTACCTTGTATGTAACTTTTTGTAGGTATGTTGCATGTAGATAGTAATTTATTGTGTACTCTGTACCATATAAATACTGTACATCCCAAGACTTCTTACTGCCAAGCTCCACACCTGGAAGCTCCCTTTGGTCGCAGGTAACAAACCTCCTGGGTCTGGTTTCAGCTGAGGACAAAAATAAACCAAGTGCTGTATTTGGTAAAGGTTGGTTCCTTGGAGCTTCTTTTGACTTCTTGCTTCGAGTCGCTGCCGTGCACCTTGCTCGCTGCTGCAGCTGGGTTTCCTCCTTCCTGCAGAGGCCTCTCCCAGGGTGATGCAGATCTTCTCCTTGGGCTTTTATCTGGTGCAAGGGATAGAGGCAGAGAGAGGAAGCCCAGAGGTGCTCCCTCTGCCAGGCCAGCCTGGCTTCCAGCTCCGGCCACTGCTGCTGCTGAGGGAAATCCTGCTGCACTGGGGGGCTCCCTGGGAGGGAGGGGGTCCGATTGCTGTCACTCGAGCAAGGCCAAGGCTGCTGTTAAAATGATCCCCAGTGCCAGAAGAGGAACTTTTGTTCTTTATGGCCTTTGTAGCTACTTATGTTCAACACCCCCCAAGGCTTCTCTGTTCCCACCTGGAACAGATGAGGGAGGGACACATGATGCTGCTGCCTGTTCTGTAGGAAATCTCCCGCCTAGCAACTCTTGTTCCACTCCAAATCAATCCTCTGAAGGATCACGTGCAGCAGCAGTTGAAGAGCAACGGCTTCCTTGCTGCCTGTGCTGCCCCCTTTGAACATAAAAGCAGCTGCTGCAGCAAAGATGTTCAGCTTCTGCTTCAAAGGTGCCTGCTCGGGTCACTTCGGTGCAGCAGCCGCCTCGCTCGGGAGTCGGCGCGTAAGGCGTGCGCTGCGTAGGTGGGCTCTGGGGAAGGTAGGGAGCCGTGGGCTGTGTCCCCGGGTCTACCAACAGCTCCTGAGCCTTAGCTTGTTTAATGAAGCTTGAGGTCGGCTGTTCAGTCCCTTTCAAGTTCCTCCCAGTGCAAGAAGAGATTTGCTCGGCGAATGTTGTCAGGTTGACTTGTGGGGTTTGATAATTTAGGCTGAGCTTTGATTTTCTTTTTTTTTTTCCTGCTGGTTCAAATTGCTGCCTAACCCTCCAAGGAGCTTTGCTTGGTTTTGTTCAAAGAACGGGGCTTTTGGTATTTGGCTCGTTTTTAATAGCAGAGGTGTGCGTGGTTTTGAAATGCTGGTTGGGGCTTTTCTTGCACCACGAGGTGAGGCTTTGAACGCTTGCGGTCTGAGCAGTTCAGATGCCTGCTCCTTTTCATGACTGCTTTGTCAGTAAGAGTGGTTTGGGTGGGAGCCGAGGGGGCTGAAGGGGAATGTTTCTGAGGAGACTACATCCCCTGGGCCAGCTCCTGGCTGTGGGGTTTGTGTGGTAGCTCCAGGGTGTTACTCCCCGTGCCTGTGTGAGCGTAGAGCTGAAGGTTCGCAGCGATGCAGACGAGCCCTGGGCTCTGAGAGGATCTGGAGAAGTTCTTGTGTCGCTCTCCTGCGGCTGAACTGGGCCGCAGGGGATCAGTCACAAACCACTTCTGTCCCTAGGGAATTGTCATTCCATTATTAAATAACGATAATGGCCTTGGGAACGGGAAACTCGACTTTGCCGCCGCTTGATTACATAACAAGTGACGTGGAGCAATAAAACCTCTCGGACAAAATCAGTCGGTGTGCTCAGGCCCTGGTCTTCAACAGCTCACCCTTTTCTCTGGTGGAATGAGTAAGAGGCCAGGGCTTTGACTCTCAGCCAAATGCCCATCAGGAGATACCCGGGCAAGACCTGAAACTGCCTCCTGTGGTTTCCAGTTCGCCGTATGTTGTGTAGGGTCTTTACTGGGGAAAACGTCCCTTTCTCTTTACCAGCAACCTCTAACTCCCAGCTGCTGTGTTCAGCTCTCTCAAGACTGCATGGATTACAAGAGATTCTGAGGACGGGCTGCAGGGACCAGCAGAGAACAGAGAGTGAGATCTGTTTGCTGTGCACTACTTAGTGGGTGCAATTCCACGCCAGCAGCAAGTTCACCTTCACTGGGGAGGAGAGAAACAGGAGTGGATGTGTGAGTAGAGCTGAGCAAAGCCCGTGCTGAGTGTTCCCGTTCAAGTCACCACCTAAAGGGCACAAGTCAGCCTTGATTTCGGGTCTTGGCTGTCAGGTTTTGAGTTCTTGCTCTGCATTCCCATTGCATAAAAGCTTTTTGGGACAAGAGTCTGAATACAGGTGAGATAACATCCAATGTGTATGTGCTGACAAGAACTGCTGTTACACACTGGCTGCTTCAGAAAATAGCCTCTGGTTTTTGCTCAGAGTGCCAAGTGGTGTAAAGTTTGATTTTCAGTGGAGATAAGCCTGGAAGTCATCGGCTGGGACAGCCAAGAGAAACTGTGTGCAATAAATCATCACCCTAGAAGGTGTTAGACCTAACTACGGTCTCTGTCTACTGCGTATCGTACAAGCAGATAATCAGTATTACTTATCTTAGAATGCATATTCTAACCCTGGTGTGTCACACAGCCTCACATCACGGCCTGTAAGCATCTAGCGTAGTGTGCACGCCGAAAGGAGAAAGTTGCCATAACAACTGAATGGAATCAATTGGAGTAATAAGCAATTAAAATCTCATCCTTAGTGTTGCATAAACAGAGCGTTTTGCTCATGAATTATTAGTAATCTTGCCTCTAGACCTGTATGTTCTACTCCTGATTTACCATCTCAACAACTTTTGAATTAATGAAGCGCTTCATTTCTCCTTCAAAGAGCCCTGGTGGGGTTCTGCTGGGCTGCGGTGGGTACGTCTCCATCAGAGGGCTGCCATTGCTGTTTGAACACCTCAATGAAGGAAGATTTCTTGGCGGGGCTTCCAGAGCTGGCTTCATTCCCACTCAGTGAGGTCCATGGGAGAAGTAGCCTATGGTGAGAAATTCCATCCTGGACTTAGGCAAAAGTGGCTCCTTCCTCTGTCACACGCTTCCTCCTTGACCTCCTGTGTGTCTCTGAATCTCTCGCTTCCTTTGTTCCCCCTCGGCAGAAGACAGACAGGAATAGCTCCTGCCTGTCGCTCTCGCTTGTCGAGGGCAGTCACGTACGGCGAGCCAGGGATCTGGGAAGTCTCTTCCTTCCAGAGCTCAACCATCACCTCTGTTAGCAGCGTGGTGTGTTCCTCCCTTGCCTCGTCAGGAGAGCAAAGGGACGGCGCAGGTCCCGGGTGATGCTCCGTGTTGTCCCTCGCTCCAACGGTACCGTAAGAAGCAGTTTTGGCGCGTTGCTTGCGAGGCCAAGACCTCTTCATGGAATGCTGCTTATCAAAGGGAGCGGGGCTGTCTTACCAGAGGCACTGCCCAGCACATCCACAGGTTGTCTGTCTGATGCCTTTTGCTTTTTCTAAGCTTTTGTTGTTCCCTTCAGTGTAACCCTGCTGCCTTTACCCCATCTGGGCAGTTGGGAGAAGCCACACGCTCAACGCTCGAAGAGCGGCGTGAGCTTTGTGTATCAGTTGTGCAATCAAACGTGGCTCCATCGAAGGAATTTGGCTTTGTTCTGTCCTCAGGGTGCAGACTTGGATCGGTTCCCCCCGCAGCCTGCCATTGCCACTGGAGTAGCTCTTGGGAGTATTCACACAAGCCCGAGTTATTATTTGGTAATAAACCCTGGTGTGAACATTCAGCATGCAGGGTGGCTGCCACCTGAGGCTGTGGGTCCTGGCATTTTCTTATCTGGATGAACAGAGCATATCTCATGGACTTGCTCAGAAGTATGGTTAGAAATCAGCACTGTTTTCTCCATGACCTCTTCCAAACAAAGCAGCTCTTGTAATAATATTGGGACCATACTAAAAACACTCCGATTTTCCCATTCCCAATGCTTGCTGTTGAGGCTGAAGGAGGAGGAGGAGGAATATGGTGCTATGTGTCAGACCTTGCTCGTAACATCTTTGTTTAGATACCAGTTGTGTACTGGTACAGGTGCTGCTGGCAGGTAGGTTTCCTAAGTCTCTTTTCTAGAAAATGGCCCATCTTCTTTGCTGTTACCCACAGTCGTTAAGGGCAGGGGGTTTCCTACACACTGGAAAGGTTGGTTAAGGCGTTTGATGGGCACCAGGGTGATAGGGGCTGGATTCCTGCTGGAATTCCTGCCTTTGTCCTGGGTTTTCAATGAGACTTCTGAGTAGCTGCTGTCCCACCCTGTAGAAACGGAGCAAATCATCGTCCCACTTGCAACAGGAGAAGGATGATCTCTCCCTGTCTTTTCTCTGTGTGCTCGGCACGTTACGGCAGCGAGCTGAGCGCTGTGCATTTTCCGTGTACTCCGTGTGTCTTACTTCCAGTGGCTTATAGCGGTCTCAACCGGTACCTTCGGATGCAGCTAAACAGAAAAGATCACCCTAATTAAGGGCTGTTTTGTTGGCTATAATAACATCTGGTTTCTTATCCTCTCATCTGCTATCTGATCTAGGAAAGGGGAATTTACCTGTGGTGGTAGCTTAGCACTCTTCTCAGATCTCCCGGATGAATACGGATTAATTCCTCCCAGGGGAATAACAGCGGCTTTAAGTTCCACTGGTGTCTAAGCTCTGTGACAGAGCCCCTGCTTCTCTGCTTTCTCCAAGTCACCTGGCAGCAACACTTGACTCCTGAGCACCTCCAGTCAAGCGTAGTCCTTCAGCTTTTCTCCTCTGGATCAATTTAGCATCTGAGCTTTTAGTCCACAACTCCAACTTACATGTCTCCAGCATTTCCATCTTTCAGCTCCTCCAGCAAGCTTGTCCTGGAGCCAGAATCTCAGTCCAGGTGGACTCACTGTCCCAGAGCCTCCAGCCAGACCCAGCTAGCTGGGTGGAGCTACTGCTGTTGATCACCCCCTGATTTCTTTATTCTACTTTAGCACTCGTAGGAAAGTAGGACCTGAGAGAGAGCAAATCAAAGCAGCTGACTGTGGGCCAAACTGGGTCGAGCACAGGACGTTTGCCGTTAGGCTTTGATCTCGCCGGGACGTGGTTAAGAAGCAGAAAAACCATTGGATCTTAGACACGTAGTTGAAGGAAATAAACAGGGGATTAACCTGTCTGATGATCAGAGGATGGTGCTGTGGGAAGAGGGGACTTTGTTATTCCCGCCTCACCGATCAGATACGCCGCTGGCAGCTCTGTAAGTGCGGATTCACACACGTCAGTCTGGGGAATTAGATGCGGTTAAGTAGGAAGTGGGACCAGCCACTCCTGTGCAGAACGTTACTCTTCAACGTCTGGTCTAGAAAACACTTCTTTAGGATATCATCTCTCTCCCTGAATGAATGAACCTCTTGGGATCCTCTCTTTAATCTCTCTGAAAGGACAGTGTCTTTTCCAGCTCCACTCATAAATCATTTCCTCCTTCCCTGGGGTTCAAGCTTTAATTAATGTCATTGCTTTCTTTGTATCTTTCCAGGCCAATCTCTTAGAAGCCTGGAGCGTTCAGCTCTGTGCTGACCATCACTTGGTGGTGTTGCTCTGTGGTTGGTTTATGTCTTGCAGCATTATTTCTTATAAATATATATAATATAAATAATTCTTTTTTTTAACAAGCAGCTGTACCTGGTATTGCTCCAGGTCTGGTACTTATCCCTCAACCGATGTCCTGCTGCCTGACATCATATAAAAGGCAAATAAAATGCTTGGTGAAATGCATCGCTGCTTGGAGGTGCTCGCTTGTCAGCAATGGAGATCAAAGTCCCTTTTCAAGTAGCTAACAGCAGCGCACACTCTTCTGCACTTCCTCTTGTCCGTGCTTCAAACCCGACCACAAGAGGCTGGTTTTTGAGAAGCAGGTTCCTGCTGTGGAAATTTACCCAGCCCACTAAAGCCTCTTACCCGCCCACTTGGAAAACATCACCCATCTGCATGCAAAATGTGGCCTGGTCCTTTGCAAGGCAACCAGCTCTGTATGAAAGAAGCTGCAAATCCCTGGGCTACCACCTCTGGAGCCTCCTGCGCCAGGCGCAGTCCTGCAGGGTCATCCTGGCTGTGAGAGAGCGAGAGGACTGGATTAGTCCGTGCGTTCTCCCTCCAGGATTCACCATTTCTGGAGAAATCGAAGGAGGGGAGGTCAGTAGCTATGAGGACTTGGCTTTGCAACAGTTCTTGTCATGCACTGATAGTAAGCCAGCAGCACGGCCAGCCTGTGCTCCACCTTCATCCGACCCTGTAGGACTTGGGCTGGGAGATCTCCCGCCTCCTCCAGCAGTGACATCGGCTGGGCCAGCAGCGCAGAGATTGTTGTTGAAGCAGCAATTGCTTCTTCAGCCCTGTGAATTCATGTTCTGTGTGGCTCCTTGAAGAACTCTGCTCGAGTAGGACTGCTCCCAGCAGAGGGTGAGAAATGGGAGCAGCATTTTTCCACCTCTGTGCAGAGGGTGATGTGCCCCGTAGCTGGACACCTCCATCTGCCACTGCTTTCTGAAGGAGGTGAGGAGGTTCATGAGCTCTGAAACTCAGCTCTCATACATCCTGGGGAGAAAATTTTGGCTCTAAAATACGTAATCAATGCCTGAGTTTTGCAAATTCTTGCTTAAGTTCTCCTCTTTAGTAACAGGGTTTTGAAAACAAACAAACAAGCAAACCTGTCCCACGTTACTGCGGGCTGAATTAAAACAAAGTCAAGAATGCTCCTGAGCTTCAGGAAGTCTGAAATTCAAATCTGCACTTGGAGGCCGGGCCAGTCTCTTAATTTCCATTTCAGAAGCAGAAATTCCCTGGGGTAGATGGAGCTAGGAGCAATCACCCAGACCTGGTGTCTTCACAGAGAGTTCTGAGCGGACAGATAAAGCCGAGGTCACAAGGTGTGAGCTGGACAATATCTATTTTACCATGTTATTTTCACTCACGAGCGATTTTAGGGCGGACTGGTGATGCTGGTGGGTTTGCGTGTACGTGTGGGGAGGAGAATTTAGGCTGGAGCACAATTTCCAGAGAGTGGGGACTTAGGAGAAGCCATTTCCCATGCCCTGTCAAGGCCAGAGAAGGAATGTCAGCGTCTGGATGTAGGACTCATGAAGGGAGTGAAGGAGGAGGAGGAATATGGTGCTATGAAAAAATAATAAAACCAATAAAGTATGAAGGGTGATCCTCCTGATAGCATTGCTGTGGCCTTCTGGGTGAAAAAATCAGAGCAATTTCTGTCCCTGCCAGCAGCTTGAAACTCACAAGATGCTTCAAGTTGTTCAGGGCAGCAACACTTTCCTCTTGCCAAAAGAAGAGAGACTAAAACGAGATGGGAACAAGAGTTTGGTGGATTTTTTAGCTTCCCAGAGTTGGGAAACCCTTGGAGTGGGGGGTTCCTGTATGACAAAACAAAAAGAAGCAAGAGTTGTCTTTGGTATTCATACTGATAATGGCAAAACAGCAGCGCTTGTCACGGACAAGCTCTCAGCCTGTTGCCACAAGAAGGATCTGGACAGAAATCCAAGCTCAGAGGTAGAATTTGTAGCTTTAAATGGATCGGCTCAGCAGGTAATTGCCGATTAACGTGCCCTTGTGGCAGATCAATTTGCAGCAGCAGACAAAACCCCACGGGATGCCATTAGTCCCGTAGCCATCAAGGGTGTAGGATGCCCACAGTGGCCTCCTGGTGAAGAAGAGACGCAGACGTTCCCTGTTGGCTTGTGCTTTGTGCTGGGCTGATGAGCGATAGCCAGGCAAGCCTGCAGTGGTTCTGTAGGGCAGAAGTGCTGAGTGGCAGCTGTCCCCGGTCCAGCAAGGAGCCTGTTTGGGGAGGCAGGGTCAAGAGAAGCCATTTGGCCACCCCATGTGTTTAAATTTCAAAGAGGGGGCTGCAGATCATAAAAGGGGAGCTGTGGGTGTCTACTTTTTACCTGCTGGGGGGATAATTTGCAGGAAGGCTGGGTGGAAATGCAGAGGGGAGAGGCAAAGCTTCGGGAAGTGGTGGCTTTTTTCCCTGTGCAGCTGCTGGGAAATGACAGGGAAATGCTTTCATGTACAGAAGCCTGTCAAGAAATTCTCGGAAGCCAATAGAAATGATTCCTTAGCTGGCTTCACGCCGGCTCTCTGGGGAGGTGGAGGGCTCGGTAGAAATCAGATTCCTCTCTTAGGGTTCATCTTCGTTAGCATCATCAGAAGTGAAACTTCCCCAGCCAAAACCAACCTGCAAATAAGGAGAAAAGAAAAACAAGGGGAAAGAACCTACCTGGCAGATAAATCAGCGAAGATGGAGGCTTTTAAAGTGCAGCCTGCGGGGCTCTCGAGGCTTGACAAGCCTCTACATGCAGTCTGGAAGGGGGTTTTTAGTTAGTTCTTCAGTTTAAACCCAAGTGTTGCCTTCCTCTGGGGGTGAAGGTGACATGACCCAAGCCCAGCAGCCCGCTGATGGAGTGACGAATGTGACTAAGCCTGCAGTGGAGTTTTCTATCAAGAGCTTCTTTGCGTCTTCTTTAGCCCTGCCTATCATCTGTACTAAGAAAAACAAGATCTGGGGCCAGGGAAGAAAAGAATCTGCTGAAAGTCATATGTTGTATCCTGTGGTTTCATTAGCTTTCCCAGGGAATTACGATTCGAGGAAAGAAAGACAAAAATAAGGAAATAATAAGGGCAGTTTGCATTTTTTCGGTACTTAACGTCAGTCTTAATCAGTCCTCTGAACTCTCTGCTTCTTACAGCATTATTCTGCTGGGTAGCCTGCCACGAAGCGGCTGGAGCAGTGAGAAACTACCTCGTTTGCAGCCTGCATCTTCCTGATCACGGCCGGGGCAAAGTGAGCTCGGGGCTGCCTGTGTGATGAAAGAGTAAGAACTGGGAGAAGTCTGGCTGCAGAGTCCCTTCAGCCCTCGAGGCTGTGTAAAATGGGTCACTGGAAACACGTCAGCAGAATGAGAGGAGAGAGGAGAACCTGTTAATCCTGGATTATTTTTTTTGGCTCCTCGAGCACAACTGTAATGCTAAAGTCCTTTCTGACTCGAGGGATTGACATGTGCTGAAAAGCCTTGGTCCAGAGAGGGGAGAGAGCAGCAGAATGTGAGAGGGGAAATCCTGCTCCTCTGAGAGCAGCAGTGATTCACTAAAATGTTTGAGGCGTTCTGGAAACGCGTTCCCCTTCCAACTTTATGGAAGCCGCTTTCCACACGATGAGGAAAACTCAGCCTGCACGGGTAGGATTCCCCCAGCATCCTCCTCTTGTGCTTCAGGGGAAATGCCCAGCAGTGCCCTGCCCTGGTAACTGCCCTGTCCCAGTGCTCGGGGTGGGTTCTCCAGGGCAGGAAAACCTCACGGGTCCCGCAGGTCTCCAAACTAACCCACTGCCTGGAGCTTGTAAAGCTTAAGCTTGGAAATTGCTGCAGCAAGGGGATGAGAGGAGCCTGAAGGGGAGTAGTCAAGGGGTAAAATGTCATCAACTTGCTTCTGTCCTCCTCTAATTAGCTCAACTCCTCTCCTCCTGCTGCCAATCACCGGGTAGCTGAGGAGGGTACAGCAGAAGCATCTGGGCTCCCAGGTGGGAGTGCTCTGCCTGAGCTGAGCTCAGGTGCAGATCTTGCCCACCCAGCGAGCTTCAGGAAACCTGGTGGCCACGTTTCTTAGCAGGGAGGCCTGTGGGAACGGAGTGGTCAGGCTCACTGTCTGCAGAGAGGAGAGGATTCTTGCTTCGTTGCTCCTCTTACGGCGGTTAGACTTTGGTAGGTAAGTGCACAGAGTTTTTCCAATTGTTTTACTCCTGGTTTATGCTCGTGGTTGCTGTTTAGCTCTGATAGTAACTGGTGTGTTTATGGGCACACACCTTGACCTCATTGTCTTTCAGAGCCACCAGAAGCCTCTGTTTGACTTTGCAGTAGGGAGCCTTTCTCAGCTGGGTGTTACCAGGCTGTTCCTGGAACAGCACAGGCTCCTTGGTGTCCACACCACTTCTCTCTGAAGAAGCTGAGTGGAAATTTGCCCCCTGTTAGAAAGCTCTGTGGCAACAGGGAAGTTTTTGAAATGGGTAAAAAAAGGGCCCAGGGGAAAGAAGGGAAGAGTCTGGTTTCTTTCATTAAGTTGAAACAGGCAAAGCGAGCACTGAGGAGAACAGCTGCCACCTTGTCTTGAACCCTCAGCAACAGCCCTGTGGGTGCCTGCTGCCTTGATTCTTCTGCTTCATTCTTTCTGGGGAGAGAGGGGTTATTTTGTCTGCCAAACGAGGCTTCGGCTAGATTTTTTCTTCCCCCAGAACTTAAAAACCCCACCAAACCCATGATGGGAGTGTGAGCTCCTCTGCAAGGCTCTCAGTTGTTTTGCCTGCAAATTACATCCCTGTCTAGTGGGACATGAGGGCCCAGGTACCCAGCTCCTCCCTCCGAGTCATTGCAAAGCACAGGAAGGGTTTGTGACGTCGGCTTCAGAGGGCTGTGCCTGTTTAAACAGAGCAGAAAGACTTACAGGGTCTTCTGGCTTTCGGGGACAGTCAGGGCCTGTTTGGGCCCTGGAGAGCAAAGCTCTGTGTTTGGAGCATCTGTGTTTTGTTGTTATTTATACTTTTTTCGGTACAAAACTTTCCCATGGTGTCTTTTGACTTGGTTTATTGGTGAAAATGACATCTGTGGAACAGAGGTTTTGGGTTATGACAGCAGCTGCTTTTATCCCCCTTTGAAGTACTCACAATACGAAGTAACTTCACACATGTGCTGGTTCTGCTGGTGGAGGTGTAAGATCTGGAAACGGGGCGATGGGCACGAAGCCGCCGACAGCAGCGCGTTGAGCCAGGCAGCTTTGGCTCCACCACCTACTGGTGTGAGCACGGGTCGGGTTCAGACAGCACCAGCCAGTGCCCCAAAGCCTCCTCTGCCCATTAAAATAATGCTGTCTGGGCCAGTGCCATTGCATACCCAGCTGGGGAGGCACGGGGTGCTCGCTCTGTGTCCCACGGTCACCTCCCACCGCCTGGGATGTATTGGACAGGGAAGAGTAACGAGCTCAAATCGTTCCCTCCATCCTTTTGGGTCTTGTGTGTTGGCAAAGGGCCTCCTGATATCTCCTAGGCCTGATTGTGCGGACGCAGGCGCGTGGTGGGCTTCTGTGGTGAGCCTTGAAGGCGAGCGTAGCTGCGCCTCGGAAGCGGGGTTTTTCCGTAGGCACGGTGGCAACGTGGGCTCCCTGCTGGCAGGGTAGCCTGAGGTTAGGTGGGGTGGTGACTAACCTGAGGAGAGGCTGGGGTGTGAGTGTGCTGCTATCTGTGCAAACGCCCCGATAGCTCAAATGGTTCAGAAAATAACTGGGAAACTGAGGAAATATCAAAGGAAGTATCAGCTGGGCAGGGCAGAGAGCTGTGGCATTACCTGTGAGGAGGTGGAACTGGTGCTGACACAGAAGTGTGGTCAGAGTTGCACCTTCACCTGGATTTGCCCGGGTCTGAAGGAGAGAAGAGGGAAGGGAGGCAGGCTGGGCTTTCCTGCCTGGGGGCTTGTACCTGCCCCCAGGCTGACAAGAAGGCGATGCAGAGCCGGAGATGGGGACAAAAGATGGCTGTGCAAGAGCCAGGGTAGAGACAGTGACCTCGTGCGCACCCTAAATTGCCCCGTGGAGGTGGAGGCTGGAGGCAGCAGCCTTCCTCCCCTTACCTGAAGCAGGGCAGACACAGTCCCAGGGCTGACCCAAGGAGTCCATCGAGTACCTAAAACGTCTCGGTGACGTTTAGCACCGTGACCTTTAAACACTTCCACGGGCTGATTCAACTGGGGTGTAGAAAGCAGGCTGGGCGAGGCAGGGCTCAGGGTAAATCTGCTGTGAATCACGCCGTTGGGATGTCATCCACTGCGTTACGTTGTCTCGCTGTCCCGTGGGGTTGAGCTCTGGCCAGATTAACGTAATTTGCTGTCGTGTGACAAATGAACCGGTTGGGAAGGTCCACTGCAGTCGCTGGATGAGTGCTGGAGCAGATGAGGGTCACCGTGTGCCAGACTTAAAGCAGCCTTTGACCATTAGTTTGTGTTGGGTACCCTTTCCCAAATATGCAACCTCCCAGGTTTTGAAGGTGGTTGTTGTGGAACTGCCTGCCCTGCCAGGCAGGAGCTGAATGCCCCGTGGCACTCCCAGTATCACTCCCCTCCAGCTCAAGTGATAACCAGCTGTACTGTCAAACAGGAAAAACCAGGCTCAAGCCCAGCCCGGACATAACTCACACAGGCTGGTCCTGCCAACCAGTAGCCAAGGACCAAACAGCTCCTGGGCCACAGTTTGCACAAGCCCTGGGGACAACGCTACCCCAGCTCCTGTACTGCCCTCCCGTGCCTGGCTGGGAAGCACGGGGTATGGTGTTTATACGCACTTGGGGGCGTAGGGGCACTCGGTGTTCCTGCTGTGCACTTGGTTGTGCTGGGCCATGCTCACTGGCTGCATCCTGCTCTTTGCAGTGGTGAATCTTGATAACCCTTTGGATGAAGGACTTTGGGATAAGTTAGGAGGTTCTTGTGAGGTTCCCAGGCTTAGCGAAGCGTTAGGGTCACAGTATCTTTCCTCAGGCTCTTGCTCCTTTATCTTTCATCCCTGGAAGCCCTACACTGCAGGCTTTAATTTCTGATACTTCTCAGTAAATAAGCATCCAGTGTTGCCCTGGGGAAACGTGCCCATGGGATGGAAAACTCCCTCACAAGCAAAATCCCTGGAGAAATTAGGCAAGAAGGTCACCTCGAGCCCCCCTACGCATGGATCCCACCACTGCTGCTCTTTGGGATTCAAGCAGAGGTCCCAAATACGTGAGATCACAGAAATACAGCGAGGTGATGTAATCAGGAGGTCAAAGCAAGCAGCCAGCACTCTGCTCTCCGGCTGCTGCCAGCGGGAAGCCTCAGCCCCTGTAGCTCCCTGACCAGGCACGGGGGGGCCTTTTCCCACCACCCACTGTGGCTCTGCAGCGGTGCAGTGCTCGGTGATTGCTTTGTTTCTGCCTGGTTGCCCCCCCAGCCTCCTCGTTCCACCCCCAGATGGTCCTGTGCCCTTTGTCCTGCTGGCAGTGCTCTGTCTCTCCAGGGCCATACGTTGCCTGCGGGCTATTTGCCCTTCCCACACGGTAGCCTTTGGCCAGCAGCGCAGGAGACAAGTCGTTCTGTCTACGTTTCCTTCTACTCCTCATCTTCCAGGGTGATGGCCGCTCTGTGCAGCAGTCTTCCTCCATCCTTCCTCAAAACAAGGTCCCTTCGCATTGCTGCAGGGTCTGTAGGGTCCAACCTGATTTTCTTGATCTCCGGGATGCCTTTGTGCCCCTCCCCACCCAAAAACCTACCCTGAGCTGCTCTGCAGAACATCAAGATGAGCCAGTTCCACAGGTTGCTACGGCTCTTGCCTGGGAATTGAGCGGAGAGCTCTAACCCGTGTGTTCTGTGAGAGGAGGAAGCCCTCCTTTTATCTTGCCTCTTTCCTTCTCTTTTTCCTTCCCCAAGCCTGAGTTTCCTCTGTTGATTCCCACCCAACACCTGGTCCTTCTCAGCTGCATCCCGTCTCCGTGCCTGTTCCGATCATCCTCGTGGCCCCTCTTTGGACGTGTTCCAGCACATCCATGTCACAGGGGCTCCAGGACTGGACTCGGTAATTGTGCCGTAGTCGCCAGCAAAAATCACAGACTGGGCAAAAACTGAAAGCCGGTGGCTCAGAAACATTTCTGACAATCGCCATTCTAAAGGGGGGCAGCGGGGGGAAGAAATCCTCCCCGTGTTGAGAGCCGGCACATGTGACTCCTACAAAGCTGCGAAAACTTTTCCTGTGCTGTCCATCAGCTTTGCCTGGGATCTTCCGCCTGCTCCTGGACCCTGGAGCTGCCCAAGACGCCTCCTCCCACTCCGCTGTTCCACAGCACTGGTGTCTGCCGCTCTCTAGTGGTGCTGAGCCCCGAGCATCCCGCAGAGCCCTGCTGTGGTCACGGAGCTGCTGAATGCAGGGGCTGGAGAGGGCTCGGCGGAAGTTTTGGGGTGTGTTTTTCTCCCGAATATCGGTACGGGTGTTGCACGGACCGTTCAGCTGCGGCAGCCGTGCCTTCAGATCGGTGCAATGGAATAAACTGGGAAACACGGCTCTGAAACTAAAGGAGAGGGGGGGATGGTTTGGGGTTTTTTTTTCCTGTTGTTCTGCTTGAGAGTCCTGCGGTGTCACTGCAAAGCAAGAACGTAGCTGGTGCTTTATGTAATTGATTAATTGATTTCCCAGAGCTTATTTCTACCGTGGCAAGTCCAAATCCCGTGTCCACGATGCAGGTGTTGGAGCTGCCCAGGGCTCGGCGGCAGAAGGAAAGTCCCTTGTTTTGTTAGGCTGGGGTGATGTGTCAAGTTGGAGAAACACCTTTCCAAGCACCTCCTCTGTACACCACCTCCACGAGTGCCAGGTGAAATACTTCTGCCTGCCCCTGAGGCCGTTGATATCCATGCAAACGCCCTCAGCAAATACTGCAGGAAAGAAAAATCCCCTGTCCACGTCCGGGAGAGGAAAGCCCCTTTCTAACCTTAACATCCTTCTGGTCCCGCTCGCCGTTTCCAGTTACTGCGGCTTGGATGCTTGTTCTGCTGCCCCCCACCAGCAGAGGGGAAGGCTTTGGGGAGACCTGGTTCCCTCAGTTAGGAAGCTGGTGAGATTGAGTATTTATTTTTTGCTTCAAGAAAGGGTTTTTCCCTGCTTGGGACCCCCTGTGCAAAACCTGTGCCAGGGTCCCCGTTATGCCCCGAGGCTCTGGGAGGCGTCGGGGTGCGAACACTCCCTCTCTGGCTGCAGCTCGGCACCTTCTGGCCCCGGGACCCCCTTTGCTTTCAATGGTCAGACCAGTTCCTCTGCCTCCTTGTGCTATTTTGACTTCTCAACACAGCTGTCGCCTTTCTTTTTCTCAGATGGAGGTTGGAATGGGGAGATGCTCCCGTTGGGCGTTGGGGTTAGGTCAACCTTTGTGATTAGAAACCCCCAAAGGCAAAGGTGCTGTGTCTGTGACAAGAAATACAGCCGTGTTCAACTGTGGGATGAGCAGGGCCACTGCCAAGAGGGGCACCTGAAACCTCTGACCGATTTGCATCACTGGGGTGGGTTGAGTGGGGCTTGGGAGGGTGTTTTTTTGACCAAACATCCCCAGTGCCGTGCTCCATCCTACAGGGTTGTCCTCGAGGG